>CM055646.1:16996831-17596831 GCA_029378325.1 Elaeagnus macrophylla | reverse complement strand
CTTGTGGATCCTTCACTGTTGTTGCTCGATGAACCTACTTCAGGTCTTGATTCTACATCAGCAAATAAACTTCTGATGATTCTTCACACACTTTCTAAGGTATATATTTCCATGTTTAACTAGCACTTTAAATTGTGACAAGTTGTTCCCTAAGATTGAAAATTTTGGTATTTGATTCTGAGTATCACATTTGTTTGTGACCAATAGGCAGGAAGGACAATAATAACTACAATCCACCAGCCATCAAGCAGAATGTTTTACATGTTTGATAAACTTTTGTTAATATCTGAAGGCAGTTCCGTTTACTATGGAAAAGCTAAGGATTCTATGGACTACTTCTCATCCTTGAGATTTGTCCCTGAAATATCCATGAACCCTGCCGAGTTTTTGCTTGATTTGGCCACTGGACAAGTTAATGACATAAGTGTTCCTGATGATCTCTTGACATCTCAAGGAGCTCCTGACTTTCGACAGTCTGTAATCAAAGTAAGACCAGATCTTTCAAAATTTACAAACTATATATAAGTTTGGGCCTGCTTTGCTTCTGCTTTGGAGACTCTATAAAAGTGGTTTTGAGGGTAAAAACACTTTTGAACTAAAAAAGGAAAAAATTATCAGAAGTATTTTCAAGGCTCAGAAAGCACAAAAGGCATAATAAGCTCTTTTTTCTGTATGTGGTTTCTTTTGAAAACACTCTTCTTCCTAATTTCCTTAATTTCCCACGTTATGCCAGTATCTGCAACTCCAATACAAAACACTGTTGGAGCCAAAAGAAAAGCAAACGAATCAAACATCAAAGACAACAGAACATCTCCAATTAGCTATTCAAGTTAAGAAGGATTGGACTATAAGTTGGGGAAAACAATTCTTGGTATTATCTAAGAGAACATTCAAATCGAGGTGCAGGGATTATTTTGACATACTAAGACTAATACAAGCACTTGGAGTTGCACTCTTACTAGGGCTTCTTTGGTGGAACTCAAAGGTTGATACAGAGGCAGAACTCAGAGATCAGGTCAATTAATTTATAAATAAATTTAACTCGTAAGAAAAAGCAAATTAATAACAAAGAACCATTTACTCTCAATTGAACTGAATGACCATAAACTTGATTTAATGCAGGTTGGCTTACTGTTTTACTTGTGCATTTTCTGGACATCTTCTTCGATTTTCGGAGCAGTATATGTGTTCCCATTTGAAAAGGTGTTCTTAGTGAAAGAAAGGAAAGCAGACATGTATAGACTTAGTGTATTCTATGTTTGTAGCACATTGTGTGATATGATAGCTCATATTCTTTATCCCACATTCTTCATGCTAATAATATACTTCATGGCTGGGTTTAAGAGATCTTTTTCTTGCTTCTTCTTCACACAAGTTGCTGTAATATTAGTAGCTATTACTAGCCAAGTAAGTTACACATTGAAATTTTTCATATTTTTGTCAAGTTTGTATAAACTATTAGATCATGAAATTTTCTTCCACAAATTAGGGAGCAGGAGAAATGTTTGGAGCAGCAGTTTTGAGTGTCAAAAGAGCTGGGTTTGTTGCCTCTTTGATTTTAATGTTATTTCTTCTTACAGGAGGTTACTATGTTCAGGTAATTAGAATACTCTTGCTAAGGGTTTGTTGGTTTATGCTTCTGTAATTCTGTAAAAGCGTTTTTAATAGTAAAAGACCGTTTTAGAACAAAATATAAAAACATTTGTTGGAAGCCCTTTCAGAGCTCAAAAAGTACTTTTGTGCTTGCTAATAGAAGTATATTATATATGCTTCTTTCTGAAACCACTTTTGTTTAAAACTACTTTTAACAGAAACGCAAGCAAACATACCCTAATTTACTTGTACTTATGTTAAAAGTGCCTTCAAGAATTTGTGGTTCTTTGACAAAACACAAAATGCACTTTTCTAATGCTTGACAGCGCTTGTAGCAATTTTTTTTATTTAGTTCAAAATTGCTTTTAGCCATTAGAAGCACTTTTATAGGATTTTTAAGCATAGACAAACATAAATACATATGCATGGTTGCAAATAATCAAAATAGACCCCTTTTTCGTGTTTATAACCAGCAAATTAACGAGGCATAAGAAATGTGATTTGACATTCATAAACTCATGAAAACATAAATATGTGGATTTGGTTGCAGCACTTACCAAAATTTATGAGGTGGTTGAAGTACTTGTCCTTCATGTTCTACGGCTTCAGACTTCTTCTAAAAGTGCAATATGATGGAGAACAGTTATATGAGTGTGAAAGCAAAGAAGGATGTAGACCCTTGCAGAGTTCTCCTTCATTTGATACAGTATACTTGAATGGTGGTTGGGTAGAAATTTGGATCCTGCTAGGCATGTCACTTGGTTACAGAATATTTGGTTACTTTTTCCTTCGTAGAAGAATAAGCATAAGCAATATGTGAATGGCTACACTTTTCATATACCACTACTGCACTATCATAACCTTCAACTTCCTAACACCAAGATTCAAGATCAATTACTATTGAAGCAGTAGAGAGTAGACAGCAATTTGTTTTCACATATATTTTATGAGATTCCCAGTATTTAAATTTTTTTTCTCCGTTTTAATAGTTCAAATTTTGCAGTTTTTGAATAATTATATTATAGCAGCTCAGGCAATATCAAATGAAGTAAATCCATTCCGGCTTTACCTTAATATTATTTTTCTTGAAATAACATCCACAACTCACACTGTACCAAACCCTAACCTTAAATTTACAGTCCTTACAATGAGGCTATGATGACACTCGACGAGCTATGGCATTACCTTATTTGATCAATATAAAAACTGTCTTGGCTCAAAACAAACTTTATAGATCGTCTTAACGAGACATTCTAAAAACCTATCATCTTTGTACAATCTCAATTATTAAATTAACTATGAGCAATTTTATTTGCCTGAAGACGAGACAAATACCAATTGATCATGAAGATGATGGTAAAAGTGCACAAGTTTCTATTAAAGTTTAATCTGTTCCCGTTTCTAGCAGGGTGCAATTGCAGTGTGGTGTATCGATATTACATTATCAGAAATCGATATCCAGTTCAACTTCCACTCTTTTATTTTCTTATGAGCTATGTTTTTAGGACTTCAACCGTGCTTTTTTTTAGCTTTCTGCTTAATGTACTGTGCTCTGTTCAAAATCACGTTTTCCTGGTACATGTTTCTGGCATTGTTTGATAAAGTTACTAATCATACGCAGAAAAAGGTAGTTATTAGGAATTTTGGAACGAATTTAGTTTATGAAGAAAAAGTGGTAAATAACTTAGTAGGACTTTGTACGGAGTTCAGCTGGATACTTTGTCAGGGAGTTGCAGACACAATTCTATTTTTATATTAATCAATCGAGATTTTGTCTTTTATTCCATCAAATGTTTTAACATTTCAGATATTGTAAAGCTTTTTTTTTCTTCTTGTTGTTGCTAATGAGGCTGCTATTCAATATAGGCGGCTTTTACTCTTCTTGGGTTTGGCTAAAACTCAGTTTGTGTTTGGATCCTATGTAATTAATAGTTGAGTTTTTGGCCTTTACAAAGTTAAAAAATTTAGCTAGGTCTGAAAAGATAAATATGATGTATAATGTCTAGCTAGGTAAAACTTTTTATTTGTATTGCGTTTAAATGATATGTTAATATGGTTTTAGAAAGAAAAAAAATATAAATAGCATACACGTAATTTATATCATAACATATAGACATACAATATTCCCTCTATCTACATGTTCCCTCAAATGGGAATGACTCGAGAACTAATTCCTAGGGGTCATTTTCAATACGATACTTGGGCAATAGTGAAAGCAAAATCTTAATGAAGAGATGAGATGGAAAATATTTGTAGTCCCGTAGAGAAGGTTGTGTAAAAACAGAAATGATTTTGTCTATCAAAGAGTTTCACGATATGTGGAGGAAGTAAACCGTCTCATTACATGCTATTTTGATGAACTGAACAGTTAATTTTGGTTGTTTAATTATATGCTGTCTTAGAGGTTATGTAATGCTAATATGTTATCTTCAATTAAGCAACAATCCCTAGAAAAAAACCGAGAATGACATTCGGTTACGTTTACAATTCAATCGATTTCAGGCAGGAGATCTAATGAAGGGTTGCATCAAGTAGTGAACTTATCACTTCATGTATTTCTGCAGGAATTTCTTGTGGAAGTCATTCCTAATCGTGTCGTTAATGAAACGCTTAGCTGCCTTGGTTTGAACACTACATCATCATCCCATCTGAACCAAAAGATGCACATGAAAGAATGAAATTAAGACAAGAAAACCATAATTAATGTAATCGTCAAAGAACTAGCTAGAATTTCAGCTACCGACCTTCTTTTCACATTAAAGGATGTTGGATTATTTAGCAGTGGATTTCCTCGAAGAAGCTCTGCTTCCTTTTCTTTGAGCTCTTCTTCCCTTGCTGTCGTTCCTGTAAAAAAAGAGAGAAATTTTGTTAATGAAATGGAGCCACATACAATTTTAAGGCAATATATCATCATATTCACAGAAATGGATTTCACTGAAAAATGAAAATGAAATGGATGGGAACTTGGAGCTAGACTCTACAGTATTTATCGCAAGAGCAATTGAAGATACCCATAATTAAGCTTCCAAACTAACAATAACATATTTATTGATACAGCAGAACAACGAGAGCTCACAAAACAAAAAGCAAAGCTCACTTTTCGTAGCTTCTCCTCTGCCCTTTCCTTCTTTATTTGTTCAAGCTCAGCCAAAAGAGCTTCTGTGTCGTCCTTATCATCATAGTCACTGTCACAACATTAAGATTGTCTCAGCAGAGGCACAGATCCACAGCTTGCTAATATAGATGAGAGGGACAGACCCATATAAGCTAGATAATCACATTCATGACCACCGAGAAGCAACACTGGCAATAAACTCTTCAATTGGCATTATATACAGCAACAAGTGACGGATTTAAGATTCTTATTCAAGAGGGCACTACTAAATAATAAAATTTATAAGAAAAATCTTATATAAAAAATAAACTATATTTAAATAAATTTTTAGACAAAATATATCAAAATGTGGGTTTTTTTTTTTTTTTTTAATTTAATTTAATTTTAATTAAAAAAATTGAACTTAAACATAAAGTTTGAGCATAAAACATTTTGAATTTGGAATATGTGCTAAAAAATAAAGTTAAGGGACACAACGTATTAAACATGATCAATTTTTTATAAAATTTATAAAATTTTACACATAAAATTATATTTTCATTAAATGAGATGGGGCACGTGCCCCCCTGAATTGCACATACATCCGCCCCTGGGCAACAATCCAAGCATTAACAGCTGAATCGAGAAGTTAAATGACCCAATCCAAGTCAAGAACCTCTTACCTGGATGAAATGGAAAATCTTTTCTGAAATAAAAAATGGACAGCTTAAAGAGGGGGAAGAAAAGTTGTTGGAAAAAAAAAAACAAGACAGAAAATTGAATAAGGCAGTAAACAAATACGGAAAACAATACCAGTTAGTCTCCAACTGGTAGTAGGAACAGACACTTGCGAAACAAAACTGTTTCAGAACAAATAAGGTTTTCAAATTGCCGAATCACCAGATCATAGTAAGTGGATTTTCTCCATTACGAGAATTCCTCCACAAGCATTACAAAAAGAACCATACATTTTAATGAATTAAAAGAAGGCTTGTCGAACTAGAAACTGTTTGAAGTACAAATAAGATTCTCATACAATTACAAAGATTAGCTACCTCTCATCATCACTTTTGACTTCAGCATCAGACTCATCTGCATCTACGCTACGTGTTACAATGCGGTCATCAGTGTCCCTTTTTGATCCTACGAAAATAATTTAAGAAGTTCATAACAGAGCAATGATGTACTGGATTTGTTAATCATACTCCCAAAAAGTAAAAAAAACAATAAAATCACCTTCCAACAAAAGCTTCCTATCTTTCCTGTTGTCTCTGTCATCTGCAACAATATATGGGTATCAATTAAAATGTAAAGATGCAAAGAAAGATGAATACAAGAAACTAAAGCCAGCATTATAGAAGTTGTTAATTTTACCATAGGACCTGTCCTTTGATGAGAAATGCCTTCTCTCGCGTTCTTCAAGCTCCTCATGGAGGTTCCTTTTCTACAACTCATCTCGAGTATCCTGACCTTCTTTTCTATTACATCCACATGCCAAAGAAAAAAAAAGCTTATACAATAACTCATTCTGTAAAAAAAGGTGAAAAGATATAGAAGGCAAAAGAGTTGAAGGGAATATCAGAACCAGAACTCCTAAACATAGATTAAAAAACCAGAAACAAAAGACAACCTCTGCGCTTCAAAGTGCAGGGCTTTCACTGAATGTTTACATAGCATTGATTCAAAGAAACAACACCTAAATTATATAATCTTTCACTTCCTCCAACATTCATAACCGACAGTCAAAATACAAAAATAGATAATAACAGTTACCGTTTCACCGAAAAGGGTATAAAACACCCTTAAGAAAGCGATGTCCTCGATATGCCGTTCTTTTCGCCTAGAACAAAAGTAGCGCTTAACAGGGACTGCAAATGTACATGCAGTCATGCGGAAACATTTATCGTCAGTAAAACAACTTGACTCACGTTGGTTTTAAATTAGTATGAGCTGCAAGGTCTCTTGACAAGTAGTTTTGAGAGGGACCAAACATCCGTGTACCACCTTGCTCATTACCACCCTTGGCAGGTGCCCAAGTTGGTCTAGCTGCAGTCGTCATCTCTTTGCAGTATTACAGAAAAGCCTGCATATCCATAGATTACTCAAAATATTAATAAAAATCCTCCAGTGCCCGCCATCAACCATAAGCTGCACCATTGACGTTGAAATTACAAACGCATCGTACTCAAAAGTCTACATGCTAACTAACAATTACCTAGCATTTATCGAAGAATGACTATCGACTTAAAAAAAAGAGGGGCAAATAAATTCCTAAATCTATATGACCGGACAAATGTGCATAATTGATGAATACAAATAACACCTAATAATATCTAACAAATAAATATGAAACAGAAATTCAGATCCAAACTTGATTAACAAAATAATTGAATTAAGTCCCTATGCATGTAAAAAAAATTTATTGAAATTTAAATTTCTGGATTAAAATTTGTGAATTACAATTTTAATACATAATACATAATGTGAGAAAGCTAATTATATGCAATACCGGAATTTGCAAAATCGATCTCCGGAAGATAGAAGAAGGAAACCTAAAAGATTCAGAGGCACATTTTGCAGGAAAAAAATACATGCAGACCTTAGGATCACGTACGAAACGCAACCAGTAATGAAACAAATAAATAAGGACGAATAAAACAAAGGTATTGAGTAAAAACTAGGGTTCGTAACTTAAACAAGGAGAATTGTTCAAAGATAATAATCAACCAGAGTCAATCGTAGATACAGATGACAGAGAAGGAGTTTAGAAGCCAAGAATGGGTAAATGGGAGGAAAAGAGTCGGTGAAACTTGAAAGGACCTTTGTAATCAAATCAAATAATAAAATAATGCTCGACGGTAATTGTAATGAGTATTATTTAAAATATCATTCTATTTAGTTTGATTTTACTTTTACGACGAATGTAAAAAAATTATAATAATAATAATTTTTATTTTTAAAAATATGCTATAATTCTTTAAATTTTTTTTTATAATTTGTATAATTATTTATAAAATTTTTTTTCATTTTTTTTCATTTATAATTTTATAATTTTTAATTTACTATTATTATTATTTTTAATTATATTATTTATTTTTTATATTTAATTATATTAATTATATTTTTATTACTTTTATATTTGACAAATGTTTTTTTTTATAATTATTTAACAAATGTTAGAATCACTCTCGTATCGTAATTGAGTCGGTGATTGAAATAGGGGATATATGAATAGAAGCTACAGTTGGACAAAAATAGCATGATTTTAGTTTAATAAGAACCGTTTTGCAGTATAACTAAAGTTTGCATTTACAAACTTACCCTTAGTTAATGTTTATATTTTTGGAAGCTGTACGAAAATTAATTTACATTTTTGGAAGTTGTACGGAACATTACGTAAGTTTCTGGAAATGTTACATAATTGAGAAAACGATGATGAACAGTTCCGTCAACTGCTATAAGCCGTTGTCAATCATCTCCTGCCACTGATCTGCGTATGTATTCCAGCATCCTCGTCACATTCCGACGTCCACCACTTGATAGTTAATGTTTATATTTTTGAAAGCAGTACGGAAATTAATTTACATTTTTGGAAGTCGTACGAAACATTATGTAAATTTTTGGAAAAGTTACAGAATTGAGAAAATGATGATGACAAACAAATAACAAAGCAGAACAAATTAAAATTTGAAAAAAAAAATAAGTCACCAATGCTACCGGGCAAAAACGAGACGAAGAAACACAAGAATCTGAGACAAAAAATGATAATTGAATATGAGCAGTGAAGAAAACATAAAATCAAACAAAACCAAAAGATTCATCAACAATTTAAAAAAAAAATGCAGAAAATGAAGTATAAACAAAGAAAGAAAGCAAAAATAACTCAAAAATTGGGAAAAAAAAAAAAAAACACTCACCATTGCTAACGAGCAAAAAGCAGATGAAGAGGAGATGAAGAAATACTACAATTTGTAATTCTTTTCACTGCTGGTGATGGGTGTTCAACGCCGCTGAGTTTTTCAGATTTATAACTAGTCTTGTAACCTAATGGAACTAGCAAGAAAACGTGTAAAATTCTGGAGGGTTATACCAGTAATTTCAGGCTTTCAAAACGATACCGCAAATCGATTTTTGTCAAGTGAAATCATTTAGTTGAAACGCATCTATATGGGGGTATTTATTCTAATTTCCGGGTCCAATCTGATGTATGTCTGGTCATATCATTTTAATTTGGGCTCCCTTTGGGCCTTGGTACGGTTTGGGGTAAGACAGCCCACAATTACCTGCCTTTTATTGATAATAAATTCCATGTTGAAAATGCGAAGAAAAACTATCTAACATGACAATTTTTGACACTTTGGGATTGAAATCGACTCTAAAGGGGTGGCAATTTGATCAAAGTTACTCTACGATACAAATTATTTTGTACAATTAAGTGTTAATTTTCATCAACTATTAAAAAAAAAATTGAATTCTAACAAGTGTTTAATTTATTTAAATATTAGAAAATAGAAAGTATGGTGTTCGAGCTCTCATTACAAGTATGTGATGTAAGTAATATAGTTGTTCAAAAAAATTTAAATACTTAAAAATTACACTTTAATCTTTTTTGTTTCAAATAGTACATCATATGTCTTAGCTTTTTTAAAAATGTACTTAACTTTGATTTTTCAAAAAATTATCGATTTTTTGACACATGATTGACTTTTTAAAAGGTAACTTTGGGATTTTGAGATTTTTTTTGTTAAAAAATTTATGAAATAATATATTTAAAAAATCAGTTCCCAAACCATAAAAAATGAAATATATATATATATATATATATATATATATATATATATATATATATATATATATATATATATATATATATATATATGTTTTAAATTAAAAAAAAAATTCGTTAATTGGTAACGGATTTAAAATTTCTTTCATTAAATTTTAAAAGAAAATTAACAATTTTTTTTTTTGTTAATAGGGTTAACGAACTGGTTTTAATTTTTTCATAATCTCAAAATTATTTTAACAAAAAAAAAATTGAAATTTGAAAAAATTCGTAAACCAACCATTAACGAATTAATTTTTATTTTTTAAAAATTAAAAAATTGTCAGTTTTAAAAAAAATTGGCTGACTAATTGCTTTAATTTTTTGTAAATTCTTTTAGAAAAAAAAAGTATTGAAATTCCAAAATTATCCTAAAAATATCACATAAGAACTATATTTTAAGAAATAGACAATATTTTAAGAAATTAAAGTTAAATGTATATTTTATAAAGCTAAAAAAATCTAGGATACATTGCTCAGCTCAGAAATAAGACTAAAGTGTTCTTAAATGAGAGAGAGAGAGTGTGAGGAATAACTGGAGTATAAAAATTAATGCTTTCAACCCACTTAAACATGTGATTCGTATGTTCTTCTCAGCTTATTTTTTAAATTAAAATTTTTTTTTTTTTTGACAAAATAAGGTTTTTTAATGGTCCAACGCAGACATTTATTTATTTATTTAAATAACACTTGTATTTAAGGGTATTAAAATGAGTTAGTATTAAAAATTGTCGTTAAAAAAATTTAATATTTTTATCCCTTAAATTTATCATTTTTTACATGTAACTAAATTACAATTAAGTTATCTCAGTTTGATGTTCTTTCCTGCTTATTAAAAGCTTATAAATAAATAAAAAAGTACAATATGCATAGAAATCATGTCATTTGAGTTTCAAAATAAGATTGTAATTTATTAACCCTGATAACTGATGGCTATTCTTTAACAAACCCTAATGTACACTATACGATCAAAGCTAAATCTTCAAAAACAGAAACTCATTTTTTGAAAAAAATAAATAAATAATAAAATTCAAAAACAGAATGCGTGGCTCTGAATGTTGAGTATAACGCAAAGAAGATTCTATATGTTTCTGATTAACCCTCTAGCTAGCTATTTTCTCTTTGTTGTTTCTAATAATTACAAAATTACAATCAGACGATAAGATATCAAAAACCGCACATTTGTACATTACCTATTGAGTAGGCTGCCAAAAAAGTTTGACAATTAAATTTTTTTTTTAAGACTAACAAACGCCCGCATATATATATATTAATTATTAATTAAATATAAAATTATAATATAAGGTAAAAAAATAATTATAAAATTTTTAATTAACATAAATTTAATTAAATTATGTTATATAAATTATTACAGTATCAAATAAAGATAATTATTTTTTTAAATAAACATTCTATTTATGTTATAATAAATTGAATTTCTATATTAGTGACACGTTGCCTCAAATCTTTCTACTTTCTCACCTTCAAACAAAAGTCTACCACGAAATCTCAAGCTTCATTTTCAATTATAATTTTGATAATGTACATATTTCTAGTCAAACGGCTGTCACCTTGACACGTACGTGCATAGCCAATGTTTTACGTCATATTTCTTAATTCCAGAAACCGTAAGAGATTTTTCCTTCCCTTTTTATTTTTGCTTTTGCTAAGAATGAGATTTATTAATTTATGGTTGAATTGTTTATCATTGAAACAATTACATGCTACATTAACTATACCTGTCTTTACGGTTTTATGACTTGTTATGGCTTCATGAAACCGTGTTAAATTTTAGTTACTTTAAATTGTAGCGAATGAGATCGTAAGTTTAAGGCGTTGAAAAAATATATAATGATTATTAAAATTTATTAACAATAATTTTATATTTTAATTTATTATTGATATTCTTAAATATAAGTAATAATATGAATAAATAAAGAAAAATATACCTAATCTCATCTTTCTTCCGATGAGTTATTTTTTTTGACTAAAAAAATCATCAATAATACTAAAAATATATTAGTCTATGTACCACAAATGTAGCTAATAAGTATACAAGTTTTTTTTTAAAAATCATTTTGCTCCCTATTTTAATTATTTTTTTTTCACATATATATGTATTAATCATATAATTAATGGTTCATCAAAAATGGCATAAAAAATTTTAAATCATGTATAGCTGCATAAATTATATGCATTAATTTCCTAAAGAAAGTGCTTTTCAAAGAATAATTACATGGCGTTTTTTAGTTATAAATAAAAACTTGAAAGAACAATTTTAGATTTTCATCAATTAATTAACCTGAGAAGCATTTTAATCGGTTTGAAAACGGAGAAGCTTCATAGACCAAACTCCAAGGAAGTTTAATTGTTTAATTGTATATAATATAATCCTTTTTCTAAATTTCATTTTTAACTATTTACATAGTGCACAAAACATTTTTTTTAAATAATGTAGAAAGCATATTTTATTAAAAAAAAAAATGTAGTGTTTATATAATTTTTATTATGTAGTTTAAAGAACTAAAAGTAAAACTATGTTAAAAATTCAGTTATATAAAAAGATGAAAGAAATTTAAATTTTCTTTTTGGTTGCTTTTCGAAATATTAATTTTTCTACAATTATAGTTTTTTACTTATCCAATCTAATTTGGATTTGAACTACGATCTTATATAGCTTAGACATTCCTACAAGAAGTATTTTTATAATTATATTGGAGAAAGACATCTAAACATGTGGCAAAACTAAATTGGTCAATATAATGGCTTTCTCCTAAAATATTTTAATAATAAGAAATTTCTATCTTATGTCAAGCTACAGTCCGGTCCTCTCAATCAAATAGAATTGTAGAATTGTAGAATCGTCAAATTGTTTTCTTCTTTAATTCTCTAGATAAGCATTCTATTTTTAGGGTGACGTAGGCTTGTCCAATGTTGATAGATTAGTGTGGCTATTATTTCATTTTATAACATACAAAGGACCATAATTCTCTAACATAATACAGAGAAAAAAAACATTTCATAGTTGAATTAGGTAGCCAACGTCTCAACAAAAAGATCTCATAGCCACTATACTCCCAATAATTCAAAGTAGTCAATTCAACTAACATACCAATCAAATAACTATTTTATCCAAATTCCAATGAAAACCCAAGTGCAATTCCGTTACGTTATTATTGAAAAAACTCAAAATATAAAGAGGGTATGTTAGCGTTTATCCTAATTTTACGATAGATAAATTTGCAGTTGATCTCAGGCCTCAGCTTTGCTTATTTAATAAACAAAAGCCAGAGGGAAGTTAGGCCAACAACGGTTAGCTTCCCGCCAAACTCTCCGATTCCCTTTGAATCAAAGCAAAGCCTTTAGCAGTTGATTTTTGGTCACCATCATCTGTTTCTGTCGCCCAATCGTCCTATATACACTTCAGTTTATTTTTTCTGTATATTTCAAGGTCAATTCTCAGGTACCCACAAGAACTTCTGATTTACAGGACATATTCTTCTGCTTTTGAAGTAATTAATGGTGGGATACTTGTAGGATTGAATATTTTGTTGGAAAAAGTACAAAGATATGATCTTTATTGTAAACCCAGCTTGATCGAAGAAGATTGAAATTTTAGAGCAGAACTAAAGGGCTTTCTTTGATTTTAGTATTACCCAAGTCGATTTTAAGCTGAAAAGCGATTTCCCAAGTTTCTGAATTTCAGGGTTTTCAAGGAGCTGCAACCTAGGAGCAAAAACTCGTGCTTTAAGTACTTGGAGAAAGAAGCGTGTTCAACCACTCCAAGTGGTTGCCAAACCCAAATGGTATTTACATCACAGCCTTGTTTAAATTTCATGCATATTAGTATTTATAACCCAAAACATGAAAGTTTCATGACATTGGGATTTGATACCATTTGGCCTTCTAACCAAACCAAGCACAAGGCCCTAAAGTTGTGATATCTAGCACAATATTTGTGTTTGAAGTTTCATGCATTTGAAGCTTAGTTTATTTTATTTCCAAACCATATTATTTAACAAAATCATGATCAAGATTATTCTCCCCTTCATGTGTCAGCAGTTGAAGCAGAATTGATTCGTTCAAACAGTTTGGAGCTTGATTGTCGGTCATAATAGCTTGATTCACTCCTGTCAAAAAAAAAAAAAAAAAAAGGAAGAAGCTTGATTCACCATGAGAATATCTGGCAGTACTGTTCCAATAACATCAAGTTCATTAGCAGGGGAAGAACATGTGGATATTGGGGACAGAACCAGTTCTTCTCGGGCTCAACGTTCTCCATTCTTGATGAGAATGGCCATGAGAATATCTAGAGCAAGATGGTTTAATTTCTTAAGAAGAGTATTCCACTACCAAAATGGTTCAAGGTCCGATCTTGGGTCTAATCCTTTTAATTCTGGCACTTGGATGATGCTGGAGTTTATAGCTTTGGTGGTTCAAATAAGCTTCATAACCATTACTTTGTCCATCTCAAAGAAAGAGAATCCAATTTGGCCAATGAGACTGTGGATTGTTGGTTATGATATTGGTTGCCTCCTCAATTTGCTGCTACTCTATGGGCGTTACTGGTATCTTAATCTGACTCAAGCTGATGGCTTCAACCTTTCTGATATGGAACGGCAGAGAAGCATCGAAGATTCCAGGTAGCTAATACATATACTTCAATTACTACATTGATTCTTCCTATTTTTAATTATTTCATAAGGACAATTCTGGTATTGGAGTTGTTGAAATTTTTAAATTTTTGTAAAAGTACTGAGACCCCAGTTAATAGTTATGATGCTAGAGTTGGGAAATCATATGGAAGTGTTTTGTAGGGGGCAAGAAAGCTAGTTTGCCTTCATATGAGGCTTCGAATTCTAAATCCTATTAGTGTAATAACCTTATCGAAAAGCTTGTTTTGATTCATAGTCATAAGAGAAGCTATCTTGAATGGCCTATCATCATGCATAGGCAAGTTTCTTGTTACTAATTTGAAGTATAATTTATACAGGACAACACATTTGATGAACAAGTGCAGGACTTCGCTTGATCTATTCTTTGCAATATGGTTTGTAATGGGCAATGTTTGGATATTTGATTCTCGGTTTAGTTCATTCCACGGAGCTCCAAAACTCTATATGCTCTGTATCTCACTGCTTTCATGGAATGCTATCAGCTACTCTTTTCCATTCCTATTGTTTCTTTTGCTGTGTTGTTGTGTGCCACTCATCAGTAATCTGCTTGGATACAACATGAACATGGGTTCCATTAATAGAGCAGCTTCAGATGATCAAATTTCTCAGCTTCCCAGTTGGAAATACAAAGAAATCGACAACAAATTGGAGCTCGAAAATGGTACTGTGTACAATTCAGACTCATCAAATGAAGATCCTGTAAGTCTTTGCTTCATTATTCTTTGGATTTTTACATATATTTAATCAGAAACAATTCAAAGATCCTTATTATTATTTTTTGTTAATCACAGGAATGTTGTATCTGCCTAGCCGAGTACAGAGATAAGGAAGAAGTAAGAGAATTGCCGTGTTCTCATATGTTTCATTCCAAGTGTGTGGATCAATGGCTCAAAATTATATCTTGCTGTCCTCTTTGCAAACAAGAGCTTCAGAGATAGAAAAGGGAGAAAAGACTCTGCCTTCAATTTTCTATTCCTTTTCTTTTGTGTGATTTTACATTTACTTTCACATTGTTACTTGAGTGAGTTTATTGTATATACAGTGGAGCTCACCAGTAGCCAAACCATACTTGAAATATGTGTAGTCTCGATTCTCTATTACTACACGAAAGCAAGCCAAATAGTGTTGGATTTTAATACCAGAGGGTGAAAATCCAATGTTTTCAAGATATAAGTAAAATACAAATTATCTTAGCGTCATATGAATGAATTTGTTTGTAAAGGCGCTAAACAATGTTTTGTTCATAAATCATACGATCTCTTATATACTTAATTTCCTGTATATAATGAACCTGCTCTCTTACGGTGTTGTTTCTCTTTAATCTTCTACATTAAAAAAAATGCATATAGAAAGGCAACTTTCTTTATAATCGTATTCTATGAGAATAGGAAAAACAACATCGTTCAAATTTTGTAGTCATATTGCCTTGTAAAGTATATGAAACCTAGATATATAAGAAGAGAAAAACTTGCATGAAATGTTTAATAACCCCGTAATCTTTTGACACTCTGCAACAAATATCGATTTATTGTTAAATTTATTTGACAAAGCTTAACGACATCATGTTGATGATAGTAATGAAAATAAAGGTGAATCTTTCACAAAGAAAGTAGACTTTCTTTTGCCTCAAGGCCATGCTTTTTTACACTCAAAATAGGTGCTTGTGTTTGCTTAAAAAAAAAAAAACCATGCTTTTTTCTGATAAAATTCCATGCATCTTGTATGATGCTTACCTGTCAAATGTAAATTCAGAACCACTCACAAGTCACAACTTAGACACTAAAACTGAGGGCAAAGGATTGGGCACTACTATTAAAACAAATTTATTATGATTTTAATTGAGTTTGTTATTATTTTTATACATCTATATATTTATTAATAATATATTTTAAATTTGTAATACATAATATTTTCTCTATTTTTTTTTATTTTTTTTTTTAATTTTAAATATCACCTGTGAAATGCAGTCAATTTTAGTGGCACAACTGTTAAAAAAATATAAGCCGTCCGTTACCAACATAAATTAAAGTCTTATGTGAATAAAGGTCCTTCTGTATTTGTTTTAACTGACTCATAGCTTACTAGTATTTTAAAGTACTTTATGTGTCTGTAATTCTAATTTAATTGTAGTAATGAAATGATTTGAATTCAGGTGGAAAAAAAGAAAAAGAAAAAGAAAAAAACTTCCACAGCTAAATGATTCTTTTTACGAAATCAATTTGTTTGTTTTAAAACAGTGAATCTTCTTCATTTTTCTTACGCTTTTATTTATTTTTTAAATAAACTCCTACGCACATTTATCGCTCTAGTTTATATTTTATATAATTTAATTATTTACATTATTTTTCTTTTAATTCACCTAAAAATACATATATTTTATGTTATAAAAAAAAAATACTTAAAATAAGATACATATAATTCATAACAACAAAAATAAATCTATATGTATTTTTTTATTATAAAAAAAACACATCTTTTATGTAATAAAAATATACATGCACTATGATAAAACCATGTTGTTATGAAGAAAAAATAAAAAAAGATAATGCAAGTAAGGAATATCGGATTCAGCCCCCTTGTTTGACAAATAACTTTGGATCGGTCACTTAAGTACTCAACTTCATTATTTCTACTCAGTAGTCGAATCACATACTTTCATTCACGTAGCAAGTGTATGTGACTATGTTGGAATCTAAACGACGGTAGTTTCTGAGCTTCTTCTTTGTACAAAACCGGGCCATTAATTTGTTCCCTTCGTTTTCTTCTCAATTCTCATTGGTCTTTCTCTGTATCTGTATCTGTTGAAATAGTGTGGCTCTAATTAAGTCATTTAATGGAGGAGTAGATGAGCTCATTGCTTATGTCATTCAAAGGATGAGCTCATTGCTTATGTCATTCAAAATGTGAGCTCATCGCTTATGTCATTCAAAGGGTGAGCTCATCGCTTATGTCATCAAGCCCACAAAAGAAGAAATTGCAAAGAAGTGTTCATACATGAACTAGCTCTTAATAGTGAAATTTCTTCTCTATAAATAGAGCTAGTATTTGCTCATTTGAAATCATCCCTAGCAATTCACAACAAGAGTTGCATTTGAGAGAAAGAGAGAGCAAAATTAAGAAGTCTATTCTAATAGCTTCATAGTGTTAAAGATAACACATTTGGTGATCTCTTTTGTTTGTTAGAGAGAAATCTCTAAATTGGGTGTATTGGGATTTGGGGTATTTGAGAGTTTGTACCCACTGTGTAAACACCATTTGAATAGTGAATTATTCTCCTCGTCTTTGCCCGTGGATTAGGCCTTACGCTGAACCACGTAAAATTGTGTGTCCACTTTGTTATTTATTTTCTCTACATTTGGTTACCGCAGTTGTTTGTTACTCAATTGAGTGCTTACTATTTAGGAAAGTTCTGTCTAAGGAGATTGGAATTTAAGTGGCTCCGGTGTGACCCTCCAGTCTTTCCTGGGATCTTTTTCTTATAACAGTGGTATTCAAGTGGGTTTCGCACAACAAGTGGTATCAGAGCCGGTTCGATCCATATTCGGCAAATTGTGTTGTTGCGAATTTGTGAGTAAAAGGAAGTATGTCGGAGTTTTCAGATATTGTGGCACCAACATCTGCATCTTCTTCGTCAGCACCAGTTAGAACTACGGTGACAAATGCAAAATTTGAGGTGGAGAAATTTGATGGTACCAATAATTTTGGTATGTGGCAATGTGAGGTACTAGATGTATTGTGTCAACAAGAGTTGGACCATACTCTTGAGGACAAACCTGAAGACATGGATGAGAAAGATTGGGCAAAACTCAATCGTCAAGCATGTGGTACTATTAGGCTGTGTCTCGCCAAAGATCAAAAATATTTTGTTATGAAGGAGACGTCAGCAAAGAAGTTATGGAAGACATTGGAGGATAAATATATGTCGAAAAGACCACTTAATCGTCTTTTCTTGAAGAAGAAACTCTACAAGTTCACGTATACACCTGGTACGTCATTGAATGATCATGTTAACTCATTCAATAAGCTGTTGGCCGATTTGTTCAATTTAGATGAGCAATTTGGCGATGAAGATAAAGCTTTAATGCTGTTAAATTCACTTCCTGATAATTATGAGCAACTCAGCATCACGTTGCTGCATGGGAAGGATAAAGTTTCTTTTGATGAAATTTGTACAGCTTTGCATAGCTATGAAATCATGAAAAATGATAAAGTGGTTCATAGAGATGCAAAAGCAGAAGTATTGACAGCAAGAGGCCGCTCTGTAAGCCGTAAACCTGGAAGAAGAGGCAAGCCACAGTCAAAAGCAAGACTTGCTAAAGATGAATGTGCCTTTTGTCGAGAGAAAGGGCATTGGAAAAATAATTGTTCTAAGTTGCAAAAGAAAAATAAGGGCAAAGCAATTTCTAATGCTTGCGCAGTTGATCAAGGAGATAATGAGTCTGATTATTCCTTGGTGGGCATGTCTATGATATGTCACGTTGATGAGTGGATAATGGATTCGGGTTGCACCTATCATATGTGTCCAAACAGAGAATGGTTTTCAAGTTACAAAGAGCTTGATGGTGGAGTTGTTTATATGGGTAATGATAACACCTGTAAAACAACAGGGATAGGTACTGTCCATTTGAAAACTCATGATGGATCAACCAAAGTGCTGAAAGATGTTCGGTATGTACCGAGCTTGAAAAAGAATCTCATATCACTTGGAGCCTTAGAATCAAAAGGTCTCACAGTGACTATGAGAGGTGGAGTCCTGAAGGTTGTATCTGGCGCACTTGTGTTGATGAAAGGCATAAGAAGAAACAACTTGTACTATTTACAAGGAAGTACACTTGTTGGAGCAGCTGCTACTGTTTCTACAGAAGATGCAGATTCAAAAACAACCAGATTATGGCATATGCGTCTGGGGCACGCTGGTGAGAAAGCTTTGCACAATTTGATAAAGCAAGGCTTGTTGAAGGGAGCAAAAGCAAGCAAATTTGACTTTTGCAAACATTGTGTTTTGGGAAAACAAACTAGGGTGAAATTTGATTCAACAATCCACCGTACTAAAGGGATTTTGGATTATGTTCACACTGATGTCTGGGGCCCTACCAAAACAGCTTCATTTGGAGGGATGCATTATTTTGTCTCTTTCATTGATGATTTCTCTAGAAGAGTCTGGACATATGTAATGAAGGAGAAAAGTGAAGTTTTAGATGTTTTCTTAAAATGGAAGAAAATGATTGAAACTCAAACTGGCAAGAAGATCAAACGACTCAGATCAGATAATGGTGGTGAATACAAAAGTGATCCGTTCTTGAAAGTTTGTCAAGATGAGGGAATTGTACGACACTTTACAGTCAGAAATACTCCACAACAAAATGGGGTGGCAGAACGCATGAACCGAACAATACTGGAGAAAGTTCGGTGTATGTTGTCCAATGCTGGGTTGGGCAAGATCTTTTGGGCTGAGGCAGTCACTTATGCATGTCATCTCATTAATCGTTTGCCATCAAATGCACTTGACGGCAAAACTCCCATGGAGGTATGGTCTGGAAAACCTGCTACAGATTATGATTCCTTACATGTCTTTGGTTCCGCTGCTTATTATCATGTAAGAGAGTCTAAGTTAGACCCAAGAGCTAAAAAGGCTTTGTTCATGGGTATAACATCTGGAGTAAAAGGATATCGTCTTTGGTGTCTAGAGTCAAAGAAGATAGTTTTCAGCAGGGATGTAACTTTTGATGAGTCTTCTATGTTGTTACAAGAAGAAAAGAAAGAGTCTCCAAAGGAGAATCAGACCAATGGTACTCCACAGCAGGTGGAGTTAAAGAAAGTGTCAGTTGATCCAGTTGAAGTCATGGAGGAAGACAATAATTCTCTAATGACAGAAGATGATGAAGAGGTTCCCACCCAAGAACCTACACAGCAACAAGATCCAATTGCAACTAGAAAAGAGAAGAGACAAACTCGTCTACCTGCTCGACTAGCTGATTATGACTTGGGAGCATATGCACTTTCAATAGTAAATGATGGTGTTCCGGCCACTTACAAAGAGGTTATTGACAATGTTGAACACCAACAATGGAAACGTGCAATGGAGGAAGAGATGCAATCTCTTCATAAGAATGAAACTTGGAAGTTAGCTCGACTTCCTAAAGGCAAGAAGGCAATTGGATGCAAATGGATATTTGCAAAGAAAGAAGGATTTCCTAATAAGAATAATGTGCGCTTCAAGGCAAGGTTGGTAGCAAAGGGTTATGCTCAAAAAGAGGGCATTGACTACAATGAAGTATTTTCTCCAGTTGTGAGACATACTACTATTCGAATTTTGTTGGCCTTGGTTGTGCAACACGATTTGGAACTAGTTCAACTTGATGTCAAAACTGCGTTTTTACACGGTAATTTGGAAGAGGAAATCTATATGACTCAGCCTGATGGGTTTAAAGTTGCTGGAAAAGAAAATTGGGTTTGCAAGCTGAACAAATCGCTATATGGTTTGAAGCAATCACCCAGACAGTGGTACAAGAGATTTGATCAGTTCATGATGGAGCATAAGTACACAAGAAGTAAATTTGACCATTGTGCATACTTTCGCAAGCTGAATGATGGATCTTTCATTTATTTGCTTTTATATGTTGATGATATGCTGATAGCTTCTACAAATAAAGATGAGATTAGATTGTTGAAGCTACAGCTGAATCAAGAATTTGAAATGAAAGATCTTGGTGAAGCTAGCAAGATTTTGGGTATGGAGATTTATAGAGACAGAAGAAGAGGTAGAATTTGTTTATCTCAAAAATAATATTTGAAGAAGGTACTACAACGTTTTGGCTTGAATGAACAATCAAAACCTGTTAGTACACCACTTGCCTCTCATTTCAAGCTTAGTGCTTCTTTGTCTCCTACCACAGATGAAGAACAAAAGTATATGTTGCATGTTCCTTATTCAAATGCAATTGGCAGCTTGATGTATGCTATGGTATGTACTAGGCCCGATATTTCACAAGCTGTTAGTATTGTGAGCAGATATATGCACAATCCTGGAAAAGAGCATTGGCAAGCTGTGAAATGGATTCTTCGGTACATTCTAGGTACCATAAATGTTGGTTTGGTGTTCCAGCAGGATGAAAAGTTGGTGGTCGGTTATGTTGATTCCGACTATGCTGGTGATATGGATAAACGTCGGTCAACTACTGGCTATGTGTTTACTTTTGGTGGAGGACCTGTAAGTTGGAAGTCTACATTACAACCCACGGTAGCTTTGTCAACTACAGAAGCAGAGTATATGGCAGTCGCTGAGGCTGTTAAAGAAGCTATATGGCTACAAGGGTTGATTGAAGAACTTGGAATTGCACAGGAACATCTCAATGTTTACTGTGACAGTCAAAGTGCTATTCATTTAGCAAAGAATCAGGTCTATCATGCAAGAACAAAACACATAGACGTTCGCTTCCATTTTGTGCGGGAAATTGTCAACGATGGAAAGATACATCTTTCAAAGATTGGAACAGCTGATAATCCTGCAGATATGTTAACCAAGGTAGTGACATCAGTCAAGTTCAAACATTGTTTGAACTTGATAAACATCCTGCAAGTTTGAGCAATGATAGGTGTGTGGCAAAGATCGAGAGAATCATCACTTGAAGTTCTTGGCTCAATTTGATCCAAGGTGGAGATTGTTGAAATAGTGTGGCTCTAATTAAGCCATTTAATGGAGGAGTAGATGAGCTCATTGCTTATGTCATTCAAAGGATGAGCTCATTGCTTATGTCATTCAAAATGTGAGCTCATTGCTTATGTCATTCAAAGGGTGAGCTCATCGCTTATGTCATCAAGCCCACAAAAGAAGAAATTGCAAAGAAGTGTTCATACATGAACTAGCTCTTAATAGTGAAATTTCTTCTCTATAAATAGAGCTAGTATTTGCTCATTTGAAATCATCCCTAGCAATTCACAACAAGAGTTGCATTTGAGAGAAAGAGAGAGCAAAATTAGGAAGTCTATTCTAATAGCTTCATAGTGTTAAAGATAACACATTTGGTGATCTCTTTTGTTTGTTAGAGAGAAATCTCTAAATTGGGTGTATTGAGATTTGGGGTATTTGAGAGTTTGTACCCACTGTGTAAACACCATTTGAATAGTGAATTATTCTCCTCGTCTTTGCCCGTGGATTAGGCCTTACGCTGAACCACGTAAAATTGTGTGTCCATTTTGTTATTTATTTTCTCTACATTTGGTTACCGCAGTTGTTTGTTACTCAATTGAGTGCTTACTATTTAGGAAAGTTCTGTCTAAGGAGATTGGAATTTAAGTGGCTCCGGTGTGACCCTCCAGTCTTTCCTGGGATCTTTTTCTTATAACAGTGGTATTCAAGTGGGTTTCGCACAACAGTATCTGTATCTGTATCTGTCTTTGCTTGGAAAAAAAAATGAGTGATATCAGATCGAAGTTCATAAAGGTTTACTCCGTTTTGAAATCAGAGCTGCTGAATGATCCTGCTTTCGACTTTACTGACGATTCTTGTCAATGGGTTGATCGGGTATTTCCCATCTCTACCTCTGTTTGTCTATTCCTGTTATATAGTCTTTATTCTTTTTTTCTTCTTTAATGGAATTCGGGATTTGGATTGTGAGACAGATTTGATTTTTATGACTCTGGAGCTGAAAGATTTTGTTAATTTTGTAGTCTGCATATTTTAACATTCCATGCAGGAAACTAGCCAGAATACGAGTTTGGGGCCTGTGCGTTAATTTTGTAGTGAAAAATGGATAATTTTAATACCGTGTGGACGAAAATAATAAAAATGAATGATTTCTTGAATCATAAAATAATGTAAAAAAATTTATTATAGATATTAAAAAAATTAAAAAAAATTCGTACTTTTGAATATATGATCATTAAAATTACATGTCAAACGTGTATTTTCTACGATTTAATAAAGTTTAAAAATATGTAATTAGATTGTAATAAGACTTAAATAATATAGTTTAATATCTATACAATATGATAAAAATAATTAAAATAATTAAATAACATAAATTATAATAAACATGTAAAAAATAAAAGTATATAAAAGAAAAAATAGACTCTAAATCTAAAAATATTACATGATATAACAAATAATATCAAACAAAATTAATAGCAATATGTTAATTATATGGGAGATAAAAATTATAACTTTTTAAAGTTGAATTAATAAAATTTATGAAAATATGTTAAACTTTTATCACTTTGCTCGAATTTAATTAGTAAAAATTATATAATACTAGAGTAAAAATGAGAAATATACGAAAAATGTTAAATGAGTACGTAGTATGACAAAAGGAAAGAAAAAAACATTCAAATGATAAATTTAAGAGGAAGACTGCAATATATTTTTATAAAATAAGGAGACATACACAAAATAAATTTATCGAAAAATTGAGCAGGGCACATACCCCCTGAACTGTGTGTGGCTACTCCCTGATTCCGTGACAATTTTTAATCATGGTTATAATTCCTGGTGCAGCATAGGACTGGAAGCTGTTCTTCCTTTTAAAACCATTCTTTCATTATTGCAGAAGTCACTAGTGAGGACTACTGGCCAAATTTAAGTAGGCAAGAATATGACCTCGAACTAATGCTCTATTTGAAAACTGAATTAGATGTAAATTAGGATTTTTTCTTTAATTAATTTTTTGATTCATAGAAATAATTTTGGATGAAAATTTTCGTAGTTTACTGGTCATTGACTTGCTTAGGTCTTATTGGGGCATCCAGCTGAGATGTTTTTGCCGGAACAACAGACATACTATTGAGTTTGAATCGAACCTCAGCTGAATTTCTGTCAAGAATGACAAAATTATTCAGCCAAGTAGCAGTTTCTTCTACAAAATGACCAGCAAGCATTGCATATTCCTACAAAATGCTTGCAGAGTAATATTGGAATTGCAACTTTATCTGGGTTTTCATATCATAATGAATGAATTGTCATCATGGACACTCATATTTCTAGCTGTATGATAGCGTGTTATTAAACAACCATAATTAGACAAAGCTTGCATTGCTTGTGCTTGTATGTACTTATAACTGAATGTTACATTGGTAATTGAGGGTGTTTGTTGCATCCGTTTCTCGTTGATAAACATTATGCAACTTTATACAACCTTCTGAATCTATGGCCCTGTCCTTTGCAGATGCTGGACTACAATGTGCCTGGAGGTATTTACTATTACCTGTTCATTATGGACCTTCCGTCCTTTGAGGAGATAATGTTTCCACAATACATACAATCCATGGGTTTTATAACACGTATTAATTCTTATAGAATGTATTGTTGGCAGGAAAGCTGAATAGGGGTCTGTCTGTTGTTGAAAGCTATGTGTTACTTGTAGGAGGAAGAGAATTAACTAATGACGAAGTATTTCTTGCATGTGCTTTGGGTTGGTGCATTGATTGGGTATGATTACTTCATAGCTCATCATTTTTGGTAGAGCCATTTTTTTCCTTCTTAAACAAATTAGAATTTGATTGTCCTTGACATTGAATCTTGCAGCTTCAAGCATATTTTATGGTACTGGATGATATCATGGATAACTCTGTTACACGCCGGGGTCAACCATGCTGGTTACAACCAAAGGTGCGAGTCTTTATTTTGATGAAATGCTTCTTTTTGTCTGATATTGTTGGGCATGATATTTCAACCTAAAAGGTTAACATATTAGGAAGAGTAGTTTATCTCAACTATATACCTAATTTGTTATTCGTATTTAAAATACTTGTTCGCACTATTAGAGTAAATTAATATATTTTTATAGGGTTATTTTAGTAATATCTTCATTGTAAAGTTATTTTGGTAACTTCCTTTTGTAATTTCTTTATTTTGGTAATTTCCTTTTGTCTCTTTATTTTGCCTATAAAAGGCTTGCTTGTAATATGTTAAGTGCACAATTTTGGTTCAATAAAAACCCTAGCCTCCTCTTCCTTTTCCTTTCTTCTTCTCTTGATTCTTCTTTCTTAATGTTAGTATAAATTAATTATTATGGTATCAGAGCTTGGATTATTGAAGGTACTATAAATTCAGACACAGTTTGTTCCTCACATCAAATAGGTATTTTTCTTCTGATTCTAATAATTTTTTGGATATTTGTTTGAACTGCAATATTGTCTGTTTTGGAAATCTGGAAGTTTTGTTTTGTTTTTTCTCTATGGCTGTCCTCACCGAGTAGTTTCAAAAGTTTCTTGATTCGCAACCACATACCATGTCTGCCTCTTCTACGATAGGTCAGTCCCTCTCTAGTTCCTTAGGTATGTCATCCTCAACTTGGGTTTTAGACTCTGGAGCTTCCTACCATATGTCTCATGAGTCAAAATCTTTTGTTTCTTTATGTCCTACATCATCTGTGCCTGTCATGACTGCTGATGGTACTCCTATGCCATTAGCAGGTGTCGGTTCTGTTGTCAATTCTCATTTGTCTCTTCATAATGTTTACTATATTCTTAAGCTTTCACTAAACCTTGTATCTGTTAGTCAATTGTGTGATTCTGGTTGCTCAGTGTCTTTTTCTTCTACTTCTTGTCATGTGCAGGATCTACAATCCCAGAAGCTGATTGGGACAGGCCGTAGGCAGGGAGAATTATATGTTTTGGATGAGCTGAGATTACCAGTATTTGCAGCTCCTAGTGTTGATCTTTCCTCTTTTCGATTGTGTCCTTCATCTTCTAGTTTTTATTTATGGCATTCACGTCTTGGTCATGTTTCAGCTTCTCGTTTACGATTTTTAGCTTCTAATGGAACCTTAGAAAATTTGCAAGCTCATGATATTTCTGATTGTAGTGGTTGTAAACTTGCAAAATTTTCTGCATTACCTTTTAATAGAAGTACTTCTTATTCTGTTGCACCTTTTGATTTAGTTCATTCTGATGTGTGGGGACCTTCTCCTGTTGTTTCCAAAGGAGGGTCTCGCTATTATGTCTCTTTTATTGATGATCACACTCGTTTTTATTAGGTATATCTTATGAAACGTCGTTCTAATTTCTTTAATATTTATAATAACTTTAGAGCCCTAGTAAGAACTCAATATTCTGCTGTAATTAAGTGCTTTAGATGTGATTTAGGTGGTGAATATACTTCCAATAAATTTTGTGATTTGCTTGCTTTAGATGGAACTACTCACCAAACTTCTTGTACAGACACTCTTGAGCAAAATGGTGTTGCTGAAAGGAAACATAGGCACATTGTTGAAACTGCTCGTTCTCTTTTGTTGTCATCTTTTGTTCCTAGTGAGTTTTGGGGAGAAGCAGTTCTTATTGCGGTCAACTTAATCAATAAGATTCCATCATCCATCACTTCAGGTTTGTCTCCTTTTGAAAAACTATATGGACATCCTCTTGACTATTCTTCATTAAGAGTCTTTGGTTCTACTTGTTTTGTCCTTCGTCCTCATGTAGAACGTACCAAATTATCGTCATGTTCTATCATTTGTGTTTTTCTTGGTTATGGTGAAGGGCAAAAGGGATATCGTTGTTTTGATCCAACTTCACAAAAACTATATGTCTCTCGTCATGTTATTTTTCTTGAGCATATACCTTTCTTTTCTATTCCTAGTTCAATTCATAACTTGACCAAGTCAGAACTTAGTCATATTGATCATTTCTCTGACTATACTGATAGTTCTTCTTCACAAGTTCCTCCAACTACTAATTCTGACTCATCTACTGATCTTATAGTCTCTTCTCCTATTCAATATTCTCGTAGGATTCGTACTGATAGATCTGAAGATACTGGTACAACACAGCTTGACACTTCTGATACTTCCCCTCCTCTTGCAGTTGCCCAAGCTCCTCCTGGAATTGTGGATCCTCCTCGTTATCCTCAGCGCACTCGTAAGTCTACTAAACTACCAGATTTTGTTTACTCGTCTTATTCCACTTCTTTTACTTCATTTTTAGCATCTATTCATTGTCTTTCTGAGCCTTTATCCTATAAAGAGGTAGCTCTCGATCCCCTATGGTAGCAATCTATGGTTGAGGAACTTACTGCTTTGCATCAAACAAATACATGGGTCTTAGTACCTTTATCGCCAGGTAAACGAGCTATTGGTTCCCGCTGGATATATAAAATTAAGCTTCATTCTGATGGGTCCATTGAAAGGTATACTCTCAAATGAGTGGTATTGATTATGAAGAGACTTTTGCCCCTGTTGCAAAAATGACTACAGTTCGCACACTTATTGCAATTGCCTCTACTCATGGATGGCGTATATCTCAGATGGATGTTAAAAATGCTTTCTTGAATGGTGATTTGCATGAAGAAGTTTACATGGTTCCCCTGCCTGGTGTACCACATAATCATGGAGAAGTTTGTAAGCTTCAAAAAGCCTTATATGGTCTAAAACAAGCACCTCGAGTATGGTTTGAGAAATTCTCTACTGTTATTGCTTCTTTTGGGTTTTCTTCTAGTGATCATGATTCTGCTCTCTTTGTTAAGCATACCACTAAAGGTCATATTTTGCTCTCTTTATATGTTGATGATATGATTATTACTAGTGATGATGTTGATGGGATTGCAGTGCTAAAGTCAGACTTAGCTCGTCAGTTTAAAATAAAAGATTTGGGTTCTCTACGGTATTTTTTGAGTATTGAAGTTGCCTTCTCTCCAAAAGGTTATCTTTCCTCTCAATCTAAGTATACTGCTGACATTCTTGAGCGTGCTTGCCTTACTGATACTAAAATTGTTGATACCCCTTGTAAGCACAATGTTCAATATTCTCCTTTGGATGACACTCCTTTGCAAGATCCTACCTTATATCGAACTATTGTTGGCAGTTTGGTTTACCTTACTATTACTCGTCCGGACATTGCTTATGCTGTTCATATTGTTAGTCAGTTTGTTGCTTCTCCTACTACCATTCATTGGGCAGCTGTTCTATGTATTTTGCGGTATTTCGGGGTACAATTTTTCAGAGTCTCTTATTTCCATCCACATCTTCCTTAGAGCTGCGTGCTTACTCTGATGCTAATTATGGTCGTGATCCTACAGATCGCAAGTCTGTCACTGGTTTCTGTATCTTTTTGGGTGATTCTCTTATCTCTTGGAAGAGCAAGAAGCAAATTGTTGTTTCTCAATCTTCTACTGAAGCAGAGTATCGTGCAATGGCATCTACTACCAAAGAGATTGTTTGGTTACGTTGGCTACTAGCAGATATGAGTGTTTTTCTCTCTCATCCCACTCCTATGTATTGTGACAACCAGAGTGCTATCCAGATTACTCACAACTCCGTTTTTCATGAACGCATCAAGCATATCGAGATCGATTGTCATTTTACTCGTCAACACCTCAAACAAGGCACCATCATCTTGCCTTTTGTTCCTTCTTCTTTGCAGTTGTAGACTTCTTTACTAAGTCACATCCTACTTCACGCTTTCGTTTTCTAATTGGCAAACTCTCGATGCTTCTTGCAGCCGCATCGTGAGTTTGAGAGGAGATATTAGAATAAATTAATATATTTTTATAGGGTTATTTTAGTAATATCTTCATTGTAAAGTTATTTTGGTAACTTCCTTTTGTAATTTTTCTATTTTGGTAATTTCTTTTTGTCTCTTTATTTTGCCTATAAAAGGCTTGCTTGTAATATGTTAAGTACACAATTTTGGTTCAATAAAAACCCTAACCTCCTCTTCTTTTCTTTTTTCTTAATGTTAGTATAAATTAATTATCACGCACATCTAACAATTAGTGTAAGAAAAATTGTTGAAAATGCATGGAATATCTTAATTATTCTACATGTTAATCCTAGGTTGGCATGATTGCTGTTAATGATGGCATATTGCTTCGGAATCATATACCAAGAATCCTCAAAAAAGCACTTCAGAGAAAAGCCCTACTACGTGGATCTTCTGGATTTGTTTAATGAGGTATGCTTATTTTTACTGACATTGTAAACGGATCCAAAAAATTCACATGGTCTTTTTAAGAACCTTAACCAAACATCATCGATGTACAGGTTGAATTCCAAACTGCCTCAGGACAAGTGATAGATTTGACAACCACACTTGAAGGAGAAAAAGATCTATCAAAATATTCAATGTCACTGTACGTAATGATCAAGACAAGTCATATTTATAAGACTTGAAATTAATCTCCGTTTTCCATGTTTAATGTACTAGACTCAGAGACTGTGTGTTGTGATGCAGTCACCATCGCATTGTTCAGTACAAAACTGCTTATTATTCATTCTACCAACCGATGAGTGAAAATTCTTGACTTTTGAACTCTTTATTCTTGCTGTTTGTCATGTTTATTCTTGCAGCGAAAATTTCTGGGCAATAATTTTAGTTTTAATAATCTTTTGAAAGTCCCTATTTTTCTCTCTTATTTTTTCTTCAGGGTGTTGTGCGGAACCCACTTGAATACCACTATTATAAGAAAGCTCCCAGGAAAGATTGGAGGGTCACACCGGAGCCACTTAAATTCCAATCTCCTTAGACAGAACTTTCTTAAATAGTAAGCACTCAATTGAGTAACAAACAACTGCGGTAACCAAACGTAGAGAAATTAAATAACAAAGTGGACACACAAATTTTACGTGGTTCAGCGTAAGGCCTAATCCACGGGCAAAGACGAGGAGAATAATTCACTATTAAATGGTGTTTACAAAGTGGGTACAAACTCTCAAATATCCCAAGATCCCTATATACCAAATTTAGAGATTTTTCTCTAACAAACAAAAGAGGAGCAACTACCAAATGTGTTACTTCCAACACTTTGAAGCTACCAAAATGAACTTCCTAATTTTGCTCTCTCTTTCTCTCAAATGCAACTCTTGTTATGAATTGCTAGGGATGATTTTATGGCTTGGTTTCCTTCTCTATTTATAGGAAAATTTGTGTGCAAATTTTCAAGGATTGGTTGCACCAACTCTTGTCACCAACTCTCCACCAACCATTGCCACCAACTCTCCACCAACCATTGCTACCAACTCTTCACCAACTCTTGACTTCTATGGTATGCTATTAGTTGTTCAACAATATTGGCTCAATTAGAGCCACATTTTCAACAATCTCTACCTTGGATCAAATTGAGCTAGTAACTTCAAATAATTATTCTCCAGATATTTGCCCCAATATCACAAACGTGGTTTGAATCGCCATCATCAACCACCATTTTTTTATCATGCCAACACCAACCCAATTTTCTTTACAGCAACTCCAAATACATATGGCTGAGTCCTTACGATTTCCTCTTCCAAATCACAACGTAAAAACTTTGTTTTTACACCAACTTGAACTAAATCCAAATCCAAATTTTGTATCCAAGGCCAACAACACTCGAACAGTAGCATGCTTTACAATTGGAGAAAGCACAACTATAGTCAATGCCCCATTTTGAGCATAACTCTTTGCTACCAACAACACCTTGACACGAACAACACTATTTTTAGGAAATCTATATTTCTTCACAAATATTCATTTGCATCCAACTGCTCTGTTACCTTTAGGAAGCTGAGCTAACTTCCATTCATTCCTTTGAAGAGATTGCATCTTCTCCTCCATTGCACATTTCCACTTTTGCATTCAACATTGCTAATGGCCTCTTCATAAGTGACCAAAATACCATAATGCATTTTGAAAGTGCATATGCTCCAAAATTACAACTACAAGAGCCAACCAAATTGACGAATTTGTCCTTTCATCTTTCCAATTACAAATGAATCTTATTGCTGTTGAGGTTCTTGGGTTAAAACCTCTCCATCATCTTGTGTTGTTAGAAAGCTATTGTCTTTCTCTACAACTTCAACTGGGTCAACTGACACTTTTTAACTCCACCTATTGCGAAGTACCATTGGCCTGCTTATCCTTTTAAGACCGTACCTCCAAAGGAATTTTGTCTTCGAGTTTAGTCGATGACAAACAACTAATGAAATGACATGCATATTTAATAACCTCAGCCCAAATTATCTTGCTCAACCCAGCATTGAACAACAAACACCAAATTTTCTCCAATATCATTTGGTTTATGCATTATGCCATCCATTTCTATTGTGGAGTATTTTTCATCGTAAAGTGTCTAACAATTTCTTCACAATGACATACTTTCACCAGTATGTCCAACACACATATGCCATAACCTTGTTGCTTCTGAATCTTCAATAGAAACAGTAGCTGCTCCACCAACAAGTGTACTTCCTTGTAGATAGTACAAGTTGTTTCTTCTTGTGCCTTTGATCATCACAAGTGCGCCTAATACAACCTTCAAGACTCCACCTCTCATAGTAACTGTGAGACCTTTTGATTCTAGGGCTCCCAATGATATGAGATTCTTCTTCAGACTCGGTACATACCGAACATTTGTCAAGATTTTGGTTGATCCATCATGAGTTTCCAAATGGATTGTACCTATCCCTGTTGTTTTACAGGTATTATCATTACCCATGTAAACAACTCCAACATCAAGCTCTTTGAAGCTTGAAAACCATTCCCTATTGGGACACATATGGTAGGTGCAACCCGAATCCAAAATCCACTCATCAACATGACATGTCAAAGACATGCCAACCAAGGAATAATCTGACTCATCATCTCCTTGATCAATTGCACAAGCATTGAAAATTTCCTTGCCCTTATTTTTCTTTTGCAACTTAGGACAATTATTTTTCCAATGCCCCTTTTCACGACAAAAGGCACATTCATCTTTGGCAAGTCTTGCTTCTGACTGTAACTTGCCATTCTTTCCAGGTCCATGGCTCAAATAACGACTTCTTGCTGCCAATAATTCTGTCTTTGCATCTCTATGATCCATTTTATCATTCTTCATGGTTTCATAGCTATGCAAGGCTGTGCAAATTTCATCAAATGAAACTTGCTCTTTCCCACGCAGCAAAGTTATACTGAGATGTTCATAATCATCCGGAAGCGAGTTCAACAGCATTAAGGCCTTATCTTCATCACCAAAATGCTCGTCCAAATTGAACAAATCAGCCAACAACTTATTGAATGAGTTAACATGATCATTCAATGACGTACCAGGTGTGTATGTAAACCTATAGAGTTTCTTCTTCAAGAAAAGACGATTAAGTGGTCTTTTCAACATATATTTATCCTCCAATGTCTTCCATAACTTCTTTGCTGACGTCTCCTTCATAACAAAATATTTTTGATCTTTGGCGAGACACAGCCTAATAGTACCACATGCCTGACGATTGAGTTTTGCCCAATCTTTCTCATCCATGTCTTCAGGTTTATCCTCAAGAGCATGATCCAACTCTTGTTGGTACAATACATCAAGTACCTCACATTGCCACATACCAAAATTATTGGTTCCATCAAATTTCTCTACCTCAAATTTTGCATTTGTCACCGTAGTTCTAACTGGTGCTGATGTTGGCGCCACAATATCTGAAAACACCGACATGCTCATGTTTTACTCACAAATCCGCAACAACACAATTTGCCGAATATGGATTGAATCGGCTCTGATACCACTTGTTGTGCGGAACCCACTTGAATACCACTATTATAAGAAAGCTCCCAGGAAAGATTGGAGGGTCACACCGGAGCCACTTAAATTCCAATCTCCTTAGACAGAACTTTCTTAAATAGTAAGCACTCAATTGAGTAACAAACAACTGCGGTAACCAAACGTAGAGAAATTAAATAACAAAGTGGACACACAAATTTTACGTGGTTCAGCGTAAGGCCTAATCCACGGGCAAAGACGAGGAGAATAATTCACTATTAAATGGTATTTACAAAGTGGGTACAAACTCTCAAATACCCCAAGATCCCTATATACCAAATTTAGAGATTTTTCTCTAACAAACAAAAGAGGAGCAACTACTAAATGTGTTACTTCCAACACTTTGAAGCTACCAAAATGAACTTCCTAATTTTGCTCTCTCTTTCTCTCAAATGCAATTCTTGTTATGAATTGCTAGGGATGATTTTATGGCTTGATTTCCTTCTCTATTTATAGGAAAATTTGTGTGCAAATTTTCAAGGATTGGTTGCACCAACTCTTGTCACCAACTCTCCACCAACCATTGCCACCAACTCTCCACCAACTATTGCTACCAACTCTTCACCAACTCTTGACTTCTATGGTATGCTATTAGTTGTTCAACAATATTGGCTCAATTAGAGCCACATTTTCAACACAAGGTAATCAATAAATATTGTTTATCTGATTGCCCTTTAAATTTTAGGTACCTGGTTATATTTTATATCAAGGAGAAACTCCTTACGAAACATTTGACAGTTAAATTGTCAAAAATTTATGTGGTCATTATTTATGCCCAGGTTGCATGCGCTCTGCTGATGACTGGTGAAAATCTTGATAAGCATATTGAAGTGAAGAACATTCTCATTGACATGGGAAACTATTTTCAAGTACAGGTGATTGATTGTTAACTGCACTTGGAAATCCTTTATTAGATCGCTCATATACTATGGGAACTGAATAGAAATTGACAATTCCATTTTTCTAAAGTGATTAAAGTTCATATAACTTTAGATATTTTTTCCTCTCTTATTGATTATTATCTTAAAATCTTTATACTCTTGTTTTATCTATGACACTTTGATGCATCCTGTAGGATGATTATCTGGATTGTTTTGGCGAGCCAGAAGTGATTGGCACGGTATATCATTGGGCTATGCCTTTGTTGATCAACTGCTCATAATGTAATAAACTGTTTTTCGGGAGTATTTGAGATCTTATTTAGCCTTTTAAATTGTCGGGTTGGTACAGATATTGCAGACTTTAAGTGCTCTTGGCTGGTTGTTAAAGCATTAGAGCTTGCTACCGAGGAGCAGAAGAAAATATTATATGTAAGCAACAAGTTAATTATCAATAACACACTGAGTTGGTAGAAAAAGTTCTTTACAACGATTATACATCTGCGTTTTCTGGTATCAGGAGAATTATGGGAAAGCAGATGAAGTTTGTGTTGCCAGAGTGAAAGGATTGTATGAGTCCTTGATCTTCAGGTTCCTCTCCCTGTCCTTTGCATATTATTAGAGGCTAAAACAGTTTATCTATTTGATTCCTCCTCTGAGTAGAAATCATGAATGACAACTTCAAAATTGTCATAGGATTTGTTTGTATATGCTTCTAGGATCCTGAAAAGCACGCCTGATAACAAAAAAACATTTCAGAACCAAACTAGGAAAATTTTGTCAGAAAGTGGCTATATGTGGTTTTGCTTGAAACTATTAATTTTTTTTAAACCGCTTTTGTCAAAATTATTTTTAGCAGAATTACAAGCAAAGGACCCTTGGTCTTTTCCCACTTTTTATTTATAATACTAGCATTTACTATGCTTTGGACAACAATCATCTAACTTCCAATATGAATTTACTTTGTGCAGAGTGTATATGCCGAGTACGAGAGTATGAGCTACCTGAAGCTATTACAATCTATTGAAGCTCATCCGAGTAAAGCAGTACAAGCATTGTTGAAATCATTCTTGGCAAAAATATACAAGAGGAATAAATAGGAACTGGCACAGGGAATGAAAAGGGACTCTAAATTAGATCCTATACTTGTAAACTTTAGACGTATTCTAATAAGTCAAAAGAAAGTATTTTAATATTTGTATACCTAAATTCTGGATGTTAAGTATTTTACCATATTTGAATACCCTGTTAAGCCCAGCTCACTAAATTAGAAGGGAAATTCTATATACAAACTACTTTTGCTTTTAGATTCACTATACTAATTTAAAATAATAAAAATTCTCTATACACGACTAAATATATCAACAAAAAAAAAATTACTCGTTTATTATTTATTTTATTTTATATGAATGCCATTTTTTTTATACGCCCGCCCTTTAAACACACACCATAACACATAAAATTTGTTCTTCATTTTGCTGAATTTACTTTGTCAATAACCAAATCCTTTTTTCACAATAAACCATATTAATGATATAATTTATCATGTTTTTGTGTTTATTTTATTTCTTTATCCCATCAATTTTATCTTTAATCCAATCAGTAAAAAAAAAGTAAATATGTTTATTTTTTTATAATAAAAATATATGTTCATTTATGATAAGTAAAATGAGTGTATGTTTTTTTTTTTTTTTTTTGAAGATTAAAAATAAAACACTATATATTATGCAATACAATTAAATATTTCTATGAAAAACAAGCATCATTGGTGCGACTGTGTGGAAGTTTTAAGGGAGATTAAATAATATCGTATGGAAGTTCGTTTGTAACTGTATGCGTACAGAATAAAATATAGTATGTATACAGAATTTTCGAAATTATAAGTAAAATGGAATTTTATTGGAAAATGACGTCGTTAGCATACTAACGGGGCTGTAATTTATTTTTTCGACCTTTAAGAAAACGGGTTGTGAATTCAGTCACCGCCTTTCTTTAGGCTTGGCGTTAACAAGCTGATAGCTATAACACAAATACACAAAAGCCTGTGCGTTTCCTTTCTCCCCAGTGAAAAGCCCTCGGGTATCTACTCACTTTTGACTATATTTTTCCTCAGCGTTTGGCCTTTTTTGTTGAATTCTTTATCCTGTCGCAGCTGTTTGGTTGCCTAGAAAGCAAGAGAAGTAGAAAATAAAGGATTATGATTTGAAATTGTGGTGCTTACATTGTTATCGACTTAGTGTATGCTAATTTCTGTGTTGTGTCTTTTTGTCTGTATTTGAAAATCCATCCCTTTTGTTAAATTGTGCAACTTTTTCCTTGTTCGTAAGCATCCTCTTGTCCTGGGGCTTTCGGAAATCGTGTATGAACGTGTTAGGATATTATTGGTTATTGGTGTTTAGTTTTATGTTGAAAGATTTTTGGGTTTAGTTGATATGTGGTTTATATCATGGATTAGAAATTTCTCAGAACGTACTCTTACAATTTCATATAATGTAAAATTGGCAGAAATAAATGTTGTAATAAACTATTCGTTTTATAGCCATTTTCGTTTTGCAACTTACAGATTGATTATCATGCTCAGAAACGCAAAGTCATATCTACTTTTTTGCAATTCTAGAACCACCCCTTGATTGTTCTTTTCAGGTCATTACAATTTATGATGACCTGTTAGTTCTGTATTTGTTCTGAGATGTAGTGTCTTTATGCGGTTTGTCATTGTCGTATGTTAAGCTAATTGTCAGTCCTTTGCAATAAATTTTTTTTTTTTTTGGGGTCAAAAGTCCTTTTCAATAATTTCACATATTTATCTCTTATAATTCAATTAGTTACTTTTTATATTTAAATGTTGTTCAGATCCTTTCATTGACATTTAATACTATCCTACATTTCAGATTGCTTTCTATCATCATTGCAAGGATATCAATGTTGGCTACAAGTACTGTTGCCAGCTTACCTCTATTACCACCAGGTATAAGGATTTCTTAATTTTGCTTCCTTTTATTTTGAAAATAAATGAACTTTTTTCTCTTGCATGGTTCAGTCCTTTTTGGGGGTTGTTATTTCGTTTTCTTCTTGAGAACCTTTATTGTCTGAGCCAAAAGAAATTATTTATAAGCATCAAGCTTGCAGGATGTGCAGTTAACTCAAATCTTGCATCCCTGTCATGATAAAAATGAAAAGTAAAGATTAACATATGTATTTAAATGGAACCAAATAAAGAGTGTCGGTGTAACCTGAGTTGCATAAGGAATTGCATCCTAGCAATTTCTGATAGTGCATATGTTATTATTTCTTTGGAATAACATTCACCCGAGACAGTTGATCCTCTTAAAGAGATGGTGAAATTGTGTGATTTATTAGGATTGGTATTCATTTATCCACCGTTCATTAGAGCTTATTTGATTCGATATTTGTAAAGGAAGAGTGTCTTCGTATATTTGCTGTTTGCAGTTTTTTAACTGAAGGACTGATCATTTGATTTAACAAATCTTTATAACAATTTCTTTTTAAACTTGCTCTTATATCAACAGTGAAAAAAGTGGGGCAATGCATGCAACCTAATGCACTTACTGGACCCAATGGTGGAAATCTTTCTTTTGCACCTCTACCTTTTGATGTAACAAGATTGCAGTTTATGAGTGCCAAATTGGAACAAGTTGTTTGTAATATACAGCTCCCAATAACTCAGCGAAGAAGACTAGTTATGCATTCCAGTTCTGTTGTATGTGCTGTTGCTCTGGTATGTTTTTCATCTCTCTCTTTGTACTTGCACGGTTCACAATAATTTTGGTGATAGCTTTTACTTGCATGTGAAGTATTTGTTTAGTAGGTTAAATTTTTGAGATTTCCACAAGCTAGTACATTTCCACCCTATAATTTTTAGTTCTAGAACATTTAAAAAATTATTCCAGAATAAGTACTGCACGAGAGTTTTTCCCTTGAAACATAATAGGTTATAGTACATTGCTCTTAAATTTTAAATATTTGGTTTCATTGGAATGGTGGGTTGACAGTGCTATTCTGGAAATTGCTCTTAAATTTTGGAATGTGAAACTGACGTTCATCTGTTCCTTCACCTAATTAATTCTATGAAGGGTATTTCATTTACTGTTGAATTGGCTAGTCTCTCTGATGAATTGTATGCTTCCTGTAACTCGTGGTCTCATACAGTAACAATTGTATAGGGGAAGCTGAAGTTAAGAATTTAAACTGATATATGACTTCATGCTTTTGTAAAATTTGGTCACTTAGGGTAAATGGGATGTCTCATTCCAGGTTTGGTCTTAATATTTTGTCTCTGAACAACTGTTTCAGAAACTTCACTTGTTATCTTTTAATAGATCATTTGTGGGCTTTTGCCTTTAGTGCTAAGAAATGTTTTGCAAACATATTGGTCATGTGCGACCCTTTAGAGAATAACAGTTATTTGTAAAGTACTACTTTTATGGCCTCCCCAGAAAAGGGTACGATTTCCACAAAAGAGAATCAATATGGAAATTTTGGTGAAAGGGTCTTGATTTGTGCCTTTTGTTTTGCAGAATGCAAGGTGTGCAGCCGAACAAACCCAAACTGTCACACGCGAGGCTCCCACAATAACCGCTTTTCCAAGTAACAGCCATTGTCTAGTCTTTGTAATTTACCGTTGTATATGTTATTATTGGTAGACGTGAAACAGTTTAAAGTTATGCAGTAAGCCTCTATTTAAGTGTAGTTGCATGACAGTGCATGTTTATGCATTTTTAATGCTGTTTCCTTCTATGTACTTGCTATAATTGACTTGATATGTTTGTATGATACATATCATTTACATTTATATTCTTATTTGCTGATTTCCATGGAGTTTGATTCCTCTCCTCTTTCTGTGTGTTTGTCTATGTTGTGTGTGCTTTCTAACATGGAATGCATTCTTTTTAATCTGTTAACGAAGTTCACTTCTAGGTTTGAGTTCCTTTGAAGCGATTTTATTATCAATTGGGATTTATAGGAAAACAAAGGTGGATTTTTTTATAATTGGGATTATATTCAGGTCATGTATTCCAATTGTTCTAGTCAGCATTTGCTGCATTTCTTCATGATTTGCTGTTGCCTTTTTTCAGCTGTTGGATAATTATGGTTATTTTAAACTTTATGTGGGCTCAGCTTATACATGATTCCTAAATGCATATGCAGCCAAGGAAAAGTCACCACAGCTTGATGATGGTGGTAGTGGATTTCCACCCCGTGATGATGGCGATGGCGGTGGAGGTGGAGGTGGTGGTGGGGGCAACTGGTCCGGTGGATTCTTCTTTTTTGGATTTCTACTTTTTCTAGGATTCTTGAAGGATAAAGAAGAGGAAGGACCCTATAGAGACAATCGCAGACGATAAGAGAAGATGCTGATGGATAGATAGCATTTGTAGCTGTTACAACGCACTTGGCCGTCTTATTTTGCACTCTGAGGGCGGCTTGTTTGGTGGCTCACCTTCTTTGAACATCAGCTCCATGTTTCATCTTCAACATGTAGCTCTCATATAATGCATCTGAGGTTTTATTTTTTCAAGCAACCCCTATAAAAAGTTCTCTCTCGTGATTTCCTGTATTTCTTCTAATTTAGAGATATCTTGGTTTGGTTTTAATCCATGGCTCATCCGGACATTTACTATTGATTGATTTCAATTCTTTCCTGCAATTTTCATTTTGTTTCTTCATTCTTTTCTGGAGTTGACTGCAATATGCAGTTACTTCCTTCAAGAGCGTGATGTTTCTGTGTCTTCATTTTTAAATGTCCAAGACACATCCAACTACTAAATTGATACATCAACAACCTTTTATTAGAACATTTACCGAATATTTTTCAAATTTTATACTATGGTGTCTAATTTATTTATCATGACATTTTTTCCATAACGTACGGTGTTCAAATTATTTTACAATTAAACCATAATCGATAAGGTTATAGCAGTACCTCACTCTGGGGTATTTTCTTGGATGACAAACGGAAATATTTATTTCCCTAACGCTGGAATTCATTTATATAAATTTAAATCATAAGTTAATCAAACAATACGATGTCTAAAATTTCATTTTTCTTTTTATTTCATTCCTATCGATAATACATGACATAGACCTATAATTATTATAGCCTTATAGGATTGTGCATACATCACTTGTATAGAGGTATAAATATTTTAGGACTATACAAATTAGTGTAGTTATCATTAACACCTCAAAATTCACAATAGATAATAATAATTAAATGTTTATTTCAATTTGAACAAAGGATAAAAATAGGAACAAAAACGCTGAACGGTACACGTCAAAGAAAGAAACGGCGACGTGCGTACTTGTACAGTACAGTATAACAGAGACCGTGAATGATAACCATTTTCTCTGAGGCATGAACAGTTAACATCGTCATACACTCATACTCTCCCAAGTTGCGAGTCCCAACTCTATCAGATTCGTCGTCACTCGTCACCGTTCTCTCTAAAAGCTTCTGCTAACACAACCATCCCCAATTTAGCTATCACAGAGCCTCTTCACCTCTGCTTTTATAGGTAGATTCAATTTTCTCTACGATTCTTCAAATTTTGAATCATTCCTCTTTTTTTAATCAAAGCTTTGGTTTTTCGATTTTTTGTTCAAAGCTCCTAAATGTTTTAGTCTAATTTTTCTTGACATCTGGTGCTATTTTTTAAATCTTTGAAGTAGATCATTGTGTTTCGTTCTCTGTACTGTGAAGTTTGTTTCACTTGGCATTCGGATCTTGAATCCAATTTCCTTTTTTTTGTTTCTGGATTCAGAGATCGGTAGCTTCTGGATTTGCTTATTGGATTCTTTATGTCCCCATCCCATGCTGCACGCTTGGGCTGTTTGGTTGTCGAGCATGTGCCGATGATTATATTCTAGTGTTGTCTGTATTGTTTTGGTATCAATAATTTTATAAGAATTTTCTAATAATTGGAATTGGATTATCCAAATTCTGATGTCTGATTTATAGGTTATATGACAATTTTTTAATTCGGAAAGTCGCAATAAATCATGGTTATTTTTAAAATTGCTTTAAACTGAATTTGAATGACATGAATTGCCGAGGGTATTAGTTTATAAACTTGCTGACTATTCGACATTAGGTCTCCTTTTGATTGTATCTCTAGGCCCTAGCCTCAAGTTTCTCTTCTTATTTCTTGTTCTCTGTTACATTCTTCTGTGGTTCCTCTATAGGAAAAGGCTCAGATGTGCTCCTAGTTAGGAATCTCCTCCCCCTTCCTGCTGTTCTTTAACTAACTTCTTTTCTCGGAAACACGAGCTTGAGGATTGATGGAAACTTGTCTGACATGAACTTATAGAAATTAAAAGATCATTTTTCTTTTCTTTTTTGCAAATTATGTTATTCTCAAAGTGTATCTTTAATCTTTTTGATAGTTGCACCGTCCAATTGTTCATTAGCAACTTGCATCATAAATCTTTTATTCTATAAAATATGAAGTATATGTTAGTCGTTTATGTTAGAATGTATAAATGTAATGTTGGATCATCTCCCAAAAGCTTGCTAATGTTTTAGGGAGGATCGGTAACCAACACTCTCTAACATGTTATAACATAGTGGGAAGTCTCTCAATAGATTGATGACTAACAAAATTTAACGGTTAATGCTAGTATTCTTTTTTATAAATTATTAACATTTAATAATAGTTCTATATTGTGATATGTAGCTTTTACACTTATATCCATTTTTCTATACAGATATATTGTGTTGGCTGCTTAATTTTTGTCAGTTCTCATTATTGTGCCTGGTCAACAGTAGGAAATGGTTAAAAGGTTTGTATGCTAGCAAAATTTTTGGTTTCTTTCTTTATACCTCGTAGCACCTGAGCAAAATTTCTGATCCATTTACTTTTTTTGCAACAGGCATGGAGCGTTCTGATTTGCTGAAAATATCATGTTGCAGTGCATCAAGCATTTATTTGCTTCCCTACTGCAGTGCTGTGATCTTGAGTTGTGCAAACAACCTAGGGGTCTAGAAGATCCTGAACTTTTGGCAAGGGAGACAGTCTGTAAGCTATCCACCCAAATTAATTATGATTTTTTTTATACCTACAATGATGGTCTTGCATTACTAACATTCTAAGCTAAATGAATGAAAATTCAAAATTATGTTTTATGTGACAGAACTTTTGGATTTTCAGTGTTGTCAATTTAGTAGATTTTTTTATATTTTAAGTTACAAGTTATCTCTGCTTGCCTATGTCGATTGAACAGTTGAACTTGGTCCCCAAGTTATATAGATCCTGAACTTGGTCCACTTAACTTGTAATTTCTTTGGTGCAGTCAGTGTAAGTGAAATTGAAGCACTGTATGAACTATTTAAGAAGATAAGCAGTGCTGTGATTGATGACGGGTTGATCAACAAGGTATTTCATTGTGTGTGTGCATGTGTGTATATATTTTTTCCCGCAGGACAAGTCCATCAACCAAAACTTTTTATTTCATTTTATATTTTGGGTTCATATGTATGCAAATTCTACTACTTAGGATATAGATGCACTTTCTCTTTGGTTTATGTCACAATATTATTTTTATGTCCTTATTTCTTTTGTAGGAGGAGTTTCAACTCGCATTATTTAAGACAAACAAGAAAGAGAGCTTGTTCGCTGATCGGGTAATTTATTATGGGTTCTGACATTTTACATCTTTTTAACTCTCCTTACATACTACTTTTACATTCTATCAACTGTGTTTTCTTATCAATGCTGCACTTAAAGCATCTCTGAAGTGTCTCACTTCAGGTTCTATATTTGTATTGCTCATATCCAGGTATTCGATTTGTTTGATACGAAGCACAATGGAATACTAGGTTTTGAGGAGTTTGCACGTGCGCTCTCTGTCTTTCATCCCAATGCCCCAATTGATGATAAGATTGAGTGTATGTTTCTTGAAGTTTATCTTTTAAGAAGTTTGTGTATTTCTACATATGCTAACAGATTTGTCTCATCGTCATGATAAACACACGAATTATTCCATTGAAGTAGTTCGTTGATGACTAAAAATATGATAAAATCTATTGTTTTATAATTGAATCTGAATCCTTAAGAACCGACATGTATCGTTATTTGAGGAATGCAATTCAATTAAACTGAATGAAATTGCATTGTGCAGTTTCGTTTCAACTATACGATCTGAAGCAGCAAGGCTTTATCGAAAGGCAAGAGGTAATATTATTATTTCAGAGTAGCTTGTTGTCTTCTTTCGTTGATTTAGTTCTTTAGTTGTTTGCTTCAGACAGTTTAGATTACTCTTTTATTTTATTCTGTCAATTTAGGTGAAGCAAATGGTAGTGGCTACCCTTGCAGAATCTGGCATGAATCTCTCAGACGACGTTATTGAAAGCATAATTGACAAGGTATTTTCTGAAAGAAGATATTTTTGTTTTGACTCTTGTCAATTATGTTGTTGTTGCTTGGTCAACCGAGCAGTTTGTTTTTGAGAAAATTATGTAAATTTTCTTTTCTTTTCAAATTTAGACATTTGAGGAAGCTGATACTAAACATGATGGAAAAATCGATAAAGAAGAGTGGAGAAGCCTGGTTTTGCGGCATCCATCACTATTGAAGAATATGACGCTTCAATATCTTAAGTACGTACCAACTTTTGATGTTCCATACTTCCATCTGATGATCTTCGCATAGAACTTGTCTTTGATTTAATATCTATCTTTACTTGGATATTTTTCACAGTACTTTATGATCAGCTACTCACCATGCTTATTAATCATGAATTGTTATAAACCAACACTCAAATTAGATAAATAAATGAGTGTAGTCTTAGTGACGATTTTAGCTGTTAGCTAATATGTTGAAATTTTGTTCCCTTTGTTTTTTTTATTTTGGGTGAGCAGAGACATCACCACAACGTTCCCCAGCTTTGTGTTCCACTCGCAGGTGGACGACACCTAAGGAGTCGAGATTGCGTTAAGTTGTATGAGACATGCTTAGCACTGCTTGCAGGTTTACGAATGAAATTTCGCCCTTGTGACGCTTGGAAGAAAACTTTTACATTGTGTTTCCTTCCTTCCAGAGATTTTTTGTGGTGTGTATCTGTATTCAGTTACTGTACTTTCCGGAATTACATTTAGCTTTTCAGCTTGGAATTTGTGACATGCTTTTGTTTCTTTTATGTGTATCTATTCGTTAAACTTTCCAATTTCAATTGAATGAAAATTGTTTCATTTAACTTTTTTTTTTTTGACTAAATGAGAAGATTTCATCAGAAAAACAGAACTACAACCAAAAACAAACTACTAACCCAAACAAAAACAAAACTTAACAGCGGGAGAAACAAACCAGAAACAAACTCCCTACTTTGAGCCCCAACCTCAGCTATAGAAACTATAGCCTAAGGAGCAACGAACATCCAAATCTAGCAGCTTGAAGCTACCATGACAGAAACTCTTAAGAGGTTCTCAGTCATTACCAGCATCAATCCCGCATGGCAAAATCAAAGAAAGATGAACAACTCTAAAGAGGACCAAACATAAACTATTCAACACAGATCCAAGAAAAGACAGACGGTAAATGAAAAAACAGTAACAAAACCAAAACACAAGACTGAATCCAAAACAGCACCTACGAAACAAGATCACACACAATCAAAATCCACCTCAGTATAACAAACTAAAACCAGTACCATTATAGCCAGCAACAAAACAATCCACACCAAACCATACAAACATACTTGAAGTTGTTGCAAATCACTCCATGCACTCAACATCAAAATCAACTACATTTGCAGGGGATCCACCCACCGTAGCCTATTGGTCCAAACCGCCTTCTATAGCTAGAGAGATCCCAGAAATGTTAGCAACAAATGTTATGTCTCCAGTTCCTTATGCAACCTCTTCCCTTGCATACCCTTAACCTCAGTTACCACCTTATTTTCACAAGCCTGCTTGGAATTCTTCACTCCTTGCTTCTTCTCACCTGAAGCATAACATTTTCCACTTGTTAACACCCCCACACTCTCAGTTGGAACATTAGTCTTCCAAGAAGACTAGTAGTAGCTCAAAACTTCACTAGACTTCCACTTGCACCAAAAGAAATTTGAGATCCACTAACGGTAGCACCAAGAATTTGTTTAGCCTCAAACCTCTTTCTACCTCCTTCCTTGACATGAGCAGGAACTCTCATACTCATCTCAGCCTGTATCCATTCACCAAATGGTGCATTCTTCCCACGAAAGCCTATACAAAGCTCTTTAGCAAACTGCCAAATCTTAGTCTCATGATCAATCTTACCACAACCATAGCAGAAGCGAGGCAAACATTCATACTTGATTTCAATCCACACTAAACTATCTTTAAACGGGATCCATACCCCAGGAATCAAGGGATTACCTAGCTGAAACTTCACCCTAGCCCTCATTGATCTCATAGTTCCACTCATTAAGGAGTAATTATCAATCTCAAGCATCACACCAAATTTACCAGCAATTTTAGAAACAATTGAGTGCAATCTCCAATCCACAGGAATATCATGTATTTGAATCCAAAGTGGTGATTCATCAAAAGCAAAATTAGAATGGGAGATACCTGGCACTACTCGATTCACCACCAGCAGATTGTTTGTCCAATTTCCTGGGAGCTCGCTTCAAGACTGTCTTAAGCTCTTCACGCTCTTAAAAATAAAACATAAAAGTAAACCCATCCAAGACCCTTAGATCCAACCTTCCATTCTTCGTCAAGCTACGACGATAAACCCCAAGAAGAGCCAGTAAACTTACGATTTTCTCGAAGACAACACGAGCAGCCAAAGCAAGCTCCAACGAGCTCTGGTCCTGCTCAATCAATTCGTCAATCTCCATAGACAAATCTAAATCCTCCAAGTGACTCATGACTCCTTCCATACGATCAAAATAGAGCAAAACCTAGAGTATCAAATCCGGTAAAATCATAGAAAAAAAGAAAAGAAAGAGAGAAGAGGAACCATAGAATCAAACTTGCAAAACACTAAACCAACTCTAAGCTAGAGAAATATCCAGAGAGAAACGCGAGAGCTCTCGTAGAGAAAAAGTGAACGATCCATCACATTGGAGCTTGTGCTTGATTTGTTTTATTTAACATTTTTTTGGGTCAAGTTTTTATTAAACATTTGGACTACAGTAAAACTATACATCCCCGATTATACAGAAGGAGTTCCGAGACCATTTTGATTCTACACGTGTTATGTTAGAGGCTTAGAATGTGTTGTTCACAAACTAAGTTATTAAGAAAAAACACTGAAATTTCAATAATTAAAGTGGGACTTAAATATATAAAATATTATGTTAGAGTATGTTCATCACTAACTCTAATCATAGTCTCAACCATATTTTTATGTTACAAGATGCACTTCCGAGTATCAAAGATTCAACTGTAATTGGGCACATTTTTGCTATTGCTTAATGAAATTGAGTGCAATATAATCTTTATAATTTATATTTACTTAAAAAATGAGGCTATTCATGTACTCATAATTTATATTTATAGTTGGGATGCAAAGAGAATGAAAAGAAGACGACACTACAGTAATATTTAAGTTATTGAAATCAATAACTTGGTTTTTTCCATTTACATATTTTTATTCTTTGGAAGCATAGAGAAGGGAAAAAAAGTGTCCTCAAGTGAACAGGATAAATTATTGATTGTTAGGTTTATTTAGTCCAGTGATTTTATTAAATTGATACATTAATTTTATAATTATTAAAATAGATTAATTTAATCTAATAATTTAAAATTTTAATCATTTTAATCTAATCTTTAAAATTTATATATTTTTAGGGGTATACTTATCTCTATTTATTAAAAAATGAAAAACAATAAACAACTCTCCCTCCTTTTTTTTCTCCCTCGATTTTCTTATCTCTCCTTACATCTATTTATTAAAATTGAATTTTGTATTGTACTTTCATTTTTGTTGATTTTTAGCCTCTTTTACACTGATTCAATAATTAAGTTGTTTGACCTACGTAAAACGTGTTTATATGAAAGAGGATGAAGGAAAATCAAATTAATGCATTGTTTTAATTTCATTAGTTTATTGGTCATAAGAGATCAATATTGCTTTAATTTCATTAGTTTATTGGTCGTAAGAGATCAATCTTTCTATGCAAATTCAATATTAACCTTTCCTTTTCTTTTTGTAATTATTATTTTCGGAGCAAAAATGTATTGGCATAACAATTGTAAATTAAACGTAAATGACAACTTGTGAAGAAGAGAGAAAGAGCAACATAGGGAGGAGAGAGGACGACAAAGAGGGTGAGAGTTGTTTTTCATTTTTGATTTTTTTTAATAAATAAAAAAATTCAATTTTATTCTTAAAAATATGTTAATTTTAAAAAAATTAGACTAAGTTAACCCAAATTTTAAATTATTTAACTAAATTAATCAATTTTAATTATATGTCAATTTAATAAAATTACAAAAACAAAAATCCTAAATTATCCTTCAAGTCATTAACTTGGTTTTACCTATTTAAGTTACGTAGCATTAGTATATCATACCTGGAATTTACTTTACCTGGAATTTACCATCGGAAATTGAAGGGTATAAAGCATGTGCTGAGAACAGAAATCTCTCTCTCTCTTTTTTTTTTTTTGATTGAAAGAACAGGAATCTGTTAAACATATATAGAAACATTATTTTCTTTTTTCGTTAGCTGATATAAAGAAACATTCATGTATTGTTTCAAAATATAAAGCACACGATGGATTTTTTGTCCACCAAAATCTGGCAACAACGCATTGCTAAACATGTTAAATAGCTATATAGAACAAGAGGAAAGGCTTCGCTCTTAACATCTTTAATCAGAGAAGTTTTCCAACGGACAATGTGAAAATTTCAGTCTGAAAACAAAATATTAAACGTCTTAAAAACATTCCGAAACCCATATAAAGGCAAACAAAAAAGATTCAAGTAAATAAACTTGACAAGTGGCAACGCTAGATAGATCAAGGAGATATGAGATTAGTCGACTTCCTCCATCTTGCTGCCCTCTGCATCAACATCTGCTTCCTCCAATGGGGGCATCTCTGCATCAGCATCGCCAGCTTCTTCATCAATGCTCAAACCAAGCTTTAACATTCTGTGGATCCTGTTGCCGAAAGTGTTGGGATCATCAAGACTGAAGCCAGAGGTGAGGAGGGAAGTCTCGAATAAGAGGAGAACAAGGTCCCTCACGGACTTGTCATTCTTGTCCACATCAGCTCTCTTCCTAAGCTCCTCCATGATGGGATTTTCAGGGTTAATCTCCATGGTCTTCTTGCTCGACATGTAACCAGCCATGCTGTTGTCCCTCAATGCTTGTGCCTTCATAATCCTCTCCATGTTTGCGGTCCAACCATACTCCCCAGTAACCAAACAGCAGGGAGAATCAACCACGCGGTCAGAGACGATCACCTTCTCCACCTTGTCACCCAAAACTTCCTTGATAACTTTGCAAAGCCCATCAAACTTCTCCTTGAGGGCTTCCTTCTTAGTCTTCTCATCTTCAGACTCATCAAGCTTCAAACCTTCCTTGGTAGCTGAAACAAGCTTCTTGCCTTCAAATTCCTTGAGCTGACCAATAGCATACTCATCAATAGCATCAACCATGTAAAGAACCTCAAAACCTTTCTTCTTAAGCTTCTCCAGGAAGGGAGAATTCTCAACAGCCTTCTTGCTCTCACCAGTGATGTAATAGATGTCATTCTGACCTTCCTTCATTCTAGTGACATAATCCTTCAGACTCGTCATCTCATCACCACTCTTGGTCGAGTGGTAACGTAATAATTCAGCAAGCTTTGTCTTGTTCTGGGAGTCTTCGTGGATACCTAATTTAAGGTTCTTTGAAAAAGATTCATAGAACTTGTTGTAGTCTTCCTTGTTTTCTGCAATCTCAAAGAAAAGCTCAATGCACTTTTTGACCAAATTCTTGCGAATAACCTTCAAGATCTTGTTCTGCTGAAGCATTTCTCTTGAAATGTTGAGGGGCAGATCCTCAGAGTCAACAATACCCTTCACAAAGCCAAGATATTCAGGCATCAGCTCCTCACAGTTATCCATAATGAAGACACGGCGAACATACAGCTTGATGTTGTTGGGTTTTTTCTTTGTGTCGAAGAGGTCAAAGGGAGCCCTCTTTGGTACAAAGAGGACAGCCTTAAACTCCAGTTGACCCTCAACTGAAAAGTGCTTCACAGCAAGATGCTCTTCCCAGTCGTTGGTGAGACTCTTGTAGAAAGCAGAATACTCTTCCTTGGTAATTTCCTCAGGCTTCCTCATCCAGATAGGCTTTTGCTTGTTAACCAAAGACCACTCATGAGATACTTCTTTGATCGTCTTCTTTTTCTTTTCTTCTTTCTCCTTCTCTTCATCAACCTCCTCAACCTTTCCCTCCTCGTCCTTCTTTTCCTCCTCATCTTCATCGTCAGAGATCTCCTTCTCAGTGGTCTTCTCAACCCAGAGAGAGATTGGATAACTGATGAACTCAGAGTGCTTCTTTATCAAATCCTTTAAACGTCGCTCCTCAAGATACTCAAGCTGGTCCTCCTTGAGGAAAAGAGTAATTTTTGTACCCCTGCCAATGTTCTCAGAGGTATCTCTGGTAACAGTAAAAGACCCACCAGCTTGGGACTCCCAGACGTATTGTTCATCATCATTGTGCTTTGTGGTAACAACCACCCTATCAGCAACAAGGTAGGCTGAGTAGAAACCAACACCAAATTGTCCAATCATGCTCACATCAGCACCTGCAGCCAAAGCTTCCATAAATTCCTTGGTTCCAGACCTTGCAATGGTACCAAGGTTGTTTACCAAATCTGCAACATATAGCAATCAAGTTAGCAGGCATATAAATGCATTTATATACACAAGAAAATTGTATGGGACAAGGAATAAACATACCAGCCTTGGTCATCCCAATACCACTGTCGATAATGGATAGTGTGTTGTTGGCCTTGTCAGGGACAATGTGAATAAAAAGCTCTGGCTGTGCATCTAGTTTGCTCTTGTCGGTCAAACTCTCAAAACGGATCTTATCAAGAGCCTAGACGTTCAAAATAAAAATCATAAACAATGATGTCTAAAGAGCAATCTCATTAACACATTATTATAATAAATTAATCAGAAAATTTTCTGTAGCGTTGAGTCTAGTCCTCTAAACAAAATGATTAGGTCGTTTTCTGAATCAGTCAAGATAATAATGAAATCTTGGCCTCAAAATGCACAATTAAAGTCAGGAAAGATGTCTGGTAATCAACAGCAGGGAGCTTAGTGAGTGAAAACACAAAAATAATATACCTAAATGATGTATAACTACTATACAATGAAAATCAACTAAAAAATCAGACAAGGATTTACCAAAAGCTACCCGCAAATCCACATTATTTTATGTCTCCACCCATATTAACTCTAAATCATTAAATCTGATGAATAACTATACAAACAAGTAAACAACCCTCCAAAAGAAACGTGCAAACATAAACAAGTATAATAGAAAAGAAGCTACCATATTTATCATTTTACAATTTGATGGCTTTCTTTAATTCATACAATTTAATCCCCTTTCTACATTTGACAAATTTAGTCCAAAATCTCAATTTCTGTTAAATTGAGTATTATACTCAACAACTGACGACCAAATTACAATTCTTAATTATGCATTTTAAAATAAGTTTGAACCAAATGAATTAAAAATTCAAGGTGCTTCGTAATAATATAACGCGATTAAATTGATTTAATGGAAATTAAAATTTGGACTAAATTGTTCAAATTTAGAAGACGACTAAATTGTGTGCATTGAAACGTTAGGGGCAGAATTATAATATCCTAACCTACCAAATGGATAGATAAGCCTACGAAATATAATCACCAAAAGTCGAGAATAAAACCAGATCATGCGAAACAAATATGTATGAGACCAATCTAAAAAGCAAATCAGGAAACAGTAAAGAAAAGTAAAGGAGCTTACATCTGAGGAATTGCTAATGAGCTCACGAAGAAAGATCTCTTTGTTGCTGTAGAAGGTGTTAATGATAAGACTAAGAAGCTGGTTGATCTCAGCCTGGAAAGCAAACGTCTCTGTCTCCGACATAGCTTCAGCTACTTTTTCGCTTACTCAAAGAACTTGGGTGAACAGGAGAGATTTAGAAGAGCAGAGAAAGAACAAGTGGGGAGAAGAGAGACTCGTTGCTATGCGAGGCAGCGGAGGTTTAAATAGTGACATTCACTAGGGTTTCTAGATCCTTCTATTGCTAATTAGTGGGGATCTAGTTTAGAAAAATTCGTAATAACTAACGAGGTCTCGACTCTTGAGAATTCTCTGAATATTATACGTATAAAATTGTGAGTATAAATACAGACAGAGAATTAAATATAAAACAAAAAAAATATTAAATTTTAAAAACTAAAAGATCAAAAAATTTAAGTTTATTTTTTTTTTTTAAATGTATTCAATTTTTAATACTATAGAAAAAATTTCCTCCGGTCTTGAAAAGAATATTGATATAAGTGTTATTTATTATTATTTTTAGCTAATTTTACACTAATTATATTATTTATTAAATATTATATAGTTATATTTAAAAAAAATAATAATTTTATTAATTTTTTATTTTATCAATTTAGTAATTTAGAATATTAAATTATTATTTATTTTTAATTAGATGTTGATGTTTTCAAGATTATTTTTTAATAATTATTTTCTTTTTTCTCTAATTTTTATAAAATAAAATAAAATAAAAAGGAAGAAATAGAAGGAGTCCAGAGCTCGCATTAAACTAGAACAATCATCGTCGTTTTACAGTTTTAAACCCCATTTGTAAACTTGTCGTTTTGTTTCAACCATTGAAATGACCTTTCACCTTTTCTCTCCTTTCCTTTCTTCATAAATTCTCTGGCGACAGTAGTTTTCAATAGACAGGCAGACCTAAGGCCAACAGCACACTTTTCTTCACAATTGCGACAAAATAACTCACACCCTCTCCACAATATTAATTAATTCATTGACAATTTATATCAAAGCTCGAGATTAAAGGTGTGTTTCGAAGCTGAGAAACAAGTGCAGAAAATGTCACAGGGATGGTTTACACAGGGAAGTGGTGGCAGTGAGAGCTCAGAGATACCTCAATCTTCATTACTAGCAGATTGGAACTCATACGCGGCTTCGCAAGATGAGAGCTCCTCTTTGGGTCTCAGCTTCGATCTCGAATCTGCTGTTCGATCCGCCAACGAGACCGTTTCAGGCACTTTTAACGTGTAAGTTTATCTCTAATCTCAGATTTTCATCCATCTAATTCAGCATTTCCTGTACCAGAGGCATGTTCACGTGAATTTGTTGTATGCTATCGAGCTTACTGGATTATGCTTGTTAGTAGGGTTTTAATATTTGTGCAAGTAGTCTAATTGTCAGATGATATATTTTGATTGTCCAACTGTTAGGGGTTTTCTTGAGCGATTGGATTTGTAGAATAAGCTGATTCTGATTACTGAATTTCGGATTATGTAATTCTTTAAAATTATGGGTGTCTCTATGCTGCAATCTGGTGAAATTGAGCGGATTAAAACTTGAATATTGGAATGACTATTTACATTGTCAATGCACGTGCAAATGTACGTACCTAATCTAGGCCTGAGAGAAAGCCATCTACAATTGGAATTATGCATGAAGAATATCAATTACACTAACCATTAGCTTTCACGTACATTCATCACATGGGTTATGCAAAAAGACATCTTTTCCCCCGCCAGAATCTAAGCTCGGTTATTCTGATCATTTGGTAGTGCATCAAAGTAAAGTTGAGCACCATATCCATGTATATTCTTCTTCATCTTCTTTTTTCAATTTTTTTTTTTTTTCTTTCCTTTTTCTTTCTAAGGAGTGTCTAGCCACTCCTAGTTTATAAATGATAAGGAGCTAATTTGAGAAGAACAGAGTTTAGTGGAGAGTGTCAGGTGTAGGCAACAATTTGGTAAGTTGGTTCCTCTCAGGTATTAGTCAAAATAAGAGAAAATGAATCTCCTCTATTTTAAAGTTTATATCATTGTGAAAGTTAAAAACAGCAAGTATATTCTATGTTGTGAATTGCGTAAGCATTAGTGAAAAAATATTCTGGTCATTTGATAGATGGGAGTGTGGGGATTTCTGCACAAATGACCCGCTATAGATTTCATAAGAGGTGAAGATAGTGGATTTTGATCCAAGTGATTGGATGGAAGGAGGAAATGCATACTGACCTTGGATGGAAGAGACAGCGTCTTTTTGCCAGACTGAAACTCACAGGTCTTAGTTCCAATTTTTTGATACGCAATGACTATGGTGATGGTGTTTTTGGTCATTTTCAATTTTGCAAGCCTTGTAATTATGACCGTAAAAATTTGTTTTGAGAGATTAGTAGCATAAAAAAACCAGGTCGTGCCTATTAAGAAACTCCTAATAGTGTCATAATTTAACAGTGGATAATTTTAAGTTTTACATTTCTTCCCTCCACAGGCCCCCTTTTTGGTCGGTAAAGAAGTTCCACATGCATGGATGTGGATCACAATGGGTGAATGTTCATACTTGTAGACTGTCTATGAAGTAGTTCACTTTATGCTGATGCCTTCTTTAGTTTTTCATGGAATCATTATTTGATTTGTTTAAAATCACTTTAGGGTTTCTAAGGGTGTGAGAGACCTACCTGGAAACTTGCAGACTGCAACAAGTACAATTCCATCAGGAAAGGCTCTCATGTATTTTGGGTTGTTTCTGGCCACTGGGGTGTTTTTTGTGTTCATTTCATTCACCATGTTCCTCCCCATCATGGTGCTGATGCCTCAGAAGTTTGCTATCTGCTTTACTCTTGGATGTGGTTTTATAATTGGTTCATTCTTTGCACTAAAGGGTCCAAAGAATCAGCTTGCTCATATGACTACGAAAGAGGTATCTCTACTACATACACTTAAATGCTTTTGTAAAATCGCAAAAGCTAAATAATTTTATATGTTTATTGACTTAATATCTTTCTTCTTGTCCAATGTATTCAGAGGCTCCCGTTTACATTGGGATTTGTAGGCAGTATGGTTGGTACCATATATGTTTCTATGGTGCTGCATAGTTATGTTCTCTCTGTGTTCTTCTCTGTATTGCAGGTTTTTTGCAACCTCCACCCTTTTCCCATTCTCTTCTCTCTGTCCTCAATTTCTATTGTGTATTTAAAGTGCTGGTACCGTGCAAATTTCAGGTTCTTTCACTTGCATACTATGCAATTTCGTACTTTCCTGGTGGATCTGCAGGCTTGAAATTCCTAACATCATCTCTGACCTCTTCAATTATGAAATGCTTTGGGAGGTGACTTTGACGACTTTATGTTTATTGCAGTGTATATTTCTAATTGACTTGAGAATTTTTGTCAATTCAGCTGAAACTTGGGATGAATAGAGAAACGTTTCAGAGTTGAAACCTACTGTTGGATTGATCCATTTTTACATTTCTCAGAAAGGCTCTCTATTAAATAAAATAAAATAAAATAAAAAGACTTGTAGAGCCAAACAAAAGGTACTTAATCATTTGGCCTTATAAAGTGGTAAAACATGGTGCGCTCTCATGCTATGACTTTTTGCACTTGATTTTCTGCCTAGTAGTAGAAGCATATGCTTATTTCGTTATTAGGTTGGTGAGAAAAGTAAGGTTGAAGGCTAATATGACAATTGGAGTTATTTTATTGACTGCAGAATTTTAAAGAGCCATAGTTTCTTGCTTTTGACCTACGAGTATGAGGTTGTGTTCTTGGTTAGGAAATATCTGTAATATATCACAAATGACGTAGCTAGCCTACGCAATTGTTTTCATTGAGATTTTGTCAAAGTCAGTGTGTTTGTGATAAACAGAAGTACCTTTATTGGATTTTCAAGCTTTTGTCTCACATATCTTGACTGGATCGTAGAGGAATGCTAGCTGTACTCTTTTCTATACTTCCCACTTAAATAAGTTGACAGGTTACTCTTTTCAATACTTCTGGTTCAAGTGTTAAAATTCTTAAATCCTATGTCATGAACTTAAGTTCAAATCCCGAGTGTGTTTTCTCTTATTTAGACTATATAAAAAAAAAGTTGACAGGTTACTATCAACAAAAAAAGTTGACATGTGTCATGATAGAGTAGACTTTTATTATAACCCAAAATGGTTTATTATTTTTAAAATCATAACATGAGTGTATATTAAGTAGGATAGTGTATAATGGAATGCATAGAAGTGTGCTCTTAGCATTTCTCACGGATCATAGTCATGCAGTTATGTAAAACTTGCCTACAAATATTAAGCAATACTAGCAAATCATTTGCAGGGAGAGAGAGGAAACCCGAACGCTGTTGATTCATTCAGTCAAGGTTCCTATACCACGTACATATTCAGGCCCAATATGTTCAAGCCCATCTCCGGGCTCAAGCATGGGTGTAAGCCCATATAAAATATCATATAAAATGGTAATCAAAGATGAAAAATTCGTATTTGTTCCCGCGAAAAAAATAATTCCTAGACAAAGTCTACACCTAAATATTACACCTAGTGGTATCCATATTGTTTGGCAAAAGTATCGAGAATGTTGCAACTTGTTGAGTAAAATGTTAAAAACAACATATTTTTTTGACTATAATATTGTTGCAACATGATCCAAAAAATGTCTAAAAAGTGTTGTTTCTTTGTAAATTTATTTATTATGTAATATTTTTCTATTGAATAAAATTGAGTTTTAATCTATTTATTTATAGTGTTTATATCTTCAATTAAAATATTATTCCTTTAAATTTGTGAAAATGTTTTGTATTTGTTTCTATATATTTTTATTTCTACCTCATTATCGCATTTATTTACTTTTTTTTTTTATAATTGAAATTATACTATTTTTGCTGATATTTATCCGTTAATAATAGCATTACAATTTATAGTCTAAATAATTATTTAAACATTTTAACTACTCAATTTAGAATATTATTCTAACCAATTGATTAATTTATTGAGCAAAATAAATATCAATCATATATATATATGTGTGTGTGTAATATTATAAAAAATAATTTAAATTATAAGTAATTAATTGTTTTGATTTTTTTGTATTTCATAAACAAAATTCATAATTTTAATTATTATTTCATAATTTACTCAAAGGATTTATGAAAAACCACAATATAAAATATGTTTAGTAAAATTTAAATCTCTACAATTTTATCCATACCAATATTTTAAAGGTTCCTCATATTTAGAATGCTTCTTTTTTATCATCTTATTTAGTGTCCTTGCTTTAGCCCTTTTTATCTCTTGGCTAATGATGGTTTAGTACAAGTTTACTTCATCTCTTCCATTCTTAAATGGTTGGGCTAACTGAACAAGTCTCATTTCACTAGCAAAATAATAATAATAACAACAACAACTAAACAATTATCATCTCCAACGTCATGGAATTCTTAGAAGTTTTGTGCTTTAGGTAAAGAGGTGAATTTAATAAGCAATCCAAGAACTTTCCTCCAAACTAGTCTTTTTCACTTTTTCTTCTAAGTGACGAAAATTATATTTTAAAATGATATGATGAGGAAAACTATATATAAAAAGGTATTATGGAACAAATTTCCAGAATTTAGGAAAGCTCGGGACAGCAAGATTGTTATTAGGCGACAAGGACTCGACCTTCACAGTCAAGCTTATGGAAGAAATTCGTTGTATATTTTTTTAAAGCATTTGTTTTTTCTCATTAACAAGAGAAAGCAAATGCCCATCTTCTCCACTAAGACAAATTAAGCAAACAAAAAGAAGATGAGTGACGTGGTTCAAAGGTTAATTGGCATGACCGATAATTAATTAAGTATATAGCAAAAGGGAAAAAGTTGGTTCTAGTTCTATAATTATTATTTAATAGATACTTTATTTATATAATTATTAGTTAAATTTAATTAAATCTCATAATTTAATAAAGATATTTAAATCGATCTAATTAATATAAAATTATTAAAATTAGGTATTATATATATATATATATATAATATTTATTAATAATATATTTAATTAATTAAAGATAACTTAATAATTTTAAGTTATAAAAACTAAAAAAATTTGAAAAAGAAAATTCATATATAACAAAAAGTCATAAAATCTCTTTTATTTCCCACCTTGCAAAGGGAAAGAAAAAACTTTAATTTAAAAAATATATATATATATATATATTATAACTTTATTTGGAGTTTGGTGCCTTTAGAATACCTTACTTTTTTACTTTAATACTCCAAATAATCACAATTTTTAACTATAATTTTTTAAATATTTAAATTTTAATGACTGTTATATTTTTCGCTAAAGTATGCATTTTTTTTTAATTTATTATTATTAAAAAGATATTTTTGTCTTTTAATATTTAAAATTTTTTAATTAACTTTTTTTTTTACTAATAATATTTTTCTATTTATGTTAAGAAGCTATTTAGGATAAGATTTTTTATTTCAGAATTCAAGTTGATTATTTTAGAATTTATATTTTGTAAAATTTGACACATAATTCATTTTAGATTTTAAACTGTGAAAATTGGTGTCTTTTGTAATTCAAAATTGTTTCTAAGTTGAGGGAATATTTATTTATTTCTCAAACATTTTGGTTTGACAAAAAAAAATATATAATAGTTTTAAACATCCAAGAAACAAAAAAAAAAAAAAAACTTGATTAAATAGCTTAAGACATGTCATGAAATAATTTAAACAATTAAAATAAGATTATTCGTTAAAAAAGTTAATAAAAAAATTTAAATATAGAAAGATAAAAATACTCTTTTAAAAATAGTAAATTAATATTATTATTTTAAAATTAGTAATTAATAAAATAAATTGTATAATTAAGTAAAAAAAAAGTATCAATGACCAAAATTTGGATATTTAAAAAATTATAGTTAAAAATTGAAGTTATTTAAAATATCAAAGTAAAAATTGGGTACTCTGAAAATACATAATCTGTTTATTTAGTGCCAAAATGATTAAAATATGGCCATGAAAATTACAATTTAATTTTATTTAATTCTTTTTAAAAAAAATTAGAGATTACTTAAATTAAATTAAAAAATTATTAGATTAAATTATTCATTTTTAAAAATAATAAGATTAAATCCCCTACCCTGTAACAAAAAGCCAAAAGGTAGCAGAGGCATGACAGGGTTCTCATTAAATACATTAATAAAATATTTAAGTTTAATTAATTATTAACCCAGAAGATCATCACGTACCAATGCAAAGGACTTAAAAGAAAAGGAAAAAAGAAAAAAGGCGAGATTTTATAAAATATATATCTTAATTTTATAAATATTGAATTGAGTTAATTAGTTTCTATAAATTAATAAAAATAATTAAATTAATTCAATTAATATAATACTTTGAACTAATTAAGATTAATCAAATAATTTTAAGCTACAACAATTAATTAAAAAAATTGAAAAAAAGATATAGGTATAAGAAAATAAAGTTTAGAATCTCTTTTCCCATGATACAAAAAAAAAAAAATTGATTTAAAAATAACAAAATTTTGAATATTATAACTTACTTTTGTGCTAAAATGAATATTTTATGTAGAAGATGACACCTATCTCACATATTTTCTTTTGTTTTATTTAAACAAACAATCATAATTTAAATTAATTTGACTCTTTATTAAAAATTTATGACCAATACAAAATCCAAAAATAAAGAAACTAAATTGTTTATTCTAAAAAATAATGAGACTAATTCAACTTAAAAAAAAAAAAAAAAATTTAACTCAAGAACTAAGAAAGATAGCCCTTAATTCTTAACTCTAAGGAGGAAAAAAAATAAGCTTAAATGATTCAATTGTCAAATACATCAATATATAAACACAAGTTGCTAACAATTGTGGATTCAAGCTCATTTGATCATAATATATATATATATATTTATGCAAGCTTGAATAATATAATTGATACCAAACAAAGTCTTTTTTTTTTTTTTTTATCAAAGTCAAATTTCATATACGATGCAAATTAATCTGACTATGTTTTAGGTACAGGGAGTTCAAATCTTATGTTTTGGATCCGTCGTGGGATCTTAATATTAATATTGCCGTTTTCATAGCACGTGTGCCAAGAAAGTACCAATCAAACACAAAAGCTTCTTTGTAACGAATATATTTTTATTCATTTTATGGGTATATTTTTCAATAATTTTATTTATTAAATATTAAATATTTTTATTTTTTAAAAAATTAATTGCAATAATTTTTTATTTATTAATTTAAAATATCATATCATTACTTACTTTATAAATGACGAATATATTCTCATATATTACCCATACAACTATCTTATTACATACAATTTTGTTAATTAAATTGTAATTTTTAATTAATCTGTACCACTCATTTAAAAATATATCAAAAATTTGTGATATTTAAAAAATTTCTTAATTTCAAAAATCCACTTGCATTTTTATATGATTTTTGTGCATATAAGATTCAAAATGGCTTTCTATTTCATTGCATTAAAATCCCATTTATGAAAGCTTTATATATTTATCTCAAGCAATCCTTTTTCCACTTCTTCCTCCAAATCTCTTTTTTGTCTGTCAATAAACATGTGCAAACTTTAATGCTAAAAACCAAAACTGACCCCCCCCCCAAAAAAAAAAAAAAAAAGCAATTAAGAAATGACCCCAAGTTGAAAGTGCTTTAGCACTTTCGAAAGCGTAGTGTTTAGGTACCGTTGAAAACAGATTACACGTGGAAGCTTTTTCATAACTGTGGAAACATAAAACCCGAATAGAAAATGATATGTCATTATATTATTTAAAAATACTGTTAAATTTATGAAATTACACCTATTTAGAAGTTGATACATCATTGGCATTCATAATAAATTTGTGATGTATAAGGGTTCTCTTACCAAATTTTTCAATAATTAATTTTTATTTGCATTATATTATTTCATGTTGTCCTTTACTATTTTGCCATCCATTGAATAAATCATATGATGAGATATAAAATCTTAACCACATTACGTGATTTGGATCTCAATCAAATAATTTTTCCCATGTTTTATTTAGTTTCCTTTTTTCTAGTAACAATAGTAGTGTACAATTACTAATGTATATAATTAAAGTGCTGTATATAGTTGTTGTGGGAAAAATAAGAGAGCAAATAAGCTAAAATCCTATAAGCTATTTCATTACCACCAACATTTTACTCATCTTATAAGGAACTAAAGTGCTTCCTATATCCTAAAACAAAAAAAAAAGTTTTCTAATGAAAACGATTATTTTCCTGTTCGGTTTTATACATGAAAAATCAATTGAAAAATTCTTAAATTTTGTTTTTTGGGCTAAAAGTTTTGAAAGGATTTGGTGGTATAATTGACATTAAAGAATGTCAGAGTCACAAGGACATTAACTGTTGTAGTTTTGATTGTGGTGGGGGAATGGGGGCCGAGCAACAAAAACAGAAGAAGTTAATATTTTGGAACATTGTATAAAAAATTAACACTTTTTATATAATACAACTAATTAGAACTCCAACTTTTGATTCTATAAAACATGTTGGCTATCATAAATATTACATTGGAAAAGTACTTCACAATTTCAAACAAATCAAGTACTTTTCCACATAAAAAAATTTAGTTTATTTGTTTGGAATATCATTCATAGAGTTTTATAAAATAAAAATAAAAAGTAACATATATTTATTTTTTATAACATAAATAAATATATATTTTTTAATGTTAAAATAAATATATATTTTTTAGTATTAGAAAAAAATGAACATATATTTTTTAATATTAGAATAAAATAAATTCATACTTTTTTTTTACTAAAAATATTAAAAATAAAAATAGTTAAATAACTGTACTATTTATAATTTTATACATAGAAAGGAAAAAATTATTTCTTCATTTCCCTGTCAATGAAACATTTTATCTTTTGATGACAAAGAAGATGAAATTAACTTTTTATTTGGTGGAAGAAATCACTAATAAAATTGCATCACATAGTTAATTTTGAAGCATTGCGTCAATAATATATTTTTTACAGTATAAACATGGATGACAATTATGTTTGTATCGGATTTGTTTTCACATGTTGACCACTACAATAAAATTAGACAATTTTCTGTTAAATGAATTATTTATAATAAAAATAATAATCTTAATTTAAAATAAATATTAATAAATACTAACTCAAATTATATTTTTATCATGTAATAATTGTATTATCACCTGTAACTGAAAAAGATTATGTCATCGGAGTATAAAATTGAGCAAAGTCAGTTGATATGTACCTCATTTTAATATTATTATTTTTCACTGTTTACCACTGTTAATACTATGCAAAGGCATAAAACTTCGGATAATTTTTATAATTATTATAAAATAAATACTAAACACATATCTAATTAACAAGTGCCAACTCTTTTTATTGAAATTAACTAAAGCTAACTTAATAAATTTAAATTAAAACAATTATAATTAAAAAAACTGATATGAAGATCACATATATCTAGAGACGTATTAATTTGGGTTTATATTAAAATTAAAATTAATTTAATATGTTTAATTTTTTAAAAATGAGAATTTAAGTCAAATTGAAAATTTTAAAAAATCAATCCAATTTAAACAATTTTTTTTATTTGTTTTGAATTGGATTGGGTCAAATAAATTTTTCCCTTTTTTTTCTAATAAATTTTATTTATTAATTTTTTTTAACTCTTATAAATTTTTAATATAAATTTTATTATAATTCTTCTTTGAACATTTAAATTTTAATAACTAATATAATATCAATATTCATATTGATCATAAAATGCAAAAAAGATTTAAAAATAATACAAATGGGTAATAAAGAATAATAATGACTTGTCCAAAATTTGCTAATTTGTATATCCAAAATTTTCATAATATTCTTCGTAAGATGCAAATTCTAATGATAAAAATATAGAAGTTTAAATTTTTACTACATACTATCTATTACAAAATGAAGAATGAAAGTAAAATATTTAAATTATTTATAAAAAAGAATATAAAAATAAAGAACCAAGAGAAAAAGGCTAGCGAGGACTGGCAAGATGGATTGACGACAACTGACAACTATTAAGAAGAGATTGGCGACCATGAGAGGTAGAGAAAGGCAAGAAAAAAATTATGAAAACTTGTATAATTTGATGTATTAGTAATAATTAAGATATGAGAGATCACTAAAACTTAGTAAAAAATTTCAATTTTTTAAAAATGATTGTATAAAATATTAATAGTAATATAAATATAAAAATAATAAAATAGATTTGATTAGTTCGGTTTATTATGTATGGTTTAAAGAAACGAAAATCAAACTAAAATAATATTATAAGTTAATTTTTAAAACGAAGAACTAAATTAATAAAATTTTAAAATTAAATATTTTGATTTGGGTTAATTTGAATAATTTGAAATGAGTTGGTTTCCAAAACTTTTATGCACTGCTGCGTATATCTCACATGTTCTATCTAATTTAAATGTCAAATCACAATATAAATTTATTTAATTATTTCTTAAAAAATATAATGTCAATTAAAACCAAATAAAAAATAACAAAACTACACTACTTATTTACAATAATGAAATAATTGAACCCACACCAAATCAAAGTGTCTACCGCTATGTATACAACAATTTTCTGGTTTTAAATATCATGAAAAAGAGGGAGAATAATACAAAGCAATGTGGTAGTAGGTTGAAAGTTTTATATTCCCTAATCCCTACCAACAAAGCAAATTAAAGAGATAGACCAATCAATTTTATGTTTATTTATGAAATATTTATCGTTTAGCGCGAAAAAAGAAACTACTTACATAAAATTAATTGTCAATAGAGTTTGCATGAGGTTGTGGGTACGAATTCTTCATTCTTATAATACCACCTTGCATATATTCATCATCCAGTACTACACTGTCTATACAACTCTAAAGACTGAAGGGTTTATCAACTTCAAGTGAACATTTGTAAGAAGACCAATATGTTCTGGTTGTTATAGCTCTTTGACGAATATATAGTTTGAATATTGCAATGTACGCCGAATTTTTGTTAACATGAACGGAATTTTTTTTAACATTTGGTAAAGGTAGGGATGTAAATTATGGCAAATTAGGCTAACTCAAACTCATAATTGCGGGTTATATTCGGACGATATCGAGTCATAATGAAAAACGTTTTAAAAATTAAATGAAAGCTCGTAGCCTAGCCTAAATCATTCATTTGGGTTTTATATAGTTTTCTTATTTAATTTGTTTAAAAAAATAACTCTGACTTATTTGGTTATTTTTTAGTATATGGTACATATGTTCTTTATTTGTAAATAACACGTGTTATTTTCTAGTATTTGACACATCGTTCTTTTTCTTAAAGTGACACACATATGACGTTACGTGTTTTTTCTTATTATGTAATATATATATATATATATATATATATATATATATATGACAAATATGTCTTTTTTAATAACAACTTTTACTTTTCGTTGAGTAAAAGTAGTTGAATTATATTTAAAAAAATACATATATTTAATTATATATATATAATTTAACAAAAAAAAAAAAAAAAACATCAACATATACCAAACGCAACCTATAAAAGAAAAAAAAAAAAATGAAAACGTGGTCCAACCCGCTCGAAATGAAGAGAGGGGGTTAGTTATGTAACTTGGAGCACCAACCCGAGTCATGCAACGCAATTATTCCTAAAATCGTTCGCGTATACAAACTTTTAGATGACTTAAGGTCAAATGTTTGAATTTAAATTATGTTATATTTCATAAAATAAAGTTAGCTTAAGTGAATGTATGAGTTTAAATTATGTAATAGAATTGTCAAAATATATATATATATATATATATATATATATATATATATATATTACAAAATTTAAATTACCTCATATTTCAAACTAAACCCATAATATAAATATTTAGTTATAAATTTAACCTTAAAATATTTATAATAAAACTGAATAATCTAATAGGATTTCAGATACAATCAAATTAGATTAAACATGTTTTAAAAATTATAAAAAATAACACTATTAAAATTTATAATATTAAAATTAATATTTTAATAATATTAAATATTCAATTTTAAATATGCAATATTAAATATTCAATTTTAAACATATTGACGCCGTTTAATTTCAATTAAATTGATGTTAAAAAAATAATATATCAATCAATTTTTTAATTATAAAAATATAAATTTAAATAAAAAAAAATATTATTTTTATTATTATAAATTTTTAAAAATATTATTTTTAATATTTTTCGAACTTGATTTAAACAAGTCTGACTAAATTTACCTGCCACTAGAAAGGCATCGATACGAAAGAAATTGAGAAAATTTTCTCAATGATAGTACACCAACGTTTGCTTTCCGTACATCAGGTATCAACTAAGTACTATTTTAACTTAACTTTCTTTAAATTATACATAAATTTTTAATTTTTAAAATATATAATTTAACCATTAATTTTTTAAAACTATATACATATATTCTTAACCTTTTAAAATATATAATTTTATTCTTAAAATTTTAAAATTTTATAAATATATTATAACTTAATAATTAATATACATATTTTTATTATTTAAAATTTTAAAATATATATATATATGTATATGTATATGTATATATATGAAGTTTTCAAAGTAAACACAAATTTAAAAATTTAAGATTTATATATAAATTTTTAAAAATTTATGAATGTAAATTCATTCAAAATTTAGTACAACCACATAATTTAGTCCAAAAATTAAAAGTAAAATTTATTCATCTCAACTTGAGATGAGTTAACAATTCATGTGACCAAATTTAACTAGATAAAATAGTGGGTCTAATGATTTTATCTAATAAAAATATGATATAATAATTCATCTTAAATTGAGGTAAAAAGACTTTTCCAAAAAAAAATAATCCCATTTTGTACATGAATTATTTTATCTCACATCATATCATATTTATGACCTATTAAATTGCCTAATTAAAATTTATAAAAACACAACTAACATAAAATAGTTTTATTAAATATAATTTTGTGGGTTAAATTCCAACGTCTAATCGACTTCTTTCAAGGAGATACCAACAAACATGTACTAAAGGTACTTTGTTTAAATACTACTGCAATTAATATTAAATTATTATATATTAAAATAAAGATAAATTTAAATATTTTATGACACATTTGTACTATTGCATAACCCCAACGTCTAACATTCCTTCTAAAACTTAATTTGTGTCTATTATTTTCTTAGCAAGGAGTAGTGAAAATTTTCCAATAGAGGTCGTAAGTGTGACATGATCATTATATATGCAGCTTAAAAAATCCTGTTTGTGACTAATTACTAATAATTAAGTTATGTTTTATGTCTAAAATATTTATTTAATTATAATTATATTTAAATTGTACGAACTGAGTTATAAAAATATTTAAATTATTTATTTAATTATAATTATGTTTAAAATTTATGAAATAAGTTATAAAATTATTCAAAATATTTACTGTAATTATGCATATAACGTTACTAATAGTTCATGTTAAATTATCTAACAAAATTTTTTTTATTGAGAAAATTTTGGTAAAATTATGTGTTTGGGAACTAGAGTTAATTACGTTTTATGCTCACACGTATGAGGTGAGTTGCAAAAATGTTCAACATATTTATTTAATTGTAATTATGCACACAACAAATGAATAATGAGAAAAACGTGTCCAATTGATAACTGACGTTAAATTATATTTTGGGCATATTTATAACTAAGTAAATGTTTTAAACGTTTTTACAACTCATCCCATATGTTATGGACATAAAATGTATTTAACTCTATCGTTTAAACACATGATTTTATCAAAATATTCTAAAAAAATAATTATGTTAAATAAATTAACGTCAATTATCAGTTGTGCATGTTTTTATTATTATTCATAATGTTGTGGACATAATTACAACTACATAAATATTTTGAGTATTTTTATAATTCATTTCATATATTTTAAATATAATTATAATTAAATAAATATTTTAGATATTTTTATAACTCATATGAATATAAAACATAATTAATCTCAATAATTATGGAGTCTTAAGGTGGTTCGATGTTGTCGCTCCCTCTGAAGGCCAGCAATAGCATGCATTTCTATATTTTTCTATTCTTGTGGGTGACATATTTACCCATTTTAAATTTTATTATTCATAATAACAATTTATTAAAAATAATGTTATTTAACAATAATAACATTTAATTGTAATTATTTTTTAGCGGGTGATTTGGTAGATCCAATACATTTTCAAAATATATTAGTTAAGCATGGTAGTTTTTTTACAATATTTTAGGATTCTAACTTTAAAAGAGCGATAACGTATATATATAATCAAATTTTATGTTTTTCTTTTCATTTTTTTTATTTGTTTTTAAATTAAAAAAATAATTATTTAATAATTCATATTAAATCTTTTGTTTTCAAATATCATTTAAATTAAATTGATATTCTTTTTAAATTGATGAACTAAATTATTACTTTTTTTTTTTAAATTTGTGGATTAAATGTCAAAAAAAAAAAAAAGAAGATAAATCTAAGTGATCTAATTATAATAGCTCGTGTACTTGTATCAACATTTATTTTTTTTTAAATTAAAAAATATTTGATGTAATTCAAACATCTGATTTACAGCCAACCAAAAAGACTTAACAACAATTTAATCAGTTTTGAAGGTTTTTTTTTTTTTGGGCATTACCAAACTAGTCAACTATCATGTGCTTTTCATTTTTCCATCAGATTCCACAGAAAATGAATCTTAGAAATAATGATTTTAAAATTACCATGCATACCCATTCTGTTACTGTAGAATAATTGATCCAGATCCCTCGAAATCTGGTCATTCTTGGTGTGTGTATATATATATATATATATATTATATAAAGTAAAAGAATAACCCAAATTTCATATAACCTTCTTAAACAAAAACCAATTGACCTTTTTTCCTAATAATCTTGAATAACCTGACCAAATAATTCTCTACTTTTCCGGTTCATTTTTAACTTAAAAGTGCTTCAGTACAATGTGTTTCCTAAAATACAGATGAAAAAAAGTTACTTAATTACTATATATTGTCTACCTAAAAACCAGCTATAAAAATGAAGATGGTAAATAGCACATGAATGGTTGGCTTAACAATTTTAACCACTTAAATGAATGGATTTATTATTTAAGAAAATACAGTTACATAGGTATAACCATATTTACGTACAGAACTGTTAATTAATTATCAATTAGTAGCTTTGCTTGTTTGGTTTGATGGTAAAACATCACCGTCTTTGAGATAAATTCATTTGTCCAAGTAACCGACACACTCTGCTACATAAGGCCTACGATTAATGAATAATGATGTTAACTCTTCATTGTGTCACTGCCAGTAATGCTGTGAAACTGAAAACAATATTAGTTTTAGTTTGAAAATTGGAGATCGGATCTGAAATAATATATCAACGCATACCGAATAATATGATCAAATGAAACAATTTGGAATAATAGCTGAAATGGTACCGTAATTTTATTAAAGATCTAATTTAATATTTTTATTTTTGGGTTTATTATATTAATTGTTTTAAAGGTATAATTTAGTCTATAACTTTTTGATTATACATAATTATGATACTGATTTTATAAAAGTGCCAAATAAGTTCCAAAAAATCATATTTAGATAACTATTTTAACATTTTTTTGAACTTATTTGACACTTTTGTTGTAAAGTTAATGTCCTTATTATGCTTAACTATAAAATTGTATGGCTAAATTATACCTTTAGAAGAATTAGTATGTTTATTATGCTTAACCTAAAAATTAGATGACAAAATTAAATCATTCATAAAATTACAGTGCTATTTCAACTCTATACCTTAAAAATGTTTAGATAATAGTAATAACTTGGAATATATACTTCTATTTGATTTTTGCGAAAAAGGAAAATTACGAGTACGGATTTCCCATTTACCTTACAACACAAACTACCCAAAATTAGTAAACAAGATGGAACAAATGTCAAAGCTAAAAATAAAAAGGGTTATGTTCTTTCATGAAATTCAGCACCATACCAGCTCGATCTGCAAAGTTACTTCGAGTAGAAAAGGAAAAGAAATACATACTCATAAAGCCAAATTTCCATAAAGAACATTTAACTGATATGGTTATATATATATATAACTAATTAATGCATCAGATACATCAGAACTCCACTATTAAGATTTACCTAGCAAAAAAATTTTAAGATTTACCTAGCAGTTTGAGGGTAAGATTTATTCTCATCTTCATATTAAGTGTAATAAACAAAAATAAAAATTACTTTTAATAATAGAATAGAGAAAGTTCTCTTGGATCTACATCTTCTCTGTTTTTGTACTATAAACAAAACATGGGGTTCCTCCCTCTACAATCCCAAAACAGATCAGTTGTTCTCTTCTCTCAGCAATGCCTGCTTCTCTAAGCAAACTCTTCCTCTCTCCCAATATTCTCTTCTCCTTAACCTTACTGCTTTTCATAAACTCTCTTCTCTTTTCATCTTCTTTCTCTGTTGACGAACAAGGCCAAGCTCTTTTAACATGGAAAAACAGTTTAAACACTTCTTTAGATGCATTAAAATCATGGAGCACTTCAGACCCAAGTCCATGCATTTGGTTTGGGATTCATTGCAACTCAAACGGAGAAGTAACAGAGATAAACTTGACGTCATTGGACTTACAAGGCTTATTATTGCCTTCAAATTTTCATTCTTTAAAGTCCTTGAAGACACTTGTTCTCTCTTCAACCAATCTCAGTGGCACAATCCCAAAAGAATTTGGAGATTATCATCAGCTTAGTGTAATTGATGTTAGTGACAATTCTCTTTCTGGGTCAATTCCAGTGGAGCTATGCAAATTAAGCAAACTACAAAGCTTGTCTCTCAATACAAACAATTTTGAAGGAGAAATTCCGATAGCTATTGGAAATCTTTCAAGTTTGGTTTATCTGACTCTCTATGATAACCAACTTAGTGGTGAAATTCCAAAAAGCATTGGAGCATTAAAGAGATTGGAAATTTTCAGAGCAGGTGGGAACAAGAATCTTAAAGGTGAACTTCCATGGGAGATTGGAAATTGCACTAATTTGGTCATGTTAGGCTTAGCTGAAACAAGCATTACAGGTAGTTTGCCCTCTTCTATTGGAATGCTGAAAAGGGTTAGAACTATTGCCATGTACACTTCTTTGTTATCAGGTCCAATACCAGAAGAAATTGGCAACTGCAGTGAGTTGCAGAACCTGTACTTGTATCAGAACTCGATTTCGGGTTCAATTCCAAGGCGAATTGGGGAGCTCAGCAAGCTTCGGAATATACTTTTTTGGCAAAACAGCTTAGTGGGTACAATCCCAGATGAGATAGCAAGTTGCAGAGGCCTTAAAGCTTTGGACTTATCAGAAAATCTTCTCACAGGAAGCATACCAAAAAGTATAGGTGAACTATCCAATCTTGAAGAGCTACAGTTGAGTGTGAATAAATTAACAGGTACTATACCTTCGGAAATCTCAAAGTGTATGTCTTTGACTCATTTTGAAGTTGACAACAATGATATTTTTGGTGAGATTCCTATTCCTATTGGAAACCTTAAGAGGTTAACTCTGTTTTTTGCCTGGCAAAATAGACTAACAGGCAATATTCCTGAGAGTCTCTCAGATTGTGAAGAGCTTCAAGCTCTTGATCTTTCTTATAACAATCTTAATGGTCCAATACCCAAGCTTATTTTCGAACTGAAGAACCTCACCAAACTTCTTTTACTTTCCAATAATTTATCTGGTTTTATACCACCAGATATAGGCAATTGTACAAACCTTTACAGGTTGAGATTGAATGGGAATAGACTGGCAGGTACTATTCCATCAGAAATTGGGAACTTGAAAAGTTTGAATTTTTTTGACATAAGCAATAACCATCTTGTTGGAGGAATCCCACCATCAATTTCTGGGTGCCAAAACCTTGAGTTTCTTGATCTCCATTCAAATGGGTTAACCGGTATTGTTCCTAGTTCTCTGCCCAAAAGCCTGCAATTTGTGGACATTTCAGAGAACAGAGTTACAGGTGAGCTGACTCATAAAATTGGGTCATTAACTGAATTAACAAAACTCAATTTGGGAAGCAATCAACTTTCAGGGACCATTCCTGCTGAGATTCTTTCTTGCAGTAAACTTCAGTTGCTTGACCTCAGTGAAAATGGCTTCTCAGGTGAAATTCCAAAGGAACTTGGTCAAATCCCATCACTTGAAATCTCACTCAACCTTAGTTATAATCAACTTTCTGGTGAAATCCCATCTGAATTCTCTGGTCTTACTAAGCTAGGAGTCCTTGACCTCTCACACAACAAGTTCTTTGGGGACTTAAACACCCTCTCAAACCTTAAAAACCTTGTCTCTCTCAATGTCTCTTTCAATGACTTCTCAGGTGAATTACCCAACACCCCATTTTTCCAAAAACTACCTCTTAATGACCTTGCTTCGAATAAAGGTCTCTATGTCTCCAGTGGTCTTGTAACCCCAGCTGATGGTATGAGTTCCACAAGCCACAGATCATCCATGAACCTTTTAATGTCTATCCTCATTAGTGCTAGTCTTGTCCTAATCCTACTTGCAATATATGTGCTTGTCCGTACAAGGATGGCAAGGAGAAATCTGATGGAAAATGACAGTTGGAAAATGACATTGTACCAGAAACTTGAATTCTCAATCGACGATATTGTTAGAAATTTAACTTCAGCTAATGTGATAGGAACTGGAAGCTCTGGAGTTGTATACAGAGTAACAACTCCAAATGGGGAAAGTTTAGCAGTGAAAAAGATGTGGTCTTCTGAAGAGTCGGGAGCATTTAGTTCTGAAATTAGGACTCTGGGTTCGATTCGACACAAGAATATAATTAGGCTCTTGGGTTGGGGTTCCAATAGAAATCTGAAACTATTGTTTTATGATTATCTCCCAAATGGAAGCTTGAGCTCTTTACTACATGGAGCTAGGAAAGGAGGAGCAGATTGGGAAGCTAGATATGATGTGGTGTTGGGTGTTGCTCACGCACTTGATTATTTGCACCATGATTGTGTTCCTCCAATTATGCATGGTGATGTCAAAGCCATGAATGTTTTATTGGGTCCTTGTTTTGAGCCATATCTTGCTGATTTTGGGCTAGCTAGAGTTCTAAATACTACTACTACTACTAATGCTGATGATGAAGATCTTTATAAACCAAGTCAAAGACCTCAACTTGCGGGTTCTTATGGATATATGGCTCCAGGTAAATATGTTAGCTTTATATTGTAATGAAAATGTGACTATGATTATGCACTTTTCATTAAATTTGTTAATTGGGTTTTGGTAGTAATTCTTTTTTACGATCTGGGTTATTACAGAACATGCTTCAATGCAGAACATAACAGAGAAAAGTGATGTATACAGTTTTGGAGTTGTTCTTTTAGAGGTGTTAACAGGAAGGCACCCACTAGACCCGACTTTGCCAGGAGGTGCACATTTAGTTCAATGGGTTCGTGATCACTTAGCCCACAAAAGAGATCCAATTGACATTCTTGATCCAAAACTAAGAGGAAGAGCTGATCCTACAATGCATGAAATTCTTCAAACTCTAGCAGTTTCATTCTTATGTGTTAGCAATAAAGTTGATGATCGTCCAACAATGAAAGATATTGTTGCTATGCTTAAAGAAATTCGACATATTGAGACTATAAGGTCTGAATCTGTTGTTTCAAAGCCAGGCTTGATAACTCAGTCACCTCCTCCTGCTAGAAAGGTGGTTTCAAGTACACAAGGGTCTTCTAGTTGCTCTTTTATTTTCTCCGATGATACCAATTCCATCTCAAAATGATTAAAAAAAGAATGCTACGTAAATTAATTGTTTCATCTTTACATATTTTCCATTTAGAAAAATCCTTATTATTAGTACAGGGAATAGAGTGAACCAGTTGTTGTGGTTCTTGTAATATTGCTGTTTTAAAAATAATTGTAGTAAGAAAACAAATAATGCACTATTTAAGCTATGTAGCAGCTAAAACAATGATTGATATATTTGGATTAATGTAATTAAAATTTATTGCAAGGGAATGGGATTCCTTCACATTTCTTCCTCTCTATTGAGTTTTTTTGGGTACAGATACAGTCTTTTACAACAGTACTCACATGGTAGAATGCTAGTAACACTACATGTACATGTGCTGTCTGAGAAAGACTTTATAGCACTCAAAATCAACTTTAAAAGTATATACTAATTTTGGCTTAGAAGTCTTTGAATTCACTAATCGCAAAAGCACATGTAGAATCAGGACAGTAACTAATTTTGTTTTTTCTCCTTATTTTTTAGGGTGTCTTGGTCTCAAACCAAGGCTCTGAGGTGGATCATTATCCACGTACAAATATATTATAGTGGGGGTAAGGGGATGTACAAATACAATGCCACAACCACAAAATGCTCTTGGGGGAACAAATAGAGCGACAAGCACAACTAATTTCATTGATGTATTTATAGTACATGATCCCACCACATGTATTTATAATTTGCTAGTACTACATGAATACACGATAAAGTTCTATTGTCAGCGAGAAATATGATCCCACCACAACAATCTTTTTAGAGTCCTTTTCTTGGTTATCCCACAAAAACTAGACGGTGCCCGATAAGCTGATGCACAACATAAGTTTCACACTAACAATGGCTCGAGCAACTTTCTTCTGGCCACTTCCACATCTGGCAACTTAACCCTCAATCTCATCCACATTCGTAACTATGGACCATAGGAGCTCAAGGGGTCTTGTCAAACTCTAAGGGTATTCATGCTCTAACTTGTTCAATATGAAGCTAATAACCCCCCAGTTGAACCCACGATACTGAAGCCACCGAACAATCCTCGATTTCCTTGTCTCTGTACGCACATCATGACATCGGACCCACTGTTTTGAGGCCTGAACAACTAATTGATCCATTGAGCGCTTTGACAGGCCATGAATTAACTCCTCATCTCCATTAGATCCCTCATCTCTGAAAACCAGTTTTATTGACTTGTTTGCATCATCTTCATTAATGCCCTTCTGGAAGAGAGCCTAACAAACAACATTGTTTCGTCAAGTAAATGCAGAAACCTTTCCATGACAATATTGGATATAAAGCAGCAAATAGTCTTGAGATTTCTTTGATCTCTTCTTATGTTTGGGAAAACAAAAGCTACCAGTAACAACCTGTTAAGATCCTTAAGACAATCACATATACAAAAAAGTTATTTTCTCCTCTTTTATTTCACCAAAATCTATCTCATCTTCAGAATGAAGCAAATATGAAGAATAAACAGAAATTGGTAACACCACAAACGAAATTAAGGTCCATTTCAAATAAAGAATGCCACATGACTAACAAATTGTGTTAATTTTAAGTATAGATGATCAATTTTGTCAGGAAATTAAACCAAAATTAGAATGCTTACATGCTTAATCCTCTGAGGGCCCCAAGTAGAATAAGACCATCTAGAACGAGAAAAAGCTTCGGCATACATGCTATCATTGATCAACCCTCTGTAATTAACCAAAAAGAGTAAGAAAATTTAAAGATATCCGTGTTACACTTACATGTATGAGAGAGCAGGCATTTGGAAATTTTCTCATGTAAATTGCATAATTATCCTTCCCTTCACGTAAATGAAGGGATGATACTGTTAAAGAAATCCACCATTGGAATTGAATTTACAAACACAGGCTAAGAAATTTATTTACAGACCTGTGTAATTCTTATTGTCCTGACTTGCATGTTTGAGGGACCAAATGACTAACTATACATTTTTTTTCGAAGTGTATCTATGCAAATGGATCTTCTAACATAATTATCTTCAACTTTGAGGGATTGATGAAGAAATATGGATGCAATTACATTCTGAATACTAGAAATACACCTGTTCTGGAAGTCACCAATCACAGCCTCGATGATATCAAGAGAAAATCTTTTTGCATGCAATTTCTTCCTTAGTTCAAGCATGGTGTGGGCTCTGAAGAAGAATATATCATGCATAAGAAAAGACCAAAGAAAAAAATAAGTACTTCCATCACTGCAGACATTTCTTTGATTAAATACTTTGAAGAGTTAACAGCATGTAAGGTCCTCGAGCAGCTCAAAGAAAGCATTTAATGTCCTCAAAAAAATTTCCTGGAAGCCCAAGACTCGACTGATTTCAAGGTTTTTTGCAAGTCTAGTACAAGTAAGACTCCAAGATTTCAAACATTCCAGGGACACAATCAACATATTCTTTCATTCAATTTGACAACAGCTAGACATAAACCAGTTGAAATTCCAGTTTCTTTCTAGCTCCTTACAGGACGCTCCATGGTAGTCTGAGAGCCTGTCAGTCTAGTTAAGTTTAATTTCAAATGAACAAAATATTTAGGTTTTAAATGTTCGATTTTGATTAACTAGTAGTTACCATCAAATTAAAAATATTTATGAAGCAATTTGTTTAAAAAAACTGTCATTTAGTAATAACTATTTATAAATTTTGAAGCAAATGATTGATCAAAAGGCAAGTCAAGACAAAGGAGCATCATCGTCAGAGCAATGAGTTCAATCAATGTCAATGATATGCACCAAAGGGCTTATTCATTTTTTTTATTATTATTTTTTTCTTTTTCAAAGAAATTCTTATTAAAGCTCAGCTTCGTGGAATCTCATTTGAGTTCAGAACAAGAATTGTGGGCTAACCTCATTGCGAGTAACCTAATAGCCAGTTTCTCAGCATCATGCTTAGTTTTGCCAGCTTGCAATACATCATCATGTTCACACATTTTCTTCTTTTCATGAATGGTATACTTTTCAACAACCTGCTCAGGCTCTTCCATGAATAAATGCTCCCGAACCCCCATATCATGATCATCAATCTGATCTTCCAACTCTAAACATGCAATAATGTTTTAAGCAGACTGCTCCAAATTTTATGCATAAACAGAACATAAGTAAAACTTGATGCAGCAATCAAACTTCAAATTTTCTGAGCCCTTAATAGACACGACCTATAACAATATTTTATGGTTATATGCCCAAGTTAATGACTAGTGCCTTCAGCATTAATCCTAGCCAAACGTGAAATTAACGCTCACATGTAAACTGCAATTATAAACGGTTCATAGTGAGAGCTTTTAGCTATGATAGTCATGTAAGCTCATAACCATTGTTAACCAAGAATATCTACTCATGCTGAAAATTCACCATAATCCAAGGTCCAAACCACCAGAAATAGACCATCATTAGAGTGGAAATATACAAATAATTGAATACTTGACTCACCAACATCAGACACTAAAGTACTAGCATGCATTTGCATTTGATACTGAGGCTTCTTATCAAAATTAAAACTTTTCTCGGCTATGTTTCCACCATCTGCAGCCTGATTTCTCAATGCACTTGCATCCGGAAAGTCACAAAGCTCTTTATCTTTGGAATCCCGTGTTGGCTGAATATTTTCACTTTGGTTAAGTTTAGAAGATTTCAGAGGAATGTACCTAATAGGTAATGACGAACTGTAATCCCTGTTTTTCAAGCACGTGAAAGCATTTGTATTTTTCCTTTTAACCCTGAAAATAAGAAATAAAATTAAAACTACTGAAAACCTACAGCATTTAAAGATCTATCCAATCTACTCCTTCACATTAGGGATTTCATTTGTTTCATTAGCAAAAAAGAAAATAACATATTGTATGTTTGACCAGAAAAAAGTAGGCAAACGAAAACTTAAGTACTTAAATCAGAAACTTCCACTACATTAGGTCTGTATTCTCATATCCTAGGAAAATAACACAACAATTAGAACATTTATGAAGATAAGTGGAAGAAACAATGTACCAGGGAATGTGTAAAACCAAAAACTGAGGTTGAAATTGGGGTTTGAAGATGAAAATTCTCGCAAAATGAACCATCTTTGATTGGATTGCAATTTTTGGAGAATAAGATCGAAATCCGACTAGTCCATTTAGCAAAAAAAAAAGATCGAAATCCGACTTTTACAAGGCAGTAGGGTTTTTTTTCCTCCCTTCCCGAAGAATTAAAATTAGGGATTTTTGCAGGGCGGGTAATTAATTTTTTTTTTTCTTTTTCTTTTCAAGTTCATTTATAACTTATTTATTCATATAATTTTCTTTTTAATCATTAAAAATATATATTTTTCAACCATATAAAAACAACATATTTTGAAAACATATATTTTTTTAAAAAATATTTTTTTATCTAATAATTTTTTTAAAATTAAAAATAAAATTATATATATATAAATAATTATATAATACAATTAAAACGAACTTTCCTTCCCTAAAATTACACATAAAAATTGACAAAATTATATTTTTTAAAGAGCAATTTTTGTGAAAACCTTCTGGCTTAATTCTTTTTATTTTTGACTCTTTAATGGTTTATGTTTATATTTAAGCATGTAATAAAAAATTATATATATTTTATGTTACAAACATTTGTAACGTTGGTAAAATTGCCCCAACATTAAATTTATGAAAAATATTCTCTCAAAATTTAATTTTGTAAATGTTTATGTTCTTTTGATCTTTTTTGGTTAATAAAAAATTAACTCTACTAACAAAAATGAACAAAATAGTAGAAATGTTAATTGAATTATAACATTTTTGCTACAAGCCACAAATATTATAATATAAAATATATTAAAGTGATTCAAAATTAGTCCATGTATAACATTAGTTGGTCAATGTCTTTAATTGGTAAAATGATAAGAAGAAGAAGAAAAAAAAAAAATGGTCTGGGATGTGGATTATAATTTAAAGTATGTTAATAATTTGATGAATAAAACGAGTCTCCTATTATATTTTTATGAAAATTATATCTTACATTCTATCCAACATACATGGAGTATCATTCATGTATGTTAGATGATTATTAAAATAAAGGTGGTTTTTTTTAATAAAATTTATAGAGAAAATGAATAAAACAAATCAGATGGTTAAAAAATACTAGATGTATCAGTGGATGTAAAATAAAACAACCCTACATTAATCATAGTTATAACTTATAACCAGCCATCTATGACCTAAAAAGAAATGAAAAAAATGAGTCACACTCCTATTATTTCTGTGTTATTTTGAGCTTATTATTTTCCTTTTTCTTTTTTTAACTTTTCTAAGAAAACAAAAATACATCTTTTACCAGCAACAGTTAGCTGCAAATGTAAAATTCTTTGTTGCATTATAAAAATGGTAGTAACAAAAAATTTGGTAGCTTAATGTTGCCTTACATATTATAGAAGTATGCTGCATCGATCAGTAAGGGAAAAAAGGATTACAAGATAAGCCCTCTACTGAAAGATCCTCTCAATTATCCACGCACAAGAGGATGCAGTTTGGAATTCCACATTAATCACTCACCACTATACATAAACAAATGAAGAAACTATAAAAGACCATCTGAATCAATTGTTTCATGAACCAGTTATATGATTTCCTCATGGTAACATAAAATATTTTCCTCGAGGTGTAGACCGGCTTCTTTTAAGATCGGGAATGGACATGTTGCTTCCTTCCTTCGGATAACGCAATCCAACGTTTGGAAGCTTATTTTCAGGTATTGGCTCCACTGCCTGCACCAGCCCTCTGCATAGATTGCTTAAGAATGAGCATTTGAAGATCTTAAATCAATCTTCTTATACAAAGTAATAGCTAGCATGCATAAACTTCTTAATTTCTTGGCTCTTTAATATATACTAAGTTGTGAAGTGAAAGTAATTTTATTCTGTTATACCTTGGTTCAAGAATTTGACTGTTTCTTGGGAATTTTTGTTGAAGCTTTTTAACCTTAAATGCACCACTATGCATTGAAGCAACAGCAAAATGCGGAAAATGTTCATTTTCTGGCTCTGAAAAGTCACTTTTCCGAGCCTCTTCGATCTTTTCACCAACATCAAAGTCAGAAATCAAGGTTGTCATCACCTCAGACTTTTGAAGTCTAGGCAGAACTTGAGTCTGCTTTGCCTTGGCCTTAATCTCAGCCTTACTTTTCCGAATTCCACCTTCTCTAATATTGAGAGTTTGTTTAAACTGCTCATTTTCTTCCTGGTCTGGATGCACGTTTTTCCTTGAACTCACCATTTGGAGGTTGTACAATGAGTCAGAAAAGCTATTTTGCCCCGTTGGATCTTGCAAATTAAATAAGACCCTGGTGTTGTTGTTATCATTGGATGAGATCATTGGTGTAGGAGCCCGAGATTTATTTACAGGAACTCTTGCTGGAAATGGTACTTTAGCAATTGGTTGATGGTCAATGGTCTCTAGCTTTGTCCTACTTTTAATAAGAGCTCCTCTATCAGTTGATAATGAACCCCTGATAGGAGGAGATGGTGACCTTGGCTTTCCTGAGCTTGCCGATCTTTCTTCAACTAGGCATGACATTTTTGGCAAACTCTCTTTCTCTGTAAATGCAGAAGGGAACCTTGATCTTCTCTGTTTACCCGAAGAACAACTTCTCACCTGATATTTGAGTTGCAACAAAAGAAGAACAAGGAAATAAATAAATAAATGTTTTTAACAGAGAAAAGGGAAAACAATCTTGTATGTGATCGCCTTATATACCACATTCTAGAAATAACACGAAAAGTTCTACATATGCCCCACATTATACCTAGTCAGATAGCTTACAACTAGTTGTATAGCTGTACAATTGTATAACTGGATAAAGCGTGTACATATGGAAAGGAAAAACAATGTTTTAGATGAAAAGTGGGTATTTGGGGTAATTCTTGCTTCTTCTGGTGTTCTTGTTCATTTCTTTCTTTATTTTGTCGGGACATTGGCTTGTGAACATTAACATATAAACAATGAAATAGAATGAAATGATTGAATTACCTCAGAGACTTTAGGCTCATCCAAGGGTCGTTGAGATGTTTCAGTTTTTGTGTTGAGGCCATGCTTTGGAAGACGAAAAGGTGAAACAGCCCTCACTTTCTGATAATCTAGTGTGTTCTTTGCATTCCCACCTTTGTAATGTTCTAGTTCAGCGTCTTTTTTTTCCAGTGTCAGTTTGAGGTTTGAAATCTGTATCAATACAAATTCATTTAATAATTTCTTAGTAATAACAAAGGAAATTCATTTGCAGAATTGCATGGAAGAGTTTTAAAAAACTACCTCGTCTTTGAGTTCTTTAATTTCACCAGCTTCCTTATTAGACCGAGCTGCACCAAGTTCTATGGATGCAACCCTCTCAGCAAACTTGAGAGTACTAATTGTCTCACCAAGAGCATTTACTTCAGGATTTATATGTACAAACATCAAAGTCTTGGCATGCCCTCCTATATATAAGTAATATGAAGAATAATAAGATAAAAATCTCAAGCATGAATTAAAGTGTCAGCTAAACTTCAAGTAATTGTCAGTTTTGCTTAAGCATTTCGATAAACAAACTTCGAGAAAAGGAAAAAAAAGAAAAAGAAGGTACTTCATTTTAAGCAAATCGTTTGTTTACCTAAAGAATCTTGCAATACTTGAGTGAGCTTGCTATTTCTGTATGGAATATGCTGACTCTTCTGTGCAAGAGCAGAAATGACATCTCCAAGTGCAGAAAGTGATCTATTTATATGTTGGGCTTCCCTTAGTCTCTCACCAACAGCCTCAGACTTATCCACTCTCTCACTACCAGCTAAGTCCACGAGGTGCAGGCAACCCCTAAGAATTGACCCAGAAACCAACTCCTTTCCATAAACATGAATAGTTAAAATACTGCAACGTGAAAATTAGACAAGAGAAACATTGATTAGAACAATTTAACTTCAATTGTATTAAAAGGGCAAAATTCTCAAAGAGATGGGAAAAACCTACCTGTGAGATCGGCTGCTTCGCTCATTTAGAGCTGTAGCACCAACTGCACGATTCTTATGACCAATCCTCATTAAATCAAGAACATCTTGAGTACATGTGACGGGAACCAAACTTGCATCAGGAACATTAATGCCATTTGATTGAGAATTGTTTCGTATATCTAATGTTTGACTAGTTAAGGTACACACTAATTACTTCAGTTAATCATAGCACTGATATTCAAACTGATGTTATACAAAAAGATCACTGAAACTAATCTTAAAAGGATATCTTCTGGTAGAGCCATCACTGACTAATAGATCTCTCACTTGTTCATTATATATTTCAATCATCTGTACTGCAACTTCATATCTTATAACATCTGCTCTTGCTTTTGATATTTGAAATAAGTCTCGTAGAGATCGATAGTTTACACCCCATGTTTCTTCAGTATTTATATCAGGACCACTCTGAAAAGGGACATTGGTTATCTTAACAACATTGAGATGATAACAAATTTAAAATTTACATTACAATCATAAACTATAAATATGTATGGTAGATGCTCTAATCTATTAATTACTTGGCTAAAATTACCATTGTAAATGTCTTCCCTGAACCAGTTTGTCCGTAGGCAAAGATACAAACATTAAATCCATCCAAGACTGATCTAATCAATGGCTGAGTGTCAACATATATTTGCTCTGCACATAATAATGCAAACAATTTCTTCAAAAAATTTCAAAATTTAAAAAGAGCACAGTTGATATTGGGTAAGACGAACACTTTGTATGCACTATGGCAACCGATAGATACCTTGTGTGACGCTTACTCCAAAAACTTTGTTAAATGAAAACATCCTTCTTGAACCTTTGCCTTGCTTCAGGGGATTGGTAATCATCAAATTTCCATTTTCTCCAATGTAATCCACAGTGGATTCTCCATTTGATTGTCCTGGTAAGAAAGGTCTTACTCTACAAAAAACTCTAATAGTTCCTGGTAAAAAAATTCATCAGTTAAGCCCTATAAACTCTATCTATGTTTCCAAATCAGCAAAAATGAGAAACAATGTCAAAAGTTTCCACGTCAACAACATTTTTACTGATTCATGTTTTGCAAATAACAGTTTAGGTTAAATGAAAATGAAGATTACCTTTGAGGTCTTGGACTTGGTTGTAAAGATGGCGGTTCTCCTCTAAAACTTTGTGGTAGGAATTGGAGGCCACTTCTAAGTCCTTCATGTGATGATCTAAAACAAGCAAAACTCTAAGTTGCCCAATTCATAAAATAAAACATAGTGTAACAAAATGAAGTTCTCCTCAAGATGGCTACTTGCATAGTCTCTAGGTAAAATAAACATTCATATTCTTACCAAGCCTTCTAAATTCTTCCTCCCAATTTGTTAGAGCTTTTTTGACATCCAATCTTGTCTCTAGGAAATATGATTTTAGCTCCTAAAGTATCCAACATGTATGAGTTTTAGTAACCATTACATATGAAAAGATTATGTTAAAAAAATATCATTGTAGATGGCATGATCCACGAAAGCAAGTACAAAAGGCTAATTGATATATCCTTCAAAACACCAAACTTGGTATATTGGAAACTGGAAACAAATACAAATTGAATCGCATTTTGGAGCACATGCCAAATTTTGGAATGCAAAAATCATATTAAAACATTATTAAAATGTCATTAACCGATGTTCTAAGTTCTAATCTTACCAGGAGCTGTTTATGTTGAATGTCAATTCGCTGTGTATGATCAGATGAATGGCTGATAATACGTTGAAAAACCTCAGTTTTTCCCCCACAAGTACAGAATTTGGACAAATCACTTGATACCAGATTACTTTGCTGACTAAGGTACTGTGAGATGACTTCTAAGAACTCAGATTTTGATAGAGTATTGACGTCACCTTTCAATATTTTCTTCAAAAATAGTCCAAGCTGCAAAAAATATTACTAGTGGTGAAGATGATAGTAATGTATTTGCAAAGTTACAGCTCAATTGTCAACTACCTGAGTGCCTCGAGAAACAAGTTGTGCTGAGAAATCCTTGACTACCCTTCTGAGCAGAGTATCTATTACCTACAAATTTCATCACAAATAAAGGATCTTCAGCCGTAAGGAAAGAGCTTCATATACTACAGTTTTGAGAAAATCATCCTATGTCAACTTTTGTCCATTTGTATTGCAAATGATATACTACTCTAGTTGTATAGCTGTACAACTAGAAAGTTTAAAGTGGGTATGGAAAGACACATTACAAGTTTTTATGTTGGTGTATTGAAGCCTGAGAGAAAGTCAAGGCTCATTACAAAATGGCTTATTGGCTTAAGCATATTCGGACTAATACAGACTGCTCTTAATTTTAACCTTGTTAGCAATGATTTGAGTCTTAGAAGTATACTATACATGTTAAAACCAAACCAAACCAAATATAAAGGGTCTCTTACCTACCATTGCATTCAAAGGCCAGTCTTCTAATTCGCTACTCTCACGAAGGTAAGCCTTTATGAGTCCAAGGCTAAAACGATCAAAAAGGAAAGCCAAAACATTGGAGGTTCTGGATTCCTCAAGTGAGACCTCACTAGAAAAATGGAGAAATTCTAAGAGCTGTTCATACTGTGAAGATTCAGATTCATCCAAAGACTCGTCAGTACTCTCACTGCCAACCAAAGAGGCTGCCGATTCCTTTGGAAAAGATGTTATCCTAACCGTCCCTCCATATCTCCAAACTCCAATTCCACCTGCTTGCCTCCATTCATAGTACCCCTTTAGACACAAAATGCAGTCCACAACTTTGTTTGATGAGCCTCCCTGTAGTTTCAAGTTAGTTTCTCTTATTAAATTTTCATAAAATTAGCATGACAAGTGATGGAAAACAAAAAGGACCTTTTTGGTGAACATTTATAAATAAGGAAAGAACTTGAACCTTTTCCAAATCAGATGCTTCGAATGTCAAGAGCTTCATGTCTTTAACAGCCTCAAGGAAATTCCTCATGTTCTCAAAGTACTGAATAGCAGACTGTGCTGCTCCTTCTATTGACTGAACCGCTATAATTGGATTTTCCACCACCTATTATTACACAAGAAAATTAGGAGAGAACAAAATAAAATAGGGCAAAATGACAATGTAAAATTGAAATTTCAAGAAATTCACACAATGTGGTATGAGATATCCAAATTTTCACTAGGTGACAATTTCAACATATAACTATATAATGAGCGTAGGGCACAATTTAGGACCTTGGGAACAGAACCGGGGCTGACTTTGTTGAGAACGTTGCAGAGAATGAGACCATTGCGAAGTGCAAGACAGAATTCTTCTTCGGAGGGTTCTTTGGGCAGTGACTCTGAGGCTCCATAGTCCATCTGACGCAGCCATTCTGTTGCTTGATACCTCCTTGAAGCTGCAAACACATCTAGCTAGTTAATTTTCTCTTCTTTTTTTACTTTCCAAATCGTAATTTCCCCCCCCCCCCCACGTAATCATAGTCACTACACATCATTTAATGAAGGTTTATTCAACTTTCTTTTTTAATCCAAGACCCCACCTCCGAAATTAGAGGCAGTTCTTAATCATATTCAAAAATTATGATTATATTTTCCTTTCTTTTACATAATTTCTAGTAATCTATTAAATCTGGTTCTTCTTTCGGCGAGGGTCCACATTCAGAATATAAATGAAGAAATACCAATTCCATGTTGCCACCAGCCCACCACCCACATACTGTTCAAATCATTACGAGCTATAATGTTTTGGGTACCTATTAAAAAAGAAAATTAATTTGTTTTTCACATTTTTTCAGGATTGTCTTTTTTTTTTTTTTTTTGAATTCATATTTCCTAATCCCTATGAAGTAGGATTCTTGGGTATACCTGCTTCTTCGGCTTTTCTTTGGGCTAATTCATAGTCATCGATGATTTCCTCAGTGAATGAATAAGGAGCTTCATTGTTAGAGACTAGAGCCTTTAGTCCTCTCATGTTCTTGCAAGGTGAAGTAAAAATTGAATTAGACTTTGTTTCTTGTGGCATTTTGGAGTCTCCGATGCTCTCTTGTAAATAACGTAATATACTCCAGATTCTCTGTAAACTCTCTTTAAAAAGATTCCACGGCAAAGAAGACAGACACTTTAGTACTTATGGACAAAACCCATTGACAAATTCAAATGTAATTTCATGCTTATGCTCATAAAAGCTGAACAAGTTGATGAAGATAATCAAAGTCTAGAAAAACAGAGGAAGTAGCTATTGCATTAAACAAGTCATTTTGATGAGAAAACATAACACTTTCTACAGAATAGAGCAGAAACAAGCTCATAAAGCAAATGTAATGTAGAAGCAGAATATCAAATACAAAAAGTTCTTCAAAGACTTTACCTCCAACTTCTAGGTTCTTGGAATTCTGTTAGAGAATTAATAAGAAGTGTTGTTTGAATTGAAGTTTGAAGTGATCTTAGATCTGATATGACCCAGAAATTGAAGAAGGTGAAAGCAATGCTCTCATGTGTCTCAGAGTTCTGTAATGAGCATTTAGCATTCAAAATCTAGGAGAGGCACAATAAATGCTCTAATGAGAGAGGACTACAAAGAAAGAGAGTAGAAGAAAGAAACAAAAATATTAAAAGATTCTAAATTTAAAAAGTTGGATGTGTCTCCCTACTATACTGGGCTCAAAAATAGTAACAAAAGCAAGTACACATTCCCACCACTCCAGAAGGTATTAACGGTTTTACCACTTCTTTCATTTAGAGTAAAGAATAATGTTATAATAATATAAATTTACATGTATTTTTATCACCATATTATTTATATTATGTCAAATGAAAAAAAAAAATGTGGTTGTGAGTGCAAAATTATGTCACAATAGTTTTTTTTTTTTTTTTAAGTAAATAACAAGTAAAATGTGTCAAAGCATGGTAGACAGAATCAAAAACATAGTTCAAGAGTGTGTTTGACTTTAATAATTTTGCTTCTCCAAATGGCAAATGGCTTACAGTTAACTAACTTGAATAAATTATATATTACTCCATGTATGATCTGGTATACTAAGTTAATCACATGCTTGCTCTAAATGTTTTTTTTTTTTTAATGTATTTAGAATTTATATGTATAGTTTTTTTTTTTATAAGTCAATGGGTAATCAAAATCAGTAGGTGCACAAGTTACTCCATCAGAATGGAAAGCAGTCCTTAGCAGTTTATAGTTAAAATTACAACAAATCTTTTTTATTTATTTATTGAAAATTACAAGGAATCTGATCGGTCTAAATATATATCTCAGTTACTCAATCAGCAACAAATAGTACCTCAATATATTTAGCCAATTGTGGTCTTTTGCGGGACCCTTAGATTGTTGGACTAGACGGCAAGATCTAACCTATATGATGGCATAAGGATAGCCTATGCTTTATAAATGTTTTGCTCTATACGATGTTATAAATAATGTTTATTTTTCCTGTCAACTATACTATATGTAATGTAAATAAATTGGGACATGTTATAGTTTAGAAATCAAGCACAAGTATTTTAAAACTTGAAAGTAAAAATATTTAGCAAAATATACTTAGTATATTAACAAAAACAAGTAAAAATCTATTATACAAGTAATTGAAGTGCCTCAACCCATAAAGATGATAATAGGTACGTACATATTTTAAAAATTATGAATTCAAATTATAGTAAAGGTGAAAATTTGTCTAGCTCTCTTTTCGTATGAATGGGTGTGTAATTAACCATTTGCTTAAAGATCAAAAAAAAAAAACTTGGAAGACAATGTCAACTATGTTGAATTAATTAATATTAATGTGGCGTTTTGGGGCGTAGTTAATTACGGGTGAGTAATGGATGAATTTTTTTTGTTTGTTATTTTGTGGATTTGAATCCAATTTAATTTAAAGTAAATTTAAATATTTTTAATTTAAATACAATTCAATTATTTAATCAATTAGAATAAATTTAAATTCAGATTAAATTTTAGAATAATATAATATCAAGAATTATAGCTTATCTTTGAATTATTATCGTATATAAAACATATACATATTAACATTTAAATTTTAAATTTAGTAAAATTTATTTATTTATATTCATAATTAAGAGAATCAAAATGATAAAAAGTATACTCTTAAGCATTACTAAATTATTATATAAGATTTAATATTTATATTAATTTTTTAAACTAAAATAATAATCTAATGTAATCATAATATATATAATATTTAAATATAATATGTTAAAATTAAAATATGTATTTATTTATAATTTTAATATTAGTTCGGTCTTGATCGGATAACAGCGGATTATAAAATATGTCAATACGAATCCGATTTAAATCTAAATAAATTTTATACTTTCAAATCCAAATTCAATCCGGCTACAAAATTTACAGATCCAATGTAATTTAAAAAAATTTAAATAAATTAGTTGATAATTTGATCACCTCTAATTAATACGATAAGGATGGTTGTCATATAGCATTCAACAAAATGTGAGTAACACGGACTTTCTTCCAACACACCAAAATGCCCCAAATTTATTTGTCCTTGTGATATTCTGAACGGAGGAGTAACTTTCAAAAGCAAGGAAAGAGTGACATTTTTTAAAATCCTATATCCTGTTTTTGAATCGACAAATACTTGTTAGAGAAAACTTATATTTGAAATAGGACTATTGTACTATTTAATTAAAATGTGTTACATTATTTAACATCTATCACAAATTTGTGATATTTATACTTTTCTAATTTGAAAATGTCACCATAAATACTCCATAGTTTAATAATTTTTATGCAGACTTCCTAGTGTTTGGTGTGGAGAAAAATATAATATAACTGAGAAATCCCAATAGATTCGCTAGCCATTGTTATTTATCCACTCTTTTAAAAATATCACTCCCTATAAAAAGGAAATTACATATTTACCCTTGGAGGGTAGGTGAATGTGATTGCTTTCAATGCTTTGCTCACGTTTCGGAGTAAAGGCAAAAAAAGAAAGTATACGTTGGACATTTTTTGAAATGAAAAAGAGCCAAAAGTTCCAATTAGTAGGGGCCACTTTTGAACGTTGGATCCCAAACATTTGAATGATTATTAATGCAAGGTAAAAACTTTTATTAGTCTTGCTCTTATACATTCTGTAAACCATGGTAGTGTAATGGACCACTTAAGAGAAGGTTCTCTCTATCAAATTATAGTCTAAAATTACTTTATTTGCTTTGGTTTGGATTAGTTAAAGCTACATGGGAGATGATAGATGACTTCTCTAATAAGCATGTTGTTTGTCATCATATTTTTAACTGTTGGCTGCATGGAAAAATAAGAACCGTTATTCATTATTTTTATTTCATATATCAAAGGGTCAAAAGTTAAAGTTTCTTTTTCCCCTAACTTTATCTTTATGTAATATTATTTATTTTATTTTATTTTTCCTCCCAACTAGTAGAAAGAAAAAGTCAATTAATACTACTTCTATTTCAATTTTATTTCAGTTTATAAACATATTAGCTGGAGTTTTGTGATGTGCTGTAATTAAGGGCAGGGATTTTAACCAGGGTACTCTTCAAATTAAGTTAGTATAATTTATCATGATAACGATTTTAATTTTTTATTTATGTTTTTTTTAAATAATTTTTTAATTAAATATATTTAGTAATAATTTTTAATTTTTTTTTTTTATATTTTTACATTTTTAAAGAATTACTATAAAAATACAAGATGGTTCATAAATCTTTAAAAAAAAAATTTGAATTAGATTTGTGATTTCTATTTTTTTTTATTTAGACCAAACATTTTTTTTTAGAGAGTAAATCAAATCTTATAATTTTTTTATATATAAATATTGGAAAAAAATGGTTAAAAATTTGTAAAAATTAATGAAAATTTTTCTTTATTTTTAAAGTTCATTGAAAAAAAAAAAAGTATTAATAAACAACTTGGAAATTATTTTTTATTTTTTTCTTAAAAATTACTAAATGTGAGTAAATAATTAGATGAATTCGCCTAAACTAAAATATAATCCAATCCGTTAGATTCAGATTACATTAGATTAGATCGACAAATTTTATAGCTGAATTATATTTGACTTAAAAAGTATACAATCCGTTCATATTCAAATTGACAGATTTAATAATCTGCTGCAATTCGATTATGACCAAATTACTATTAAAATTATAAATAAATATTTATTTTATTTTTAATGTATTATATTTAAATGTTATACATATCACAATTACATTAAATTATAACTTAAGTTTAAAAAATAAATATAAATGTTAAATTTTCTATAATATTTTAATAATGTTTAAGAGTATCTTTTTTTTATTATTTTAATTCTCTTAATTGTAACTATAAATAAATAATTTTGAAATTATTTTTACTAATTTTAAATTTAAATGTTAATATATATTATGTTTTATATATAACAATAATAAAAATAAGTTATAATTTCAGTCCGATCTTATTTGATCCAAAAAAATTTATCTGTCAGAATTTGAATTGGTTTAGATTGACTACATCGTTCGATTTAATTAATAAAAAATAAGCATTTTTTATCCGTTATTCACTTCTAAAATTACAAAATAAATTTTTTTATCAAACATATTGATGATTATTTATATAAAAAAATTAAAAATTATAAAATTAATTATTTAATTATAAATCAAAATTATTATCAAATATAGCCCAAAAAAATTAATATTTTTAAAGCATAAATTATTAATGTTAAAATAATTTAAAATTTTATTTCATAATTTAATATTTTAGTATTTTAAAAATAAAATAAAAAAAAAACTATTTTAATATTATATGCTCTAAAAATAAGGCTGTACTTTGTCAATTGATTTGCAAAAGTTTTTGTCAGGTGGATAAGTAAAATATGGTTTGTATGCGTTTGTTTTAGTAATAGATTTTAAAATAGCATTTTAAAATAAAGTGATTTAATTAAAATTTAATTTTTAAAATATGTGATTTAAAAAAATATTAAGTTGTTTGATATAAAATTATTAATAATTAGTTTTAAATTTAATTTTAATAATTAATTTAAGATTAAAGTATATGTACTTAAAATTATTTCTCTAACTAATTCTCAATATTTGAAAAGTACTTTTATAAAAATCATCAAAAATTATTAAAAGTGCTTTATGCAATATTTAGTTATAATTTATATTCCCTTATTTTTTTTAGTAATCATGGAATAAGAAAAATGAAGAAACTTATTTTATTTAGTTTTGTCAAAATACCCTTAGTATATAATATAGATATTTTATTAATAATTGAGAATTTTTTTATAAAAGTAAATTACAATGATATTCATTTAAGATAATAAATTACTATTCTTTCTCATCCAATAAAAAACACATACATCACGAGGAGTATCTATTTTGCTATGCTCCATTGTTTCTTTTTCTTTACCTTTTTTACAGGACTATTTGCTATTTTTCAATGTTTAAGAATTAATTTTTACCAATTTTGCTAACCTCCTATGCTTAAGTCATCATCTAAACTCAACCAAATAGCAAATTAAATGAATTTTATTTATTGTTTTGTGGTACTTTTTAGAAATGAATTTTTTTTTAAATAATTATATCATTCAAGTGATTTGAATCCGAAATTTTCTGCTTTCAAAAATGGAATAGATTACATGTCGTTAGACAAAAGTGAAACTTTTGAACAATTTTTGAAAGAAATATTTTACGCAAATTTTATGACATTTTGGTATATTATTTAATAGTATAATTTTTCTTTTTGATATAATATCTAATTGTATAATTGTTTGATTTGTTCTTGTCCATCAAATCAATTGACCAAAAGAAGAGGTGTGTAACGCTTTTGACGAAAAAGTATGAAGCTGCAATGGTTTTTTACTTGGTTTTTTTTTTTTTTTTGCCGATATATGATTTTGTTAATAAATGTTGCATGATTAAAAAAGAAAATAAAAAAATTATACATTCAAGCAATTTTGAGGTCCCCTATTATCATTCAAGCATGTTGGCACCTTATTGTGTTTGGCAGAGTGGCTTAGCTTCTAAAAGACATATGGCACTAGGATTCCATGTAACCATGTAAGTAAGTGCATGTCTGGATCTCCATCAATATATATGAATATATTATATATCATATAGAATTTGCCACCTTAGTCAAAGCGGCATGGTGTGAGCAAAAATTAACTTAGGCTATGGTTTATAATATATGGGGTTGAAATAAGTCCATGTGCTTATTACTTTTGTTTGTGCCTAGGCTGGAAAAACATGGCTCCATGAGTGTTTACGATGAGAGTCGTTTGGTCATTTCCCCTCCTTGGTATATGTGGTTGTTTTCTAAGGGTTCGGTACCTTATAACTTACCTGTGTTAATCTTATAGTCACTTTTTCTTAAGCTATTTAGTGATTTATCTCTTGTACCTAAATAAATAGTGATTAAAACAAATATATTCTCATCATAATTTAATTCATATGACAATTTATATGACATAATTTATTTGATTAACAAATAATAAATGGTATTACAATCACTTATTTATCTCACATCTTAACTTTATATTCAATTAATAACTAATGCGTCATTTAATACATACTATAATTTTTTATTTTTATTTATTTTTTTTGCATATAATACTACTTTAATTAAAAAAAAGTACCGTAAATCAATCACATACAACCAACAAATTTTACTAAAAAAAAAATTGTTTAATCGAAAAATATGACATATGATTGGTAGCATATTACCCACGTTCAATTACTTGCATAAATAATATAATTATTTAATTAATTATATACGTACATGTATATATATATATATATATATAAGGATAGAAAAATAAATATATATACAAGAGGGATGCATAAGGCCTCAAGGCCCAAGGGTTTAGGTCCAAATAAAAACTTTAGTTTTTTTTTTTGTAAATCTTTTCTCTATAAAAATATATATATATATATATATATATATATATATATATATATATATATATATATATATATATATATAACTGCAAATTTCTTTCTACCAACACGTTACAAGATGGCGAGGTTTTTTGCCGTTTTGGTAATGACCCATTGAGCTTGTTATGACCAAGTAAAGCATTTGTATATTTAAAAATATTTTTTATCATAACATAATAAAAAAAATATAATTGTTTCAAGTATTAACTTCCTATAATGATATGTAACTATTTTATTGGTTAATTTTAAAATTTGAATTTATATCTGTATTAATTAATGGTAAATGAATACAACAAACAATCAGACTCATCTCGACTTTAATAGCCGGTAGGGATAGAAAGGCTTCAATCTAATGCATACTTAATTCATATAGAATAATTTCACAAGTTTCTATCAGTAAATAGCCACATAATTATTTTATTATTTTATATTTAATTATTATTTAATATACAATATAGTACTCTTACAGTCTAAGCTACTTGGAATATATCTATATAATACAAATATTCGTATAAATAGTATATCTCATATTTTCAAGATAAAAATTCGGTTTATCACACATTTATAATGAATTATAAGTAATATAATATTATTGATAAATATAATCAAATTTATATAATTATATTCAATAAAAAAATATCATATTAATTATGTTTGTAATATAATGTAACATATAGAAATGCATTTATTTATAATTAATTAATATGATTGATAGGTTTTCAAACAATATAATACAATTTTAAAATATATATATATATATATATATATATATATGATTTTTAAAACTTGTAATTATAAAATTAATACTATTTTTATTTAACTCTTATATTTTTTTATTAAAAAAATTTGACACCTTATTTTGCATTAAATGTCATCTAATTAATATCGTAACTTGTAATTATATAATATAATGTAACATATAAAAATGCATTTATTTATAATTAATTAATATGACTGACAAGTTTTTAAACAATATAATACAATCTTTTTAAAAAATATATATGATTTTTAAAACTTGTAATCATAAAATTAATACTACTTTTATTCAACTCTTATATTTTTTTATTAAAAAAAGTTTAACACATTATTTCATATTAAATGTCATCTAACTGATATCGTTTAAATTAATTTATAGTCACTTAGACCAACTTAATATTAAACGTTTCTTATTGAATTTCGTTTAATATTATTGAGTTATTATTTTTATTGTTATGAATTTTAATGATATTATTTTTATAATTTTTTTTTAAAAAAAATACCTTTAAATTTTCTTTATTTAGATGGTTCAAATTTGACTAAACTTACAGTATATTTGTTATATAGTATTAAAGATTATAATTATATAATTTATGTATAATTGTGTGTTTGATCTTGAAATTAAACAATATCGTACACTCGTATAATATAAAAATAATACGATTATTTAAAAAATTTGTACGATCAAGAGATATGCTTTTAAATAGTACTAGATACTTAATTTAATCTGTCTGAATTTTTAGTTATAAAATTATCTATTTTAATTTTTTATTTCATTTCAAATTAAAAATAATATTTTTTTAACTTTAATTAAATTAAATATTTTTTAAAAATATTAATTTATAGAAAAAAAAATTATTTTTTTAAAAAATTTATAAAACCTTAAAAATAATGCAAATAAAATTTAAAACAAAATAATTAAACTCTAATAATATTGCAAAATTTAATATTAGTTTAATTTAAAAAGATATTAATATACAATAAATTGATTAATTTTTTTATAGTAAAAATATATTAAATATAAAATAAAAAAATACTATTTTTTTAGTTAGTTTTAAGGGTGCTATTTATTTATTTATTTATTCTTTTTTTTTTGTTCAAACAACTTTTGGTATTATGACTAAAATTTGTATAAAACTTTTTTACGCTCTAAGTCTTCTAATTTTTTTTAATAGATAAAATAGAATCCTGTATATTTCGATTTCCTATTGCGTTCAATTTGAAATATTTTGTCTTAGGATTATGTTTCAAAAAAAAAAAAATTTAAATTAAGCTTTTTTTAATTATAAAATTAAAACTTGAGTCGAAAACCAAATATAAATATCAATTCCTTCCCTTGCATGTAAATGGGCCACTTACTTTCTTTTTTACTGTAGGAACTATTCTAAATTGGCCCACCTATTTTATAAGTTAGCCACACATTTAAATAATAAATTATTAATTATAAAATTACAGTAAAAAGATAAACTTTTAGGTTAAATTTTATTTTTCTTTTATTTTTTAATGACTTAATTATTCAAAAAAATTCAGGAAAAACTCTTATACATATAAACAACAAAGATTTAAAAAAAATACATGTTTAAAATAATCGAATAACAAATTTTTCAAAATATTTTGTTCAATAAAATATATGTTTAATATTAGTAAAAAGTATGTTTTGTGGTGTTATATACGCTCTTTCTTTTTCAATGATAAATTACTTTAGGAATGCTTATTAATTGTTATAAACTAAAAAAAGGAATATTTGAACCAATATATAAAAATATACAAGGTACTGTCTTTATTACTGGACTATTGAACGATAGACTAAAATATTAGGGTATATACTATATAATATACAAATTGAGTAATTTGAGTCAATGTGCAAAGTCCATCAACGTGCAACACAAATGGACCAATCCTCCAGCTTAGAACGTCCAAGGCATTAATTGTAATTTTTTTTTTTAACATAGTTACTCCAACTCTAGCTTAAGGAAAATGTGAAAGAAAATGTTTATAGTCACCACTTAAACCACCTTGTTTTGAAGTGAAGTGAGACAAATAAATTTTTGTTGTAAATAAAGCTTGAACCTACTAATTCTTTAAGAACAAAACCAGTCTGTAAAAAAAAAAAAATATAGAAAAAACTGGAAAAAATTGAGGGAGAGTTAAAAATAAATTTAAGGTGAGCTAAGGGTTTATGTGGTGCTTTTAATTATTATTAATTTTTTTCCCCAATCATCAAACTCACTTACATAAGCTCTCAAATATTGAGAATCATCGGATGTTTTTTCCCTTAGAGCTTCAGTAATAGGAACTTGTTGGAAGTTTGAAAACATTTTAAACATCATGCACCTTCCCTTTAGTTTAATTTGAATTTTGAACTGGACTATAAAAAAAAAAAATATATATATATATATATATATATATATTATTTTAACATTATTCTATAGCAGGCGCAGCTCGAAGTTTCCAATATTGAATGACGTAACCAATGAAGGAAAAATCTACAACTATTGTGTTACTTTGTTTAATAATGAGAAAACTTTAAGTTGACTAATGACTTTTTTTTTTTTTCCTGAGAAGTTGACTATTTAACTTGCTATGGACAAGAGCAAGTGATGCCAAGTGGGTAAAAAGGTGAAGATAATGTTAAATTTATATACATTATATTCATATTAATTATAATATTCAATATGTGAAATTCCTTTACGTAAATAAATTTCTACAATTATTTTCAACATGTGTTATACCTTAAATTATATAACTGAAAATGTTTATACAAATATGTGTTTTAAGTAAACTGACGGACACTTTAACTCATATTTAGTAAAAGACTAGAGTATATTAGAAATATACATACTTTCATTAAAATATTATCAATAATTTTTTATTAATGACAATTTTATTTAATAAAAATTACATTAAAATAGTAATATATAATTAATTATAGTAAATCAAAAAATTAAATAATTTATGTACTTTTGTTGTTATAGTAATAAAAAAAGTAGTTGCAACAATACCACGTTATTTCAAAATAAAATATAAGTAAATTTTGAATTTAGAAGCACACATGCATGCCTAATTTTAGCCAAACTACAAATTTTTTCGTCAATGCCAAGAACGACATGACATAACATTTACAATAAACAAGCGTTAATATGTAATTTCAATAATGCACGACATACATTCATTTCATAGTTGCCAAATTCATAGTCAGGTAACATGTTTAGCTTAGTTGCAGACAATGATCAGTTTGTGATTTAGACTACTAACGGAATACAGCAAAATTATTATAAAAAAATACACAAGGGAAACATTTTTTCCTTTTAGGACTAACGGAGAGGTTTAGGAATTTTTTCATATGAATTGCAATAATGACAGGCTTAGCACATGAGCATGTGGTCTTCTTCAATCGATGAGTCTTTCACTCTTTGGTGTCTTGGATGTCAACTAAGTAAATGGTTGTGGCAAGATCAAATATTAAGTTAGCAAAGTACAAATTACGCCTTACTTTTAACATATGTTCAAATGATCTGATTATTCTATTTGAAGTTAAAAGTTCAAATGGCACATGCTCCGGCTGATAATATCAGTAGTTCACATTAACCTTTATTTTTCTTTTCCTACAACTAGTTCACATTAACCTATCATGAATGGATTCCTGACTTCTTCTTTTTTCTATTTTTCTTTTTCTTTTTTATAAAAAATTATCATGAATGGATGCATGCATGAAATATGTTAAAATAAATTGCTACTTTCTTAAGAACTTTTATATGAATAAAAAACATATGCATGTGGTGTGTCTTGAAAATTTTAAGAAAATTCGTTAAAAAATACATAAAATAAGGCCTTATTTATTCATGTAAAATAATTAATAAAAAGGTTATTTACGTCATTTGTAAGTCTAACTCGTCTAACTCATATAAACGTATCTCTTGTTAAGATAAATTAGTGAATGACAAGAGTACTCCTAAAGTTAAGCTCAAATTAATCCTCAGTCTAGCATTCCAATACATTCACCAACACTTCCAGATTGCTAGGATCTCTTACCAAAAACCAAACTCATTCTATGTAAACCATTAAGGTTAGGGATAGTTCAGTAAAATACTAGTATCTTAATTATTTCTTTATAAAAATAAATAAACTACTCATTTATATGTAACAATTAGAACTCGAATACAAACTTTTAGCTTCATATGTTTTATTCTTGTTCTCTTTGTGAATCTATACTTTGCTTATTTTAATTTGTATAAATTATTTATTTTATTTTTATAAGTAATTATACTTATTCTTAGTGCAATTATTATTTATAAAAGTAATAAGTATATTAATACTTTTAAGAGAAAATAACAAAAATAATATATCTTAAAATTTATAATAATAAAATTAGCACATCTTGTGTTTAAATTTATATTTTTACAATTAAAAAAATAACTAATATGTCATTTTTTTAACAGTTATTTAATTAGAATTGAATGAAGACAATTTAGATCCGTTTAATATTGAAGGTTTAATATTTTACGTTTAAATTGAATTTTATTATTGGGGTGTTAGTTTTGTTATTATAAATTTTAAATATTTTAATTATGAGTTCATGACAAATGGTTATTGTGGCATTCTAATTGAGTTTTTTTTACAACTGGTTAAGTTGTATATCGTAAGTGATAATTATTCGCATCTGACAATAACAGGATTGGGGTTCACTTTCAATTCATTGCCACGTTGGAATTTCTAAAGAAACGAAGCTGCGTACCATCACGGCACCAACTTTAGGTGTTTAGATATAAAAAAGTTCGATGATCAAAATCAAATGAAAAGAGAAAAAACCAAGCCGTGGGGCTTAAAATGTAATTAATATTTGTCTCCGGGCCCATTTATAAAATCGTGAATTTCGCTGCACAGTCTACCTCACTCTCACCTCTACCTCTACTTCTACTATATAAATAAAATTCCAACCCATTTAAGTCTGCAATCAAAATTGCTTGTGGATTTTCTACTGCAGTTCCTCTAAAAGATTGCCTTGACGCTTCTCTTTCGTTAGATCATCCGGTATGCATAACTCCAGGAACTATTTTAATCTAATTGTAATTTCTATTTTGTTTTTCCTTTAATTTGATTATATATTTGTCTTGTTGATCCAAGTGTGGTTTTCTGAATGCTCTACAATTCACATTGGATCTGTGTTTTTGGTTTTTCACAGGAAATACTGTTTCCCAATGATTTCACTGCAAGTAGATTGCTTGAATTTGATTTTTGCGTTTTTTATTAGCTGTAGGTTTGCTCTTAATTGCAGTGCTGAAACGTGAATGCAGAATTGTTGGTAAAGTTGATGCTTTGATTATCTTATTTTGGTGTCATTTTAGTTCACTTTTTGCTGACTGTATAAGATTGTGACACCACTTGTCTTCTCTTTGTAATGTGGGTGCTTCACGGAACTTACTTGGAATATTGTGTGATAGAGTTTATCTGAATCGTACGGCTTGATCTGAAACCCACGATTGGGAAACGTATTCCATTTGTGGTGCTTGTGCTTGTGGTTTTGTTTTTATGTTCAGCTCATTTTACTTTTTTATTTTATACTCTCCCCTCCCTTCATTATATGGGAGTCCAACTGGGTATAATATAAGCTGAATAGCAAATCAAATGTGACTGCGATTCATTTACGAGAGGAAGTTAGCAGTTGAGCTGATCAGTTTTACATTTTTTTTAATAGTTGGCTTCTTTGCTTGTGTTGCTTTGAGTTCTTGAACTAAGTGAGATATGATATATTTTCCATGGATAAGGACTATGATAATTGATAAGTAACTTTGGGATCAGAGGAAGTGCATGTTAGAAATTCCGGGATCACCCTTACCAAGTGATTTGACAATAACTAATTTTGCGAGGATAGTTGGTGCCATTGAAATGTTAATTTCAGGCACGTTTATACCATTTCAGAGTCAAGCTGTTAGGAACTAAGTTTGGGCTGGTATTCGACCATTAGCTTCAGCGTCCATCTAATAAGCAAGAGTTTCAGCGTAAGGAATAACAGTCTCCAAGTACTTTAAGTTTGCTATGTGGCCTTCATGCATGTTAGTTTACACCTTCTGATGAGCTCTAACATTTTTTCCTTCTCTAATCCTGTATAGGTATCTTTCCATGGGATCTAACTCAGTCGTAGATTTAATACAGACCTCCTCAGAGGTTCATTTTTCTGGATTTCATATCGATGGCTTGCAACAAAGACTGAAGGTGGAGCAACCAACAACATCAGCTGCAAAAAACATTCATAAACAACCTTTTGTAATTGGTATGCCTCTCATTGTAAATCTATGTTGTTGACACATGCTCAAATACATGCCCACAATTTTATTTATTTTTCTGATATGGATGTATTCCTGAAAATATCCTAGTTGGTCTATAGTCCTGGCATGTGAATAGAATTCTACCATCAGAGAAGAAGACGTGACTTTTCGTATGTACCTAAGCATCTTATTATTCAAAATAACTTATACTTCAAATGGCAGGTGTTGCTGGTGGAGCGGCTTCTGGTAAGACTACAGTTTGTGATATGATAATACAACAGCTTCATGATCACCGTGTTGTTCTTGTAAATCAGGTAATGAAATACTGATATGTGGAAACCTTTGCTGCTGAATTGGAATACTTGTGAGGAAAAAAATTATTGTTGGTCTACAAAATGAAATTATTGAGAGGACGGATTCTAATAAGTACAAGTGCTTTGAAATAAGTTAATGATTAGTCTTAATCTTTTATGTACTTCCTTTTATTTTTTTTTATTTTTAAATATATTACTTATTATGTACTTGTGTGAAGAGATGAAGTCCTAATTTTAATAATATTTTCAACTCTTTCGCTTCTTTAACTTTTGGTGGCAAAAAGTTTACATTTCAATCCTGATTATTACCCTCTTTTCTTTTATGGATACATTGAATTTTCATGGTACTTTGAAGTGTGTGGATGTCATTTTCTGTTATTCATTAGTTACAAATGTTATTATCGATTCTCATTTTTGTTTTATCTTGGAATATTTTTGAAAGCTGTAACTGTTTGGTACTTCATTAGTGTTTATGTATCTTAACATTGCTGCAATGGCAGGATTCTTTTTATCATAATTTGACTGAAGAAGAACTTGCACAAGTCTATGAGTACAATTTTGATCATCCTGGTGAGGACAATTCTAGAATCCAAGTCGAAATAATTTTATTGAAGCATTGAAGTAGTGCATGCTTCTTGTCAGTCATATCTGAAAGTCCTTATGGGTTACTAGTGACGAGCAATTCTAAGACTCAATTTTTTGGAGTGATCATTATCTGTTGCAAACATATTTCTTATGTAGTTTTTTCTTTACAAAATAAGAATTTAGCACTGTCGAGGATAAATGATTGTTTGATCTTCTTGTTTTGGTTCTTACTTGTCTATTATGCCCCCCAAGTAAGGCCACCTGGTTGTCATTCCTAGGCTGCGTTTTTCCTTGTTATATTTAATCTCCAAGATTGAAGTTTGAAATGATCCTGTTAATTAACTTCTGTTATGTAGTAGAGAGTAGTCGATATACTATATATGGACCATCCTCTTACATTTTCTAAGTGAGCAAGTGAATAAATAAAAGGCTCACACAGTTAAGAACACATACTCTGTTACTTTATAAGTATAAATATGATTTTCATTTCTCTAATCTGGTTGATGTTGCTTAGTTTGATATTACGGTGGATCTTCATCCCCTCCTCTCTAAATGCAATTTTGTTCTCTTGTCAGATGCATTTGATACAGAGAAACTGTTATCTTATATGGAACATTTGAAGCACGGGAAGGCAGTAGATGTTCCAAACTATGATTTCAAGAGTTGCAAACATAATATGTTTCCAGCTAGAAGGGTAGCTTTCTCTTCTGATTTTTTAAACCGGTAGAGTCTAATGATTGTGTCAGTCTCACATCCATGACAATATATGCATGTAGTATCTATAAATTTGTTAATTTCCTGTATTCATAGAAATCCTGAGCAATAATATATACATAGAATTAACTGCTATAGTATTATCTACAGGTAAATCCTTCTGATGTTATAATTTTGGAAGGCATACTTGTTTTCCATGACCCTCGTGTCCGAGCATTGATGAATATGAAGATCTTTGTTGATACAGGTCATTTACTATCTTTTGCCTTCTTGGCTGTGGGGTTTAGTTACTGCATTTGTAATTCTTATGTCAATCACAGCAGCAATATATAGATACCAAGTGTTTTCATTCTTCATTCTCGTATATTTGTAATCTTTAAAAATTATTTATATTTGAACAGTTAGTCTGCAGGTTAAGTTTTTCTAACATTTTGTTCAATTAATCTGCAGATTTCCCAATTTAATTTAATTTTTTTTGTTGTCGCATGAAGCCAATTGTTTATACATAATATTCATCTCATGGTTTTCTAACATCTCATGTGGTACTCGTATCTTGTACTAGAGGCCACTAAAGTTTGCATTTCCCCAATTTATTTAGGGTGTGTTTAATAATAATTTTGATTCATAATTTTTTTTTAAGTAATTTTTCAACAGGTATGTCTGGTAACGATTTTTTATTTTTATTTTCATATTTTTAAAGAATCATTACCAAAATATGGGTGATTCTTAAATCTTTAAAAATAATGTTTTTGAATATGATTAATTGATTTATGATTTTTTTCATTTTTACCAAACATTTTTTTTAGAAGATAAATCAAGTCTTATAATTTATGTATGTATGAGTATTGGAAGAAAATGATTAAAAACTTAAAATTCGTAAATAACAACCAAGAAGTTTCTTTATTTTAAAGTTAAAAAAAAGCGTTAACAAACAACTTGTAAGTAATTTTTTATTTTTTTTCTTGAAAATCACAAAGTAAAAATTGTTATTTTTTACTTCTCATTTTCTCAATGTTCTCATACTTATTTGTGCAAATCAGAGTCTAATGCTTATTACATGGCTTGAATCCTTTGTGCCCCATAGATTCTTTAATTATGGTATCTCTCGTGTATTTCACTTCATAGTGTGATTAATACTAAAGTTGCTGTAATTGACAATGTAACTTTTCACTGCAGATGCTGATGTTCGTTTAGCAAGGAGGATAAGACGTGATACAGTTGAGAAGGGCAGAGATATTGGTACAGTTCTTGATCAGGTTTGGAACTCTTCATGCTATCTATTGCATTGGAATAATGACTTCCCTAGTGTCCCCTATTCTTACAAATTATTTTTACGTTGTAAATTTATTATGGATTATCTCCCCCCTCCCCCCCCTCTTTTTTTTTTTTTTCTTTTTCATATTTACCTTATAAGTAATACCTGATATCTATTTTTATTTTGATGCAGTACTCAAAATTTGTCAAGCCTGCTTTTGATGACTTTATTCTTCCTACAAAGAAGTATGCTGATATAATTATTCCTCGTGGAGGGGACAATCATGTTGCTGTCGATTTGATTGTACAACATATTCATACAAAGCTTGACCAACATAACCTTTGTAAAGTATATCCAAACTTGTATGTTATTCAATCAACTTTCCAGGTATCTCATGCAACTTGTTTTTGCTCAAGCTTTACATTTTCTTGGCTTTTAAGTTTCAATAAGATCTTGGGCTTAATATGTGTTGCTTGTCTCATGCAGATACGGGGTATGCATACCCTCATACGTGATTCTCAAATAACAAAGCATGATTTTGTTTTTTATGCTGATCGGCTGATTCGTCTGGTCGGCATATCCCTCTAGCTCATTTTATTGTTTTGAAATTTAATAGTGAACAAGGTTCTCAATTTTTTTAATCTCATTTAAGATTCTTAAAACTTGATCAGGTTGTTGAACATGGCTTGGGTCATTTACCTTTTACAGAAAAGCAGGTGATCACTCCAACAGGTGAGCTGATGTCCATATGGTCTTCTTAGTTTCCTTTGAAGATATTGCAGCATTTTTCAGCTGATCTAGGAACTCAAAATTTACATGCTTGCTATACAATCTCCCTCAAACCTGAGCTTGATTGATCTTTAATTGATGCAGATATTTATGCATTCATTCGAAGTAACTCCTGATTTATATTTAAATCTTATTTCTTTCATAAAGTATGCAACGGCATAAGTAGTTTGCAATCCCCCTTCTCTACAATGCTTTTGTTAGATTTGCCAAAATCTTAGCGATTACCAGCAAATGATGTAGCTCATGCTTTGATGTATCATTCCTATTCGTAAAAAGATATCAAGCATATCATTGCCTGAACATGAACTTTACATCAATCCAACTAAGTTTTCTTTGATCACTTGAAGTGGTGTGTTTCTTCATCTTGATGTGAATATATGATTTCTGCTTTCTCGGACATATTTTCTTTTTCATCTGCTATCAAACTTGAACTGTTTCTTTTTTTTTTTTCCTACAACTTGGTCTGCAGGGTCTGTCTATACTGGTGTGGACTTTTGTAAGAGATTATGTGGTGTATCTGTTATCAGGAGGTACCAATTCTAATTATTTGAGGCTAGTTATTTATTTATTACAATTTGGATTTTCCTTTCAAGTAAGCATTTAATTTCAGGGTTGCATTCTTGGGTATTAAAGAAGTACTTCAAAGATGTAAATATGTAAATTACGTAAGACCTAAACAGAGCCTATCTAAACCTGCCATGCATTTGTGTTATTAAATCCAATATGTTCACATAACCACTATGAACTCCTGTTGTGCTTTTGTTGCTTCTATATTTTGAGTTAACGTTTTCACAATCTCATGCTACCAGTGGTGAGAGTATGGAGAATGCTTTGCGGGCATGTTGTAAAGGTATCAAGATTGGGAAAATTCTTATCCACAGGGAAGGGGACAATGGTCAGCAGGTTTGTAACTGTGCATGCCTGTTGTGTCTTTATTCATAAGGATCATGTCCATGTTAGTTCTGACTCTATTTTTGATGGTTGATGTCCTTGTTTCTTTGCAGCTAATATATGAAAAACTACCCCAGGACATTGCAGATAGGCATGTCTTATTATTGGATCCTATTCTAGGAACAGGTTTAGTTTCTCGTATTCTTTCTGTGTCTGTTTGATCTATGTCATGGCTACAACTATACTTTAATCATGCATTAATTTCTCGAATAGTTGGCCTGAATAAAACTCAATAGTTATAACTTCTCTTCAGGAAATTCTGCTGTTCAGGCTATATCATTACTTGTAAGGAAGGGTGTACCTGAGTCCAATATTATATTTCTTAATCTAATATGTGTAAGTCAATGTTGTTTCTCCTATGCTTCTACTTTATCTGGTTCTTAAGAAGGGGTTCATTATGTGGTTTTCCCGCCCTCTTCTTATGACTCCGTGAGAACTAACCCTAATCATGCTGCAAATCCGTTTACCAGGCACCCCAGGGTGTACATATGGTCTGCAAAAGGTTTCCAAGAATTAAGATTGTAACGTCTGAGATCGAAATTGGTCTCAATGAAGATTTTCGTGTTGTTCCTGGCATGGGAGAGTTTGGAGACAGATATTTTGGAACCGATGACGACAACGATCAGCAAGTAGTGGCTTCTTCACAGTAATTCCAGTAAAGCTTCCCTGATATTTTGTTCCAACCCATTGTCCTTTTTTACTATCACCAGCAGTCCAAAATATCAGCTGAAGTTGGTTACTGATATTTTTCCCGGTTTTTTTTTTTTTTCCTTGCTTTTTCAGAGTTGAACTAGTAGTCTCTTCTTAGTTGGAATCTTTAATGTCCCTACATAAACATTTTATATATTTGCTTTCATAGAGGATGGGTTGTTTTCTTTATCGGTCTCTCCTAATTATATCTTGTTTTAGGAACGCTCATCTATGGAATGGAAGGCAGTGAGGTTTATGAGCGAAAAAATTGGCCTACCATGATGTGTAGTTACTTATAAACCAATACAGTATATCAAAATAAATATTATATGATAAATTCTTTCATTATGTACTCCAGAGTTTAAAGATACCCTCATATCTCGTTTACTTTTATGTTATTCTCTTGATGCACCGTTGTCTCGGCAAATGCACATAGCTGTCTGTCTCTATAGCTTGGGAGAAGTGGATAGAATTTGATAGGTGGATATAGTGAAAGCAATGAACTATACTACTATCTACAACATAAATGGCACAAGTAGTGGTTGAAACACAGAAGATAGTAGAATCCAAAAGTCGACCTTTGGTTTTGCAATTTGCATGCATATGTTCGATTTCTTTGAAGCTTAACTAGTGATAGATGAGATAAATAAGCTATTCCACACAATATGAAGCTCAAGTGAGATGGGATAAATGAAGTAAAACTGGATGAGTTGCCACTTGGCTAGGTGAGTGTTCACTCATTACTCTATCCATGAATGATAACCTTCGTTAGGCTAGTCTTGTGACACGTGTCAGTTAATGGCACGAGTTGATTATGCTGGTATATTCCATGTGAGATTATCTATATAGCTCTTGTGTTATGCAAGTTGGTATTTGCGCTTTCGTTCTACAACATACGAATCCACCCTCCACCTTAACGATGTCAGCCTTTGTTGGAAAGTATGCTGGTAAATTCATCTATCCCCTTATCTCCTTATTTATATATCTCATCATACACATTCATCTACTATTTATTCAATAACAATGCTCAACACTGTTAGCATTGAATAATGAGTACTCACCGAAGAATTCTCAGTACTTCAATAGACAACACTGGCCATTCATATCACACGTATATAATTTTATTTTATTTTTTTGGGTCAAAGGAGAAGAAACTTTAATTAAACAAAATTAAAACAATACAAATTTAATTCATATTCAACAAACATAACTAGAAAAATAAATAAATAAACTATACAAAAAAACAGCAAAGACTCTACTCTATCTTCAATAACCATCATGGGACCTAAGGACTTCAGAAATAAGATTTCTAGCAGTAAAAAGCTAGTAACGAATACTTTGAAAAAAGCTTACAAAACTCACCAGTGCAATCTATCATGGTAAAGAGTATTATTAGTAAACAACATTCAAATGCTTCAATATGAACACTAACATTATCCTGCAAGATGAAACTCGATGACAGTACCACAACTAGAAGCCATGATTACACATGAGATTTATCTTAGCAAAAACCAGTACGAAGTAAATAAAACCAAAACCAATATACTCATAATTCCAAAGTTAGCCCTTGTACAAAAAAGTTTGCCTGGATCCCACACCTTTATTTCATTACCAACTGCAGTTATCAAAACCTTAAAGCTCTTAACTAGTGCAAAATTCAAACCAAACGATCCATGAGCATAAGACATTAACCCCAATATACAAGAATACCATTCACAATCAAAAAGCCAATTCTCATCCAACAAAATATCTTGGGTAGCTTCACCAGAGTCAAAATCTAATTCTCCACTCCAAATAACAAAACAAACCAAGGAACAAACATCAAAGTAGCATAAAAAATTACATGAGCATCATCATAGACTCTCACGTAGAGATTAAGACCAATATTCATATTCCTTGTCTTATATTGGAGTTTGACCAATAATTTCCCAAGTGTTTGTAGATGAAATCTATAAACAACCGTCCAATATCCATCCAAAATACAGACCCACCATAAATCCTCCAAAGTCATAGTCTCATGTTCCACTTCAAGGAAGGAAGAGCATATAGAAAACATACGTGCATAAAACCACATAGAAGGTGCATAGATTCCAAGACTGAAAGACTCAAGACTAGCACTTACTTCATCATTATTAGTGTTATCAATTTGCAAATCTGTAGCGGCTAACAAAACCTTCAAATCCTCACAGAAAAAAACACATTCACTATCCAAAACCTCTTATCCCTATACAGCTTCACTAGCGTATAGCATTTCACAGACTGGTCAGACACCAATCGAAAAAATAGAGTAATATCATAAGATATTAGGTTCAGGTTCTGGTTCGCTTCTAGATTCGAAAGTAAATCCAATTCTACAATCAAATTTCTCATTCCTTGAAATGAGACAACAAAGTACTAGAATTATATAACAATTGTCGCAAAGTACAGAGCAAGAGATAGAAAGATTTCAGGAAAACATATTAGAAACTAACAAAGAGAAAGAAATATCAACTGGATCTGGACCTTATATGTAAAGAGATGAAGAGATCCAATGGAAAGCACCAAGATTAGATTGAAGAATTTATATATTTAATCTTTGAAATTTTTTGGTGCCTGGAACTTCAACGATTGGTACTGGAAAGTAGTACGGTGATTTTGAAGAGCAAAAATAACAAGACAAATAAGGATATAAGAATGGAGAGAGAGAGAGAGGGAGAACCCTCTTCGAATCTTATCATACGTATATTTGAGTTAGTTACCTTTATGGAACTGAAATGTGATTCTATTAAATGAGCTCATACTCAATGTTATTATTTTTACCAGATGAACTTATCAAGACAGCAAGGTACATTGCCACACCAGGCAAGGGCATTTTGGCAGCAGATGAGAGCACTGGCACTATTGGAAAGCGTCTAGCAAGTATTAACGTTGAGAACATTGAGTCCAATCGCCAAGCCCTTAGGGAACTGCTTTTCACCTCCCCAAATGCACTCTCTTACCTCTCTGGTGTCATTCTGTTTGAGGAGACTCTGTACCAGAAAACCTCTGATGGGAAACCATTTGTTGAAGTTCTTGAGGAGAACAATGTCATTCCTGGCATTAAGGTTGACAAGGGCACTGTGGAATTGGCCGGCACTAATGGCGAAACCACCACGCAAGGGTTTGATTCCCTCGGTGCCAGGTGCGCACAGTACTACAAGGCCGGAGCTCGCTTTGCTAAGTGGCGTGCCGTGTTGAAAATTGGGCCAACTGAGCCATCCGAATTGTCAATTCAGCAGAATGCTCAGGGTTTAGCTCGTTATGCTATCATTTGCCAAGAGAATGGTCTGGTGCCAATTGTGGAACCTGAGATCTTGACTGATGGATCTCATGACATTAAGAAATGTGCTGCTGTAACTGAAACAGTTCTTGCTGCTGTTTACAAAGCTCTAAATGATCATCATGTCCTTCTTGAAGGCACTCTCCTTAAACCCAACATGGTTACTCCTGGCTCTGACAGTCCAAAGGTAAAGTGAAACTCTTAAATGGGTATCATTTACCATAACTGTTTTAACTGATAATATGTTATAATTGTTATTTATGCATAAATTTTTTAAATGATTTTTAAGATTTTTTTTATTATAACGTGTGTGTATATATATATATATTTTAATGTATTAAAAATAAAATTAATAAAAATATTTAAAAATTTTAATTTATTATATGATTAATGTGTGCATATTTTAAGTTGAGACCTGTCGTACCTTAAGTGGCGGTGAACTGTCGTTTGAGGAAGCAGTTGGATAATAAGTTGTGAAATATTCACCTATAGCAATAAATCAAAATATCCATTAGATCCGCAATTTGTATTCGTGATATTTACTTTTTATTTTTTTGGCAGTAACATAAGAAAAATAGAAAGAAAAAAAAAAAGGGATATTTTTGTCAAAATACTTCTAAAATATCAAAATTTTGTAATAAAAGCCTCAAAATATTATGTAAATTAATAACATTTTTTATTTTTACAAATTTTTCATAATATTTTGTGAATAATATTTTCTAATTTATGAATAATATATTTAATATTTACGTAAAATTAAGGTACTGATATCTTTATAAATCTTGATGTTTCAATCCTAGCATTTAGCTAGTGTAACATAAATTTATTATTTTATGTGTACTTGCAAATTGCAATAGCTAGTGTAATATAATTCCATATAATTTTGGGCACAGGTAGCACCAGAAGTGATTGGTGAGCACACGGTAACTGCACTTCGTCGAACAGTTCCGGCTGCGGTGCCAGGGGTTGTATTTCTGTCGGGAGGCCAAAGTGAGGAAGAGGCGACTCTGAATCTGAATGCAATAAATAAGTTGGAGGTATTGAAGCCATGGACGCTTTCATTCTCGTTTGGAAGAGCTTTGCAGCAAAGCACACTCAAGACATGGGCTGGAAAGAAGGACAATGTTGGGAAAGCTCAGGAGGCTTTCTTGAAAAGGTGCAAGGCTAACTCGGAGGCCACTCTTGGGAAATACAGTGGAGGCGGTGCTGGTAACTTAGCTTCTGAGAGTTTGTACGAGAAAGGCTACAAGTACTAGCTACAGGCTAAGAGATATTATATATATATATATATATATGTTGCTAATTAAATTTGTATTTTCCACTGATAAAAAAAAAATTGTATTTTCCTTTTGGTTCAGATATATATATTTTGTATTATTTTCCTTTCGTTGCTAAACAATTATGGCTGTTCCTATTTATAATTTTTGTGTTTTGTTTTCGAGAAAAAAAATAAGTTTTTTTTGTTTAAAATAAAAATACATCAATAATATTTAAATAAAAAAATTAAAAATATATTAAAATTAAAATTGTCATACCAACTATGCTATTCAAGAAATGAGTTTATTGGAGCATTTTTTTTTTTTTTATAGTTCTTTTTAATTTCTATCTAAGTTTAACTATTTTAATTAAAATTTGATAAATATTTAATAAAATTTGATATTTAATATCTTGAATTCTTTAACTTTTCAACCCAAAAAAAACTCTAAATAATATATAATATTAAATTTAGATATGAGAAAAAAATTATCAAATCATAATAAAATATGCATAACCTCAATGTAAATCAAATTTAAGTAAAATAAAGTATTACATTATGTATAACTTTTATTATATTTATTCGACATGAATAAATAAATAAATAAATAATGATTATTCTAACAATTAATTTGCTTGAGATAAAATTTATATGTAAAATGAAGAAGAATGATATTTTAGAAGATAGAAAGCGAGAGGAAAAAACAAAAGTCTAGTATTTAACACTTGTATTTTGTTTTTAATTGCTTAGACACATACGTAACATTTCTGTCGCAAAATTTTGAATATTAAAATCAACTTTTCAATTTAAAATGCTAAAAAGTTCATACTTTTTAAATAAAGATTAATGAGACTTAAATACACGCTATTTTAGCTTTAAGTCCTATTAATTTGGAAATATTACAGAAGAAATATGGTCACATACCGTCGATAGGGTATCATTGACAATGATCTTGAGCTTGTTTTATTTTATCAATACAAGGATGGTCTGTTATTAATTAAATTTTATTAAAAGATAAAAAATTTTAAAAAATAAAAATAAAAATAACAAAAATAATATTCCTTAAAATTTGTAATAATAAAAATAATATATTTTGTGTTTAAATCATATATTTTTAAAATTAAAAAAATAATTGATATATTATTTTTTTTAAAAGTTCATTTAATTAAATGCTGTTTAAATTAAACTGTATAAATTTAAACTAATTTAATGTTAAAATTTTTTAATTTGATATCATTTAATATTATTAAATTTTTATTTTTATTTTTATTTTTATAAATTTTATAAGTGTTATTTTTAATAATTTTTTAAATAATAAAAATTAATTGGGCGTAAGGGATTGCTTTATACAAGAAGAAAATAATCTTAAAAGGCATGTATTTGAATAATAATAAAAAGCTAGCAAAGTAGTTTGATACGTTACTTCAAGGATTGAAGCACTAAATTTAAGAATGATTCTTTTCTTTTTCAAGCATGGTTTACCTCTACACACAAAGTCATAAGACTTAGAAAACACAAAAACAATTAATGTGAAACAAACAGAAAATCAGCCAAATAAGGCAATAAATAACCCCCCACGAAATCCATTACTTACATCAGCCAACAAACTACCACCCAATCAACCAACCCCCGCCAATCTCTGTGTCTCTCTGCCAAAACAAAGCCTTCACTATCAATGGAGTAACGCAATACCCATTACTTGCGTGCCCATAACTTTTGAATATAGCAGTAACCCATTGAAAATTGTTCCAAAAAATTAAGACCCAAATCGTTAACAATTAGTCTTTTCGAGCAATTTTTAACACTTGTACAAGTTGGAGATCACAGAGGAAACAGAGTATTTTGCAACTTGTGTGGTGCATATTTCGTATAATTCATATGAAGAGAGAGGACCTAAGGATTTGCCAACCTGGGAAAGACCGGAGAGATTCTGTTAGAGGGTATTTTCGATTGTATCCATGAAATCACTTTGGCTTTTGCTTTCTCTGCTACAAGGATGAGCGATTCGGCTTACACAGTTGACACTACCTCACGCCTCGCTCAATGGAGGATTGAAAATTTGGCTTCTTGTACTTACCGCAAATCCGATCCTTTTAAGATCGGCAAGTGGAAATGGTTAGTTGTAACAAATCCACGAAATTAATTTATATTTTGCATACTTCATAGCTAAATCAGAATTTGGGTCTCCCTATAATTTGCTTTTGCAAGTGGGATTGTGTAAAATTGCATGCAAATTAAATACTGATTTGTATCCGATTATCCATTTTAAGTTTTAACCCTTTGATTGGAAGCTGAAAAAACTGTGGGTAAGAAAAGGGAAATTGAATTTGCTTCTGAGTTGTCTTTTGTGATGTTTGATTCTGGGTATTTAAGTTAATTTTAAATTTAACCTCCAATTTTTGTGTTTTTGGTGATTGAATTGAAGGCATTTATCTGTGGAGAAGAACAGGGTTTTGTTTGTTAAGTTATTCCCAGAAGTATCGAGTTTCACCAAGGATAATCCACCGATAGCATCTTTTATGATTCGAGTGGTTAGTTCTGTGGGTGATCGCAAAGCCTTGTCTCATCCAGGTAATCAAAATTCAATATTTTTGCCTCTCTTACCCAAATTACAAATTACTTTTTCTTGTCAAACTTGTTAAAATTCTTAATTATGAACACGTGCTGAGCTAAACCAATGTGCCACCTACTATTGCATACTCTGCAATTCATTAGAATATAAGAAACTCTGTGTTAAAATGAGAGTTCAAGTGCTAAGCAATCTTGGTCATGGTTAAAGAGTGCATTCTTTCTTCTTAATTTTCATTTCTTAGTGATTCTGAATTCTTCTTTAAATTCTATTTCCCTTGTGTCTATGTAGCGATCACAGACAAACAGCTCAAAAGCAATGAGGATTTTGTTTGGGCAATTGAGGTCCCATTAACTGGAAAATTCATTATTGACGTTGAGTTCCTTGATTTGAAGACTCCATCTACTGACGTAAGATTTTTGGAGACCAATTGATAAGAATTTTGGATTTGAACTTAACTAATTTAACAAAAACATTTGTTATGTAACATACAGGGTGGAGAACCTTGCTCCATCTGGGCTGAGGGATTCACGCAAAACCGATCACATACAACAGCACTAACATCCCTTGGTCGAATGTTGACAGAAGGCATCCACACCGACATTATAATCAACGCATCTGATGGAAGCATTGGAGCACACCGTGCTGTACTGGCAGCTAGATCACCAGTATTCCAGAGCATGTTTTCACATGACCTCAAAGAAAAAGAATTCTCGACGATCAATATATGTGACATGTCCATAGAAGCTTGTCAGGTCTTTCTCAATTACATTTATGGCAACGTCCAAGAGGAAGAATTCCTGAACCACAGGCTAGCACTTCTTCAAGCAGCTGATAAATACGACATCTCTGATTTGAAAGAGGCATGTCATGAGAGTCTCCTTGAAGATATCAATGCAAACAATGTTCTTGACAGGCTTCAGCATGCATCTCTTTATCAATTACCAAAACTGAAGAACAGCTGCATGCGGTATCTTGTGAAGTTTGGTAAGATATTTGACCTTAAAGATGACTTCAATGCATTCTTGATTTGTGTAGACAGGGAATTGATGGCTGATATTTTCCTAGAAATTCTCAATGCTTGGAAAGGTTTCTGAAGCTGATCATCTGTGAATTAAGGTAGCATATTTTTAGTCTGTTGTGCTCTAGAGTGAAGATGGATATTGTTATAAGATTTTAGTTTTCAGGTTTTGTAACGAACATGATTCTTCTGTGCATATGGGATTTGTTTAGGCCATGTATAGAAAAACTGATTTGCTTGTATGACTTAGAACGACTTTCATTATTGTTACAGAAACATGTATTCTTGAAAAGCAAAATCCGAAATGTAAAATATTTGATACGTATTTGTTTCAAAACTGTATTTTTTTGTCTACTACTGAGTCTTTCGAGTTAACAATTAATGCTGAAATAATAGAACATCAAGTAAGGTATGAAAATCGTATATAATATAAATATCATAACTTCCATTATAATTTATAAGCAGCAGCAGCAACAACAACAAAAGAGAGAGAGACTGAAATGATTTTAGTTTGATTTTGAAGGAAAAACAAAACAAGTTTTCAACTTGATGTTGATTATGACATTAAAAAATGATGATCAATATTCCTCAATCAATCTTACCTAATTTTTTTGAAATGGCTTAGCAACATAGTATTGGTATCCAGTCCACATTGATACTTTGTAAGGGTCAAAATAATGATAAAAAAGTTTAGAACTTTGGAATTTATATTTATCAATGATTAATAGAGTAATGACTTTATTTATGTGATAAATAGTGATCGGATATGACACTAAATTTCGTATTATATTTATTATTTGATGCATACCTTAAACAATCATAATTTATGCGTAGTAAGCATATTTACCTAACATTACTCTAAAACTACACAAATTACAGATTGATAGAAAAATGTCAGAATCAAAATGTTCACTTGCAGCCAGGAGAGTTATGTTAAGCAAGCCAAGTCTCAAAAGAATCCAAAGGCATGCATAAGCATATGATCTCGTTGAGAAATTATTCATTATTTCTATAATAAGTAATGATTTGGTATTCTAAGTTAATAAAATGCAAAATTAGTACAACTATTCTTTTGAAAAATATAAATGCTCAATGCTTTATAAAAAAAATAACCAATGGAATTAATGAGAAATATACAATAAAAATAAAAATAATGTATGACACCTCATTAATCAATAGCATATATTCAACTATTCAAGGGTGTTAACTCAGTCGGTATCCATCAAAATTATTAGTCAAGAAAACAAATTTTTTGCATTACTTTGTTGCTATACTAGCAATTAATGAGGTATGACTTCATGGCATAACTCAAAGAGCAAATCATCCTTGAGGGAATAAATTAAGTATGCGTTCTTCCTAATTGTAGCCTAATCCAACAAATTAAAAACACAAGAGCAATCAAATAGCGATTAACAAAGTAAAGACAGACTTGAAACACACGTAAAGATATATAAAGTTGTAAAGGAACTAATTTCCACTCTCTTAACCACAACAAGCATGACAATTGAAATTACAGCACTCAAACGAAAATTATTTAATCAGATAAACATAACCTCACTAAAACTCAAAATCCAACACAAAATACTGATCACTTCATATAGAGGCCTTTTATTTAATGGAGGAAAAATGCAATTTTTCCCTTAATTTTTTTTTTATCACAACTTGATTCATTCATCAATCCACATGACACAATCTAACGGAAACGAATCTCACAATTACTTATTCAAGTTACATATCTAATTTTACATTTAATTAATAAGTAATAATTGAAAATTCATTTAATATATATCATAACTAAATACATATAGCATTATTCTTTTTCCTATAAGTTGTAGCCTTGCAGGTTTGTAGCGCTTGTGAAGATTAAGACAAGCCAGGGCTTCGTTTAATTATATAGGCAGCCCATCACGAAGGTATCACATGGAGCAGTGGCCTTAAAAGTAAAGGGAATTTCATTTGGACTTGTTGGCAAGTTAGCCCAGACTGGTATACTTTGAAACAACTTAGAGGAAAACTACCCTCACTAGTTTTATATTTTTCTTATTTTTTTTTTAATACTAGTTTAAACATGAACATACTTTATTAAAATAGATTAACAATTTTGTCCAAAAATTTATAAGTTAAAGATTTAGAATTTTAAGACTCTACTCACTGAATTGGTTTAATATATTCTTCTAAAAAATGTAAAACTGATTCAGAGAATTGAAGAAATAAATACTGAATACTTCACTCTTAAGAAATTGTTTTGAATACAAAGTGTGTTTATAAACAGTGTAATACACAATTTGTTACAGATATTTCTAAACATAACAACCATGCTAACACGGCACTTCATTCATTTAACAAACTAACACACACACACACAACAATTACTACAATTATCTGCTTAACATCCTCCCTGAAGCTCACAACTTATCAAGCACAGTGAGCTTCACTCGTAGTTCTTGAAAGTGTTGAGAGGAGAGTGCCTTGGTTATAATGTCTGCAATTTGGTTCTCAGTTGGAACATACTCCACCACACGGACACCTGCTTGCACTTTTTTCCTAATGTAGTAAAAGTCTATCTCCACATGCTTTATTCTAGCATGAAGCATTGAATTTTTAGCCAAGTAACATGTGCTGATATTATCACAGAATATAATAGAAGATTGACTAAGCACAACCTGCAGTTCAACCCATAATTTTTGTATCCATGACAGTTCTGTAGTAGCATGAGCTAAAGCTCTAAACTCAGCCTCTGTGGAAGACCTCGACACAACCTTTTGCTTCCCTAAGGCCCAAGAGACTAAGGAATGGCCCAAGTAAACACAATATCCACTGGTACTCTTATCATCTGGACATGAGGTCCAATCTGCATCTGTATAAGCACTAAGTAGCAAGTCCTCACTTCTGTGCATGCAAATGCCATGTGTTGCAATACCACTTAGATATCTAAGTATTCTTTTAGCTAAAGCCCAATGCACCTCACTTGGACTGTGAAGAAACTGGCACAACTTATTGACAAAATAAGCAATCTCAGGTCTAGTGAGAGTACAATTTTAGAGTGCCCCAACAATAGTTCTGTATTGTGTAGGATCATCAAGCAACGGACCATTATGTTTAGATAAAGTTTTACCGGCAACAAGAGGTGTAGAAATAGGCTTTGCATTAGCTAGTTGAGCCTTGTCAAGAAGCTGTTGAATGTACTTAAACTGACACAAGTGAAAGCCATGTTCATTCCTTATTTACTATACCAAGAAAGAAACTAAGAGCTCCCAAATCTTTCAAGGCAAATATCTTGTGAAGATTATCAATCATAGATTGAATCAATGTTGAACTGCTCCCTGTAATTTCAATGTCACTAACATAAATTAAGAAAATGATCAAATGTCCATCAGAGATTCAGAGGCATATACTAGCATAGAACTGTCTGCATTAGAACACATAAAACCCCATTGAATATGACAAGTACTCAACTTGGTGAACCAGGCCCTTGGTGCCTGTTTAAGCCTATAAAGAGCCTTCTTCAACTTACACACATAGTGAGGTTTACTTTTATCAACAAACCCTTTAGGTTGCACCATAAATACATCCTCTTCTAAATCACCATTTAGAAATGCATTGTTCAAATCTAATTACCTTACTATCCACTTCTTTGTAACAGCCAAAGCAAGCACTACCCTGATAGTAGTAGGCTTGACAACAGGACTAAATGTCTCTGTGTAATTTATACCAGGAGTTTGATCATAACCTTTGGCCACCAACCTGCTTTTGTACCTTTCCAAACTTCTATTTGCTTTAAGCTTCACTCTAAACACCCATTTGTTGCCAATGATTTTTGCACCATCTAGTGGAGAAACCAATTCCCAAGTTGCATTGGCCATTAAAGCCTTATATTCCAATTCCATAGAAGCAACCCATTCTAGATGCTTAAGAGCCTCAGTAACACAGACAGGTTCCAGTAAAATAACTTGAGTTGCAAGTACCTTAGGCTTAAAAATGCTATTTTTGGCTCTTGTAGTCATGGAGTGTTTATTTGGAACATCATGCACTATATTTGAACAAACAGGAGAGGAATTGTGTGAAGGCTAAGGAGATACTACAACACTAGCAAGTTCTTGGTCCTAAGAGGATAGTATAGGCATCTCATTTGAAAATCCAGAAGGAAAATACAAGGGCGTGGTAACAAGAAGAGTTTGATGGAGACAAGGTATGAGGAACAAAGGAAGGGTTAAAAGGTACTGGTAAATCAAACACATTATCTGTTGGTTTAGGATTGGGAAGGGTCACAAAATGAAGTGGAGCAGATTGAGATGTGGAAAAGGAAGTATTGGAAGAGGTATTGTTAATAGTCAAAAAAGGGAAATGTGATTCATGAAAAACCACATGAGGACTCAAATAAAGTCTTTTGCTAGTGACATCCATACACCAATAACCTTTGTATTGAGGTGGATAGCCTAGAAAAACACAAGGTATAGATCTAGGTTCAAGCTTATGAGCATTATAGGGCATGAGAAAAGGATAGCATAAACATCCAAAAGTCCTCAAATAGGAATAAGATGGTGACTTATTAAAAAACAATTCATAGGGACTCTTTTGCATAAGAGCTCTTGTAGGCAATCGATTGATCAAATGTATAGCACATTTGAAAGCATACTCCCAATACTCCAAATGCAACCCTGCCCTAGTAAGCATTGCCAAACCAGACTCAACAATTTGCCTGTTTCTTCTTTCCACCACCCCACTTTGGGCTGGGGTATAAGGACACAACACCCTCCTAGTGTATCCACCATCAAATAACCAAGTTTCAAGAGCTTTAAACTCTCATCCACCATCACTTTAAAGAGTCTTTATCTTATTGCCAAACTGCCTTCCACAAAGGCTTCAAAGTGTTTAAACACCTCAACCACCTTCCTTTTCTTCAATATAGCATATAACTATTAGAACCGTGAAAAGTCATCCATAAATAAGACAAAATAACGAGAACCAGTGATAGAAACAACAGCTAATTGAACCCACACATCTACACATACTATATCAAACACATTAGCATACCAAGTATGAACATTCAACAAAGGCTGCCTATGAGACTTACTAACTTACTAAGCTGACATGCAGCACATACTTCAAGTAAATAGTTATTTTGACAAGTAAGATTTTCATAAGACAAAACATGCTTCACAACATCAACATGAGGGTGGCCTAACCTATTGTGCCATAGGTTTCCACAGACCACAATTTTTGCATTACATGCAATTTGTTTAACAAAACCAAGGAAAGAGTAAGAAGGACTAACCAATGGACCAATTTTGTCACTCACAGATTTTGGTAGCTTGTACAAGCCTTGTTCTGTATCTCCAGTAAGAAGAACACCACACGTACCCAACTCTTTTATGCAAAAACCACAAGGGAAGAACTCAATAGTTACATTGTTGTCTGCACACAACTTCTTGACAGAAATCAGATTATTAGTCAAAGCTGGAACATACAACACACTTCCCAACCTCAGAGCCTTTGAGCTAGTGGACAAAAACACTTTCACTAATAGTATCAATCGTGATTGTACTCCCATTTCCCAGCATGACAACTTCAGAACCTTTATAAGGCACAGGATCAAGAAGAATTTCCTTTGAATGGGTGAGATGATGGGTAGCTCCTATGTCTAGAAACTAAACTGCATCACTAGACTACACATTTTCAAGAAAAGGTTGCTTTGACACAGATAAAGCAGCAAAAGCAACTGGAGGAAAAGCAAACTGTGTAGTCACATAAAAAAAATCAATAGAGGGACTAGACTGTGGTACTGAGCCAAACTGCAACATAGCTGAGGAGTTTTGTTGAAAAGTTGATTGATCAACACTAGAAGACAAAGACAAAGCAGTAAAATCATTAGACAAACCACCTTGGTTAGAGGACTAATCAAGCTGAGAGAGATGGGCTTGTAGAGGTTTATTGCTTTTATTGTTGCTTTTAAAAGATGATTATGAATAGCGAAAGAAACATCTATCAGCACTATGTCCTTGTTTTTTATAGATTTGACAAGTACCTCTGTATTTAGACCAAATCTTGTTACCTCCACAACTTGTATTTTAATTATTGAAAAACGGTGCTAGAGAATTATTAGAAGAATTAAATTGTTGAGAGTTGTTAGAAGGTTGAGAATTGAATTGTTGAAACTGATTATTGAAATAAGCAGGTCTAGATTGCATCAAATTTGCTTGAACTAACTGGCTCTTAGCTAGGTTCATCCTTTCCATCTGTTTTTCAAGAACTATCAACGAGGTAAACACCTCATCCAAAGAAGGAACCTTCTTCTTTTGCATGATATTGGTGACTATAGGTGCATAATCTGAATCCAACCCAACAAGAACATAAAGAACCTGTTCATGATTAGAAATCTCATCACCTGCAGCAATAATATGATCAAAAAGGTTCTTGGCTGTGCTAATATATCTTTCCATAGGCATAACACCCTTTTGTAGAGTCTGAAGTTGCCAACGTAGTTGCATGATCTGAGCTTGAGAATTATCAGAGAACACCTTTTCTAGTGCCTTCCAATAAGCTTGTGCATAGTCTTTATCTTTCCCAATCAAATACTTCAGATAATTCTAAGAGACTGAGCCGTAGATCCAACTCATAAAAATCTTGTCTCTAACATCCCAATCATCAAGCTCAGAATTTTGCTCAACAACTTCAAGATTCTTTGTTACATTGTCAATGGTGATAAGAACAACTTTCTTGATAAATCTTTCTGGCGGAACACTTGTATCATTGATAAACTCTTTCAATCCATAAACTCGAATAACATGATGTAATTGTTCACGCCAAATGAGGTAATTGGATTCATCCAGCTTGATAGAAAAACTCGGATTGATTGGTATACTTTGAAGAGAAAACACATGCTTAGAAGAAACTGAAGAACCATTAGGAACTTCACCAGAAGAAACTGCACTTGTAGTTTGGGCCATGAGTGGCTCTGATACCATGTAAAACTGATTCAGAGAATTGAAGAAATGAATATTGAATACTTCATTCTTAAGAAATTGTTTTGAATACAAAGTGTGTTTATAAACTGTGTCATACACAATTTATTACAGATATTTCCAAACATAACAACCATGCTGACATGGCACTTCACTCATTTAACAAACTAACAAACACAATCAACAACCACTACAATTATCTGCTTAACAAAAGAAAGAGTTAATAATTCACAACTAGTTGTTAAGAGACACCACACCACATCGACATTTTAACAAATATAATTGACAAAAAGTCCCATGAAATGCTGGGATCGCAGATATGGATCATGTCTTTAAGCTTGTGGAAGCCATTCTTGAACTCTCCAAATCCAAATATCAAACCAATTGCCATCACCACCAAAATATCACACATAAATACAGCATGCAACTCTTTTTGCTATCAGCAGTATGGTTTGCTTCAAATAAGAGCTACGAAATTATCGTAATTAAACACATTTTTTATGAATATATATATATATATATATAACACGATTATGAATTTAGGATGATTGGAAACTTGGGATTTGGATGATACAATACAAGTGAGTGTGCTTTTTTTTTTTTCTCTCTCTCTTATTATATATTTATATGGATGAGAAAGAGGATCAGCTTTTTCGTGAGACTAATGACGTGGAAGTATGTGAGAGGTGGAGCTGTTAGTGATAATGGGTAAATTGGCTTGAGTTGTTCAACGGTTAAATTAACTGGATTTAAACCACGTTAAAAGTGGAGAATTTAAAACCGTTTATCAAAAAATGTTAAAGGCAAATATATTTACACTCATTTGTGACATAATTTTTTAAAATATAAATAAAGTGATAAATACGATCTCTCTAAATGTGAGAGTAGACAAAATTCATATGCTTATTTTGATGAATGCATTGAGACGAAGTCAGGAGTCATCTTCACACAAAATCGCATACATGACTACAGTACTTATGGGAAACATTGGCTTGTCTGCTTTAGGTGTGCTCTAAATGAAGTAAGAGGCGGAAGGGATACTGGTCTGTGGTACTTTAGTCTTTTAGGTGGTACTACTGCTGATGAAGATACGAGATGGAGATCACTAAAGGAAGCAGGAGAGGCGTCTAACACCAGCAGCTTCAGTACTCGAGGTTAAAGAAGAATATTATGTAAAACTTATAATTATAAGTAATAAAAAAATTATTATATTTAGGTTATACAAGATTTTTTTTTGTTTTAAAATTACTAAATATAACATTTATAAAATTTATAATAATATCAACTATATTTAATATTAAATGAGTTTAAGTTGTTACAGTTTAATTTAAACGTTGTTCAATAAAAAATAGTGTAACAATTATTTTTAAATAATAAAAATATATAATTTAAATACAAAATGTGCTCTTTTTATTATTAAAATATTATTTTTGTTATATTTTTAAAAATTTAACCTTAAATATTGGCTATTTAAATTAAATTTTAATCAGTTTAATAGATTAATGTTGAAGTTAATTTTTGATTAATTAAAAAAAATTATATTTAAATAAAAAAATATGAATATTAAAATAATTTAAAATTTTGATAAATAATTTAGTTTTTTATTTTTTTAAAATAAAAATAATGTTACTACATTAGTAAATTTTGCTCTAAAAGTTACCCATTAAAAAGTTAGTTTTTTGAGTGACATAAACATTAAATTTAACAAGGAAAAACAGACCGGCAGCCGTACCCATAAATGTTGTGGAATAATAAATAAATATTTTAATTTTTTTTAAATAATAAAAATAATATTTTTAAAATTTATAATAATAAAAAAATATTTTTATTGTGAGTACAATAAAAAAGAAACAAATATAAATTAAAAATTGAATATAAAAAAAAGAAAAATATTAAACTTTAAAAAATAAGAATTCATAAAAAAAAAAAAAAAAAAAAAAAAATCCTTAGCAAAAAAAAAAAAAAGAATTCATAAAAATTGAGTTAAAATGTACTCGATGTGTCTAAAAAAAAATTCCCGAAAGCGATGGGCTTTATAGCGATGTGACTCAGCAACTGTCAGGAAATTGAACTGCACACCCAAAATCGTCAAATCCCAAAACACAAGGTAGAGATTAGAGAAGACTTCTTAATCTTATATCTATTATGATTTATGTTGGGTCCTTCCTATATTGTCTGCCACTCTGCCTCTGCTCCGTTAATTAAAAACTGGTGACATCAATCAATTGTCCTCCTTTTATTTTAAGTAAGTTAATCTTTATATTGATCTTTTGTCTTCCTTAGAATTTGTTATTTTTGGCTTTTTTGGATGGACTGAAGATTGAACCCACTCAGTGGCTCTTAAAGCCTAGCGTTTTCTTAGATCTCAGTCTCTCTTAGTACTTTTCCTTAAGATTTATATTTCATATCCTTCGTTTGGGTACTTATTACGCCTTTTTACTTATGTTTTGCTTGATTTTATGGTTTGATCATTGATTAGCTGTTGGTGACTGAGAGCAAGATTGTATTTTGATTTATAGTCAGTTTTATTTTATTTGTTATTTATGTTATACGGGCAAAAGATGGAAATTCCCAAAAAAAAAATTCAATACTTTTAGTACTTTTTTTTACCCTTTCCCTGGATGGAGTTCAGGTATTTGAGATTGGGACAAAAAAAAATTGGATTTTTGATACCAAAATACCATTATCATGACTTCTTACTTTGTGTATCATCAATTTGAAACCGTTTAGTTGATCCCTAGTCCTAGATACCCGATTTCTTTAGGGGAAGTAAGATTCTAAACTTTTTAAAAGTTTGGACTTGAGCTATGTTTTCGGATAAACTTTGCATTGTGTTTCAATGCTTCATTTAACTCATTGCATGTATGTTAGTAGAAGAAGTAGATACCAAGCTTTAAATACTTCTTAACTGTTTTCTTGTTCCAGATTCTTTGAACATCAGGAGAACCTTTGACTCGTCACAACTTAGAGATACACGATAACCACTATCAGCAGTCAATTTGTTTGCTGGATGTTGCTAATTGTTGTGTTAGAAGAATATGGATTCTAAGTCATTGGTTGGGATCCAATCTCAACTCGAAGTAAGCTTCTTCTTTTCTTGCTTCGTTTTTAAGCTGCAAGGTTCCTCAATTTCTTTCACTTTTTGATGTCATTTTTAGTTGCTGAATCAGCTACATGATTTATTGGAATGTAGCTTTCACACATTGGTTGGAAATCCTGTGCTGTGAACTATTATTGTCACCTTAACAAATGGCTTGATACCAAACTGTGAATTATTATTGTAACAGATGGGATCGCTGGAGGAGGTATCAATGAATGAGTTAGAAGATGGGAATTTTGTTAGTTCAGAAACTGATGCACAAAAGATACTGCCTAGCCAACCAGAAGAACAAGGGACATCTTCTCGAGGCTCACATGCTAGTGGTGATCAAGTGAAGGATGTTGTATGTAGGAGCATAAAGACTGTAGTTTTTTCAAACAAACTCAACTTACTTATGCCTCTTGGGCCTCTAGCAATTCTCGTAAATAACTTGATAGGCCATCGTGTGAGTTATAGATCTCCTGGTTTATTTAATTTTGATAGAAGTTTGCAATGTTCTTTTGTTAACTTGTTGATCTCGATTATAGGGTTGGGTCTTCTTCCTAAGTTTGTTGGGTATAACACCTTTGGCTGAGCGTTTAGGGTATGCTACCGAGTGAGTAATGCTATTACCCTTATTCTTATTTATCCCTGAAAAGTATAAATTGTTTACTCATCATATGACTTCCCACTGATTTTTACAGGCAGCTGGCATTTTACACCGGTCCTACAGGTGATTTTTTGGAATAGGGGAATAGTTTTGTTCCTATTGTTGATTTGCTACTTTTATCTCTTCTATTTTATTTGGTCACTCATAATTTATAGCTATTTCTTGAAACTGTTATCTTTTTACATGCTTTTCGCAAGCCTTTATTGAGAGTTGATTTTGTGACTCTTCTTGTGGGTATTATTGAAGAGCATCTCAACAAGGCCATGGAAATTCGTTCAAGATGCATTCTTCAGAAGAAGTTGAGGATAAAATCCTGATTCCTAGAAAGGAACTTGTGTTCTCTATAGTCATGTTTTCTTTTTCCCCATTCACAGCTTCATGTTCATGTAATCTACAATATGAAAGGGTGGAAATGGATTCAAGTAGTTTTTCGTCTAATTGATCTGTTTTTACATTGGCATCCATAATTGCACTTAGAGTACTTGGATAATTTTGATGAACCAGTCAGTGTAAATTGCATTGTCTATGTCATGACTTGGTCAGCAGTCTTTTGATCCCTAAGGTTCATTTTTTAACTTACCGAATTGTAACTTGCAGTCGGGGGTCTTCTGAATGCTACTTTTGGAAATGCTACTGAACTGATTATATCAATTTATGCATTGAAAAGAGGAATGGTAAGAGTTGTTCAGCAGTCTTTGCTAGGATCAATTTTGTCTAACATGTTACTGGTCCTTGGATGTGCATTCTTCAGTGGTGGGCTTGTTTTTCGTGAGAAGGAACAGGTGTTTAACAAGGTAGGCACATTATAATGTTTTCCGTTTTGGTCGCTCCTTCCCTGCACTGCCTAATATTACAACTTTGTATTTTTTTATTGGAAATCTGATATACTTAGTATACAGGCAGCTGCAACAGTGAGCTCAGGGTTGCTATTGATGGCTGTGATGGGTATTCTCTTTCCAGCTGTTCTACACTACACACATTCTGAGGTGCATTTTGGGAAGTCAGAATTGGCACTTTCAAGATTTAGCAGCTGCATCATGCTCTTGGCATATGCTGCGTATCTTTTCTTTCAGTTAAGGAGTCGAGGGGATCACTATGTTCGTATCGAGGAGGTTAGTCGTGTTGCTTCTGTCAGGGGTGTTCTATTCCGGTTTTATAGTTAGTTTGCAGCTTTTAAGTTTTATTATGTACGTAAGATTTTGAGTTTTTCTTTATTAAATTCTGTTTAGAACCTTTCTTTTTTACTGAACAATATTTTTTTTTCTTTCTTACATACATGATATATGTAATCTCAGGAGGGAGGTCAGAATGAAGAGAGCTCAGGTGATGACGAAACTCCAGAGATTTCTATATGGGAATCAATAATTTGGCTTTCAATTATGACTGCTTGGATCGCAATCCTATCTGAATATTTGGTTAATGCGATAGAGGTATGTCTCCCATTTTATTTTCGAGACTACCATGTTTGTTTCTCTTTTATTAGAGTTCCCAAAAGATTGGAACAGGACAGACATGACTATCAGTGTTTGAGTTTTATGTTTTGCTTTATATTCACCTTTCTGGTCGGATTATTCAATTGTAGGGAGCATCTGTCACATGGAAAGTTCCGATTGCATTTATCAGTGTTATTTTGCTCCCAATTGTGGGTAATGCTGCAGAGCATGCAAGTGCTATTATGTTTGCCATGAAGGACAAGCTTGTAAGAAAGCAGAATCTTCCTGACATTTACTTAATATAATTCTCTGATTTGTACATAACATGTGTCGTTGCAGGATATTTCTTTGGGAGTGGCAATTGGTTCATCAACGCAGATATCTATGTTCGGGGTAGGAACTCTTCTCATTGGTTTCTGATAGTGTCTTCTAATAATATTAAGAAGTTCTAATTTGCTTTAAAAAAAATTCAGTGAAACAAATGTATTTGCTCCATTTGTGACGACTTCTGTACTTAAATAGAATATGCGCTGGTAGCTATTATATTTTTGTGGTGCTCATCAATGAATTTGAATATATAGTTCTTGGTTTTCTTAAAGAGTAACCTCTAAATGTTATATACTTATATTGTTGTGGCTATTGCAGATTCCCTTTTGTGTAGTTATTGGTTGGATCACGGGGCATCCTATGGACTTAAACTTTCAACTGTTTGAGACAGCAACACTCTTTATAACTGTTATAGTTGTCGCATTCTTGCTTCAGGTTTGTTTCAGTATCTAGTATCAACAATTGACCCGGCAAATGCAAAATTTAAGTAGTTTGTTATTGCGTATTTAGCAGTTATTTTGGATGACTCCTAAAAGCTCTTCATTATATTCTGGTAGTTTCAGAGTTTAGAATGTTACATGACTGTCTTTTATCATATGTTTGTTATAGGAAGGGACTTCAAATTACTTCAAAGGCTTGATGCTTATCTTCTGCTATTTGATTGTTGCTGCGAGTTTCTATGTACATGTAGACCCACCTTTAACAGGTCATCTCCAAGTCTTATACTTTTATTGAATAATTGTTTTTGTTTTCCAAACACTTTTTTTTTTTTGGTAATAGCTCAAAAGGCCAAACACATTCAGAATAATGGTTTTTTCTTCTTCTTCTTTTTTTTTTTTTTTACTTTGGTGTACATTTAAATTTGATATTGCAGATGAATCCGAACAAAAAACGTGAGTAGCTAGCTGTTAATTAGTGAGATGGATCTTCTGGAATTGTTTACAGAGTTTTTTCGCTGAAGATTGCATCATCCTTCACTATAAAGGGAAGTGCTACATAATTGACAAAACTGTAGTTTAATTCATGAGGTGGATCTGCAAATTCTATGTTGTTATTTGTGTATCTTGCAGAGTTTTCAAATGTCCATTTATGGGGAAAGCGTTATGTATCTTTGAATGATATAATAGTAGGTTTGATAGATACTATTGAATATGTTGGATATAATTTTATTAGATTGTAATATAATTATAATTAGTATATACAATAGTTGGTAAAATATAATAGGATCAAATTGATTATAAATAGTTTTATAAAATAATTTTTATTTAAAGTAATTTTTTATTATAAAAATTGTTTAAATCAATATTTAATTTATTGTTATATTTTTTTATATTTTAAAAATAAAAAATAATCATATTATTTTTAGTTTGGGATGAAAAAAAAATTAGGGCACATAATTTTATTATTGAAAATTAAGACAGATTAAAGGCTTGTTTGGAAAATAATTTTTATTTAAAATAATTTTTTATTATAAAAATTATTTAAATCAATATTTAGTTTATTGTTATATTTTTTTTATATTTTAAAAAATAAAAAAATATTATTATTATTTTTAGTTTGAAATGAAAGAAAAAGCTAGGGCAAATGATTTTATTTTTGAAAATTAAGATAGATTAAAGGTCTCTTTGTATATGTTTATTTTAAAAGTGATTTAAAAATAAGGGATTTGATTAAAAGAGGTTTCAATAAAATTATTTAGTTATTTGAAATGAAAATGTTAGTAGTGTTGATTAGTATTTTAATAATAATTTTAAAATGAGAGTATATTTTTAAAGTTGTTCTTAAAAATAAATATTATTTATTTTAAAAATATAAATAATAATTTTAAAATTTTTGAAATTACTTTTTATAAAGATTATCTAACATCTTTAAACGTACTTTAATTCATTTGAAAATATTTTCGCCAAAAGTAAAGTGGTTTTAAAGGGACCTTAAGTTAAGTGTTAAGTGTATTTTACATCTACACTTTTATCATACAATTTTTTTTTTTTACATAATTATATTTTTTTTATATTATATAATATAATTAAATATATAATTATATAAAAATTATATAGTTAAGTTTTTAATATTAATATTGTATAACAAGTAAGCTTGCAATAAATAGTGTATGAATCAAGCATTAGTAATGCTGATTTTCATAAATAAATAAATTCAAGTAATGATGACAGGGGCATTCTATTAACAGCAGTTTCCAGGTTTTGGTATATGACTTAACCTGGTCGTTCTGTAAAAACCGTACATTTTAAATCAGCAAAAAGAACTCCGTCTATATATGTTATGCCTCTTTTTCCGGGAGAAGGACAAAGCACAAAAGCTTTTTTTTTCTTTTTTTCTTTCCCTTCATAATACGTAAATACAGCCCAGATTAAAATGCAAGTACATATTACAACGCTTTAGGAGTTAATTTGCTTTTAAACAGGAATATTTGAGTCTATTTATCTATTAATTTAAAATTATATTATATATATTAAATAATATGTTATTTTTTATAAAATTTACTAAGTAAGATGAAAAAATAATTATAAAATTTTTATTAATAAAAACTTAATTAAATTGTGTCATTTATATGTGTCTTCCGTTTATGTTATATGTGTGACCGTGTCTCTATTTTTGCCTTTTCCGTGGGTCACATTTGGAAGGAAATAAACATGGTAATATTTCACAAAAGGTAAATCGACCACTTGGCCATTAGTATATTGTACTTTTGTCATTGACTCTATTGAATTCTTTCAAATTTGGAAAAACCCATGTTCGAAAATTGTCCCATATACATAAAGGTCTAAAAATTATGATGCCTCCTTTCATAATATGATTCAATCTTCATACGCAAGAGTCGCATAAATTTAATCACATTTTTACACCTAGCTAGTTTGCTATCATCAGCGTTTCTCTTCTGAAAATCTGTACAGTTTGTTTTAGGAGTAGGGTAAGTTTTCAAGTTTCTACTTTCTTGCTAGCGTGCACGTTAAACAGTTGACGCGATATTCGATTATTAGTTATAGGGAGCTACGAAACTGCATTATTTTATATTAATTTAGATTACTGTGGTCGTTTACGTGGAACACATTAACTCTACTGCGTTCATTGATTATGATATATAAAAAGTCTACTAATTTTTTTTTTTTTTTTAGGCTAATGTAGCTGCACCAAATTGTCCAGCTTATATGTTTAACGGTAGGTATATGCATTTTCTTTCGCTTTGTTAATTACGCACTGATTTTGTAAGTCAATTACTATAATTTGGTAGTTTTGTTTAGCAAATAAAAGACTTGGACCAGCGGCGTCGTGTGCGTACAAGAAAACTAGACAAGTCGCTTTACCCACAAAAAAAAAAAAAACAAAAGTTGGAAATTTGTGACTAAAAGGATTTCTTTAAATGAACCCAAGTTTAGTATTAAGCCATTTTCGTATCACAATGGTCACTTCCAATTAATTTTCTTATTTGGAAAAGGAATAACAAGAACAATATAATACTTTTTTTCAAGGACAGTATTAAGCACATCAGTTATTTTTTGAATGTGCTAAAATGGGGGGCGAAGCAGAAGATCAGCTCTCACCATTGCTCAGAAGCTCTTCTTCCTTTGATGCATCAAATAAACCGTTGGAAAGAACCGGTAAACTAATCGCATGGTTGAGATTAATGCAAATTGTCAATTAATATTTATATTTTCCAGCTTGAACAAGCCTTTCTCCTTCTTTTTTCTTTATATATTTTATGAGTTTAAAATAGTAAGAATCTGGGTTCGTGAGGTATTGTTAGATTGTTTTAAATCCAATATTAGAGAAATATAAGCTGGACTGGAGTTTGTTAGTAAAATAATTGATCACCTTATTAAACTCAATTCCACAGGGAAATCAGAATTTACAAATTTGAATATATTTGACTTTGTTTTGTACGATTTTATCCTTAATTCTACCGTCAGAAATGTAAATATGTTGATCACTTAAAGTTTCAATTCATGGGTCTTTCATCTAGTTTCGAACCACATTAAATAGTTTTTAATTTAAATTCGCGCCAAACATGAAAGCTAATCAACTATAATGATTGTACTGGGTTTTACTTGATTCCTCACATCTAAAACTCTGTTTTAATTTCCCATACCAAGGGTCGTTTGGTAAATAGAAAAAAAAAAACCATTAATTTTTCAAGCATTAGTATTTGCACCTCTCATGTCTATTGATTGCTGACTAATCTTTTTCTTCTAAAATCCTTATTATGTGAAGGAACCACATGGACTGCAGTATCACATATAATAACAGGAGTAATTGGAGCAGGAGTACTATCTCTTGCTTGGAGCATAGCTCAGCTTGGCTGGATTGCAGGTCCATTATCTGTGGTACTCTTCGCAACGATCACTCTTTTTTCAACAAACCTTCTTTGTGACTGTTATAGATACCCAGATCCTGAACATGGTCCAGCTAGATTTCAATCATATACAGAAGCTGTCAAATTGTACCTTGGTGGGCACTTGTTCTAATTACTGCAACTTTAGACAAGCTTAGGTTCTTCTTCATTTTAACCTCTACCACTGTTTTAGAGGGAGCCAATTATATTTTAATATGTTAGTGAAGTATAGTCTATTAGGAGATATGAAAGAGACACTGCTAAGAAGAGGACATCCCTTGATTTGTCATGACCACTAATTCACTTATTTGATTTGTTCTGCCATAATTTAGTCTCTTCAGCACTCTCAATTTGGTTTTGACTGCTATATGAAGTAAAAAGTTGAATTACCACTAATTTCATTGCCAGTACTTTACATGACATGGTGGAACTCACAATTTGATTGATATATGATGGTTTCGTAGGAGAGAAACAGGAAAAAATTTGTGGATTATTTGCATACTTGACCCTTTATGGCACTGGGATTGCCTATACAATTACAACCGCTACCAGCATTAGGTATCCATTATCAACTCTCTTTTTTTCTTTTCTTTTTACTCTTATATAGTGTGATGCCATTTTTATATCCCTTTATTGATAGAGAATATATGAATTTGTTAGCATGGTTATCAAATGTATGTTTCGAGTGTGATGCCTATCAACAGTGATCATCTGAGTCTCGAATCTTTTGTCATGAATGGAACCTGCATTTGTTTTTTCAAACAACTAAAGTTTCTCATGGAAATTTAAAAGGGTCAAAATCCTAATTTTAAATTTTATTATTTGTATAATAGCTTCTGTCAAAATATAGAGATTGTACTCATCTTCTTTGTATGAGTGGTTGGTTTGACCTAATTCTTGCTCTGTCTTTTTTACCTCGGTATAAACTTGCCAACAAGATAACATACTTTGACAATGAGTTGTTCATTATAGCCGAAAGCCTCCATTCAGAACTGTGCATATGTCTCACTTTGGAAGTGAATTTATGATCTGGTAGGAAGACAACCATCCTCTTTTCCTTCTGCCTCTTGTATGAATACATTAAATTTATGATATGGTATAGAATTTTACATTTTCTTCCAAAGAAATGAGAATGTGGGACAAAAGGGAGGAGAGAGGCCTTAGTGCATCTATGGTTTTTCTATCTCGTTTCCTTTTCTTTAAAAGTGTTTTCAAATGGATCGAGAAGTGCTATCAAAATTTTGAGAAAGGGCTTATATCATTGTTAATTATTGTTGTGATCAGCTCTTGATTTCTGTCACTGGCTTGTGTTTACATGCTTTTTGACTTTTCTGTAGTTTTCACTTTATATACAAATTGAATGATAGTTATACATATTTGTAGTATCAGTATGAGACCGACACAAACGTGCATTTAAATGTTAAATGTTAATTTAACTCGGAAAATATTCTGCATGACATGCATTGATTATCATAAGTTTTTTTTCCTTTCCCCAGAGCAATTCAGAAATCAAATTGTTATCACAAACAAGGGCATCAGGCTGCATGTTCATATGGAGATACTTTCTATATGCTGCTATTCGGAGCTGTACAGATTTTAGTCTCGCAGATACCAGACTTTCATAATATGGAATGGCTTTCAGGCATTGCTGCAGTCATGTCATTCTTTTATGCCTTTATTGGACTTGGACTTGGCTTTACGAAAGTGATAGGTAAGCAGCTAACCTTACTCCTTTCTTTAAACCATCATGGGACTCCTACAGCTTTTAAGCTACTCACAATAATGTAAAGATTTTTTATTAAACAAGTTTACATCTTGTTTCAGAGAAATTGTTCTGCTTATAATGAAGTTGAGTTTGTGAATGCAGTAAACGGCACGATCAAAGGGAGCATTTCAGGTGTTCCAACCTCAAATGTGACAAACAAATTGTGGTTGGTCTTCCAAGCATTTGGAGATATTGCATTTGCCTATCCTTATTCAATTATTGTTATAGAGATACAGGTAAATATATATAGTTATAAATGGGAAGAGGGCTGAGTTAGAACTTAAAAGCTTCTGAATTGTGTAATATGTTGAATGAAGGATACTTTGAAGTCCCCTCCACCAGAAAACAAAACCATGAAGAAGGCTTCGGCTATAGCGATCTTCATAACAACATTCTTCTACCTTTGCTGTGGATGTTTTGGATATGCATCTTTTGGGAATGACACACCAGGGAACCTCTTAACTGGCTTTGGATTCTATGAACCTTATTGGCTCATTGATTTTGCTAATGCCTGTATTGTTCTACACTTGGTAGGAGGATATCAGGTACTTCCAGATTATATTCACTTATATCCACTTTCTTGTAAAATTACTATATTTTTCACAAAATTGAAGTGTTATCTCTTGATCTGCTTTTCAGATATATAGTCAGCCGATATTTGCTGTTGCTGAAAGATGGTTTGGAAGGAAATTTTCGGAAAATGGATTTGTCAATAGTTCCTACAATATCAAATTCCCATTGCTGCAAGGATTTCGAGTAAGTCCTTGGAGACTATGCTTCCGAACGGCTTATGTGGTATCGACTACTACAATTGCTATGATGTTTCCATACTTCAACCAAGTTCTGGGAGTGATAGGAGCTATGAACTTTTGGCCTTTGGCTATATATTTCCCTGTAGAAATGTATTGTATACAGAAGAACATTGGTATGTGGACCAGAAAAGGGATTGTGCTCAGGATATTCAGTTTTCTTTGTTTTCTTATAACCGTAATGGGTTTAGTTGGATCTATTGAAGGAATTATTAGTGAAAAACTTAGTTAAGGATTTATGCAAGTGCCTTTCATGCATGAAAAGGTTAATTGTGAACAATACATTACTGCAAATTTTTTTATTTTTGGGTTAAGACTTTTGTGGTCATATAAGAATTTAAATTATTGACCCAAAAAAAAATGTATTTAAATTTCTTTCAGTTCTTTCTTTTTACTGGTGAGTCTTAAACTTATTATGACTTTTACCAGTACCACCTGATTCAAGCCTCTGATTCCCTTAAATAATTTATATTTGGGAATTGGGAATAGAATCAGATTATAAGAAGACGTATATGAAGAAATAATCAGTTTGAAGAAATTATCGAAACGATATGAAGAAATGAATTTTTTCTCTTATATATATTTTCTTAATTCGTATAAGTTTATACATGATTTATATAGACAAATATTAATTATTATTACAATTATCACAATCAATTTACAAGCTGCTTGATATCGAGAAATTTTTATTGATAGATATCGTCTGTCGTGTATGTCGATAAATGTCAGTGTGTCTATCCAATGTTTGTTGAATTCAACAGTATATTAATGATTTTTTAGTGTATCAAAAAGCTATTATACATATTATGTCTTGGGATTATCAGCTTCAGTATTTCATGCTTTGTTTTCAGACAATGCCAACTACATCCATAAAACTTTAGATTACATTTCATAGCATGCTTTTCGTTTTCCTAGTTCATCTATCAATATGCGAATTCCTTTCTCGAGTTGGATTTGACACGATCACAAGGTGCTAAACAGTACTGCTCAATATATACTGACTTGTGTTTGGCCTTGTGGTCTAAATAATTAAAGACAGGTCTCCCCCTTCTAAGTATGTTTGTTTCTGCTTATGACATTATAAAAAAGTGTTTCTGACGTTAAAAAAGCGCTTTAAAGCGAAACAAGAAAATAAAAATTACTAGAAATGCATTCAGAGTTTGGAAAATACATAAGGGTAGTGCTTCTTCTTCTTTCCTTTTTTTTAACATGAAGAAGGGGTAGTGCAAGTGCTTCTTCTTGAAGGTAACTATGTTTCACTTATATTTAAAATTTTAGACATTTAATGTTCAATAATTCATAATAATAATTTACAAATAATAAATGCACAAGAGCTCCTTAACTTCTTTTGATTAGGCCCCCATCCCTTTTGCAGTTCAGAGGTGATAATGGATATGTCCCACATCTAAACATTGTGAATTTTAGCATAGAAGCTTAAAAATTGATATTTATTCAGTTCTCTTCTTACGTTATCTTTGACTTTATTGAATGAAAAAAAAAAAAAGTCTTTAGAATATAAAAAATAATAAATCAAAACAAAAACATCCAAAAGACAATATTTTGAATCGAATTAAAAACTTCAAATAGGGAAAAAATAAAAACTTATTTCCAGATGTTGAAAATTGATCCCAAAAAAAATTATATTATAAAAGACATTTATTTTTAAAAAATTAACCTTAAAAAATAATAACATTTATTATTATTTATAAACTTTACATTAATATTATATTTAATAATATATGACAATTTTTCTAACAATATCTTAGCATAACTATCCTATTTGCCCCTCACGTCTCTGCTGTATAATACAATTTGTAAAACAATATTTTATATAATTATTCTATCAAAACCTTTAATTTTCATTATTTTATACATACTCTCAAGCACTTCCCCAAAACTCATTATATATCTTGCAAGCCAACCTCAACGGCTCAACCTAGAAAGTGACGTATTACATGTAAATTTTGGTACCAAGACAAAGAAGACAACCTAGCTAACTCGCTAATATTACTTAATAGACTTATTAGAGCTTGGTCATACGTTGAGTATATGATCTCAAAATAATTATATATAATATGCACATAATATGTATAATTTACAGATTGTGCACAAATGCTTTATGTATCAACAGGAATGATTGAGTAATATCACAAATTATATTTTGGACAGTAATTAAGAATTTTTCTAATTTAAGGTTTAGATTTTAAGTTTTTGATTTTAAGATTTAAGTATTTAAATTTTAAAACTTTTAGTTTAAATTTATAAAAAAAAATATAATTATTGAACACTAAATTGAACTTATTATTTTAAGTATATAATCCGCATTAATCAAATTATTTTCTCTCTATAACAAACACTATAACAAACATTAATTACTTGTATTGTTTAAAAAAACATGTATATATATATATATATATATCTTAAATTTTATAAACTTAAAATACCAGGTGTCATTTACCCTAAAAGCAACGTACCTGTACACGGTCACCCAAGACCACTTTGGTACCACACTCTCACATCAAACAAGCCTACAAAAATCTCCACTATTAAAGATAACGAAACGAAATTATTCTCACCACACGAATTGTGAAACCCACGTGTAAATGTAAGTTATTCAGAGAAGGCAGAGACATAGAAAATGAAACTGTGCTTTGTCAGAACATTGTCTCAACCTTCTTCATCATAGTCTACTAGTACTGGCTTAATTCTCTTTATCAAACTTCACAACCCACTTTGAGTTCAATACAAACATGGCCATCCAAAGGTCTTTTGATGTGGTTAATAACAATTCATCTGATGATGATGGGCATCCACCAAGAACTGGTAAGTCAAAAACTATCATTTTTCATTTGACATAACACAGTTAGTTTTATGTACCCAATATTTAAGGATCTTTAATTTTGGAAACATAAACAGGAACATTATGGAGTTGTGTAGCTCATATAATTGCTGCAGTGATTGGCTCTGGAGTTCTGTCTCTGGCTTGGAGTATTTCACATTTGGGATGGATTGGAGGGCCAATTATCTTGCTCTGTTTTGCAATAGTCACCTATATTTCTTCTTACCTTCTTTCTGATTGTTACAGATATCCTGACTCTGTAACTGGGATTCGAAACTGTTCTTACATGGATGCAGTAAGAAAAAATCTTGGTAATACTTAGATGTTCATCTCTTTATAGTCTAACAACATAAGTTCATTTTGTAATTGATTTGTTGACTAGATAATTAATCAGGTAAAACAAAGACGTGGTTTTGTGGTTTGCTTCTTTATTTGAGCATGTATGGGACTGGTATTGCCTACGTAATTACTACTGCAGCCAGTTTTGGGTACTTCTTCTCCAACTTTCTTTTCACTAGTAAATGTTCCATACCATTTATATGCAAGGACGGGCCAAAAAAAAATTTAGGGGACAAAAATTTAATTTTTTTATATAAAATAAAAAATTAATGATGCGAACCGTAGAACGCGATTCCTATCGACCCACCTAGCTACGAGGCTAGGGAACCAAGAAGAAGCGGATCAAGACCCAACAACAATATTGGCATGGATTTCTAAGCAAAACACAGATTTGGCTGCAGGAAACTCACCACCACACTTGGATATTACGCACCACGCGCGGAGGAGAGGGCGAACGCCACAAAGGAGTGCAAATGCCTTTGATAAGTTCTTGGTTTGGCTTGAAATCAAGCAAGGAGCTCAATGGCTCTCACAATTTATTTTCTAACAAATTTCATTAAAATGATCAAAGATTACAAAATGGGCTGCCCAAATGTCTATTTATAGGGCTCACACAAAAACCTAAAAGAAAAGACAAAATATGAGCCATTGGATTTGATCCAAGGGCTGAAATTACAAATTTTACACTTGCGCCGCGGTGGGCAAATATTCATGCCGCGGCGAGGAGGCTCGGATCACTAAAGTAAAAGTATGCGGGCCGCGGTGGACAAATTCCATGCCGCGGCGAGGAACCTTGCACTTCAACCCGAGAGGTCTGTGCCGCGGCGCCCAAAAGCCATGCCGCGGCGCGCACGTCCCTGGTCCTCTGCGCGCACGTCTCCCAGCCTTCATGCCCAAAACAGAAACATCGGCGCCGCGGCGCACATATTTCATGCCGCAGCGAGCATGCCTCGTCCAAAATTCTACCAAAGCAGAAACACCCGTGCCGCGGCGGGGGAAAGTCATGCCGCGGCGCAGCTCCAAAACTGGCAATTCCACAAATTAGCTTGGCACTCCCATGGCTAACATGTTTGCGCCTTAGCTCGTGTTTGTGGGGCGCCTTTCTACGCCGATATTTAACCCTTTTCTCGGCTTGGTCCATGACACGTGTCGTGCCTTATTAGTGGCGCGATCTGGTTCGTATCATTCCCTCCCTCTTAAAGAGAATTCGACCTCGAATTCGGACCTTCATCACGGGGTAAGTGTAGGAGTCCATCTCGATTTTGCTCCTCATCATAATAGCCCTGCAAGAAAGAAAAGTAAGAAAATAGACATTCTTTCATTTTTTTCTTTTCTTCCTTTTTTTTTGTTTGCCCTTTTTTCTCCTTGGGCATTTCTTCTTTTTCTTTTCCCTTTCCCTTTTCTTGTTCTCCCTTGTTCTTGATCTTCAATTGATCATCAACCACTTCTTTCGGGGTAAGGGGGATAAGGGTTATCTTGCTTCCATCTTTTTCGAACGAGTACTTATTTGCATAACCGTCATAAGTCACCCGTCGATCATATTGCCAAGGCCGGCCCAAAATCATATGCCCAGTCTGCATTGGTACCACATCACATAAGGCAACATCTTGATAATTTCCCATAGCAAAGGATACCAAGGCTTGATGTTCCACCTTCTCCTCACCTTGATCATTCAACCATTGCAGTTTATAAGGTGTGGGATGTTTGGTTGTGGGTATCCCTAACTTCTCAACTAGGGTTGTGCTAGCAAGGTTGGTACAAGAACCCCCATCGATAATTAGGCTGCAGACTTTGCCATTCACGTGACATCGGGTATGGAAAATGTTTCCTCGTTGTGAATCCATGTCACTATCCTTGGAGCGATCCTTGGGCACTCGCCCTATCATAAGCAAGTCTCCTTTCACCGAAACTATTTCTTCCGCACTTGCTCCTTCTAATGGTGGCATCTCCTCACCATCACTCTCTTCATCTGTCTCCACCTCCCCATTTGCTTGTATGATCATTGCTTTCTTGTTCGGACATTGGGACGCATAATGACCCTTTCCAAGACAGTGAAAACAACTAACATCCCGATTTCGGGGAAAGGTTTCAACCTGACCTTTTCCTTTATCTTTACTAGCCTCCATCTCTTTGCCCTTGTTGACTTCAAAGCGGGGCTTGGAGCTAGTTCCTTCTTCTCTCCTAAAATCTTGTACCCAAGGTGTTGGAGAAATTGGCCTTGGTGGTTGCATCCGGTTACTTCTTCTCTTGAATTGCGCTTCTACTTTGATTGCCATGTGGACCATGTCTTCCAATTCCACATAATGATGAAGCTCAACAACATTAGCAATTTCCGGATTTAGTCCACTCAGAAACCGAGCCATAGTGGCCTCTCTATCCTCCTCAAGGCTAGCTCTAACCATGGCTACCTCCATTTCCTTGTAATACTCATCAACCGATCGAAAGCCTTGATGAAGTCGTTGCAATTTCTGATAAAGCTCTCGGTAGTAGTGGCTCGGAACAAATCTCTTCCGCATGATGGCTTTCATGTCCTCCCAACTTCTTATCGGCCTCTCTCCATTCCTCCTTCTCCCAACTACCAACTGATCCCACCAGTTTAAAGCGTAGTCAGTAAATTCGATCACCGCCAATTTGACCTTTTTCTCATCGGAGTAGTTGTGGCAAGCATAGATATGCTCAACCTTCTTCTCCCACTCTAAATAAAGCTCCGGGTCATTCTTTCCTTGGAATGACGGCATTTTGATCTTAATACTTCCTAAACTCCGATCAACCCTATCAAAAGGTTGGTGTGGGTATCTCCTTATTCCTCCCCGATCATGGCCACCTCTAGGCCCATGTCGTCTTCCAAAGGGCATCCTCCCTTCATCTTCATTGTAGTTCTCTCCAAAACTATCTTCATCCAACTCTTCCTCAAAAAGGGCTCTCCTATTAGGTCTTCCCACATTAGGAGCGACTTGTGGCGCCTCTTGCCCTAAGTTGGCGATAGTTGCTTCTTGATGTTCCATTCGTTCATTTATATTAACCATGACGGCATTCATCCGTTCCATGGCTTGTTGTAATGCCCTCATCACAAGAGTTGTATCGGGCCTTTCCTCTGAGCTATTCCTGTCAGACATGTTTACAACAACTAACACAAACAAACAATTAACAATCAACAAAATTGGAACTTTTACTCGTTACCTCACGTGTTTACACTCGAATTTTGATTGCCGTAGCGCTCGAAGCCCTATGACAAACCAAACCGTCCAAGTCTTCCACACCAATGTAGAATTTCACACTCAACAAGTGTAGCTTGCAATATCCAAATGTATGGAACAAAGGAAACTAACTCAATGTGTCTTGAAACCCTAACTCTATGAGTTTGGAAGGAAGTTCGATTTAGCGAATCTAATCCAAAAAATTGCAAACAAACAAAGAAACGTTCCGTTAAAGCGCAAACGACGCTAAAACGACGAAATTTCGTAAATTCTCGGGAAATCAAGAATTCACTTCTCTTTTTTTTTTTCTCTTCTCTTTTTTTTTTTTTATAGCACCGAAATATCCTCTTCCTTTTTTCTAAATTTTTTTTTTTTTTTTTTTATAAAAATATCTAACGAGATATTTTCGGGAGATATTTTCACGAGATATTTTCGTGAGATATTTTCCGAGATATTTTCGGAAGATATTTTTTTTTTTTTTTTTTTTTTTTTTATAAAATAAAGAGAAAAGGTTTGGCTCTCACTTTTTCAGGACCAAAAACACATGTGAGATTACCAAAATACCCCTCTTCAAGAAAAACGAAAATTTGGGGGAATTTCCAACACAAAATCCTCTCCAAATTCAACCAAAATAAGAAGCAAACAACAACATCACACAGGTTATTCCAGGAAATGCATTAAACACACAAAAACAAGATGAACACAGAATTTTTTTTGTGAAGCAATTTTCTTGTTGCTATGAAATAGAAATTGACAAAAACTAAGATAGGAATCTAGAGTCTCAACCTAGAGCTCTGATACCAAATGATGCGAACCGTGGAACGCGATTCCTATCGACCCACCTAGCTACGAGGCTAGGGAACCAAGAAGAAGCGGATCAAGACCCAACAACAATATTGGCATGGATTTCTAAGCAAAACACAGATTTGGCTGCAGGAAACTCACCACCACACTTGGATATTACGCACCACGCGCGGAGGAGAGGGCGAACGCCACAAAGGAGTGCAAATGCCTTTGATAAGTTCTTGGTTTGGCTTGAAATCAAGCAAGGAGCTCAATGGCTCTCACAATTTGTTTTCTAACAAATTTCATTAAAATGATCAAAGATTACAAAATGGGCTGCCCAAATGTCTATTTATAGGGCTCACACAAAAACCTAAAAGAAAAGACAAAATATGAGCCATTGGATTTGATCCAAGGGCTGAAATTACAAATTTTACACTTGCGCCGCGGCGGGCAAATATTCATGCCGCGGCGAGGAGGCTCGGATCACTAAAGTAAAAGTATGCGGGCCGCGGCGGACAAATTCCATGCCGCGGCGAGGAACCTTGCACTTCAACCCGAGAGGTCTGTGCCGCGGCGCCCAAAAGCCATGCCGCGGCGCGCACGTCCCTGGTCCTCTGCGCGCACCTCTGCCCACACTTGCGCGCGCGTCTGCTCGTCCTGCGCGCACGTCTCCCAGCCTTCATGCCCAAAACAGAAACATCGGCGCCGCGGCGCACATATTTCATGCCGCGGCGAGCATGCCTCGTCCAAAATTCTACCAAAGCAGAAACACCCGTGCCGCGGCGGGGGAAAGTCATGCCGCGGCGCAGCTCCAAAACTGGCAATTCCACAAATTAGCTTGGCACTCCCATGGCTAACATGTTTGCGCCTTAGCTCGTGTTTGTGGGGCGCCTTTCTACGCCGATATTTGACCCTTTTCTCGGCTTGGTCCATGACACGTGTCGTGCCTTATTAGTGGCGCGATCCGGTTCATATCAATTAATAAAAATTATAGTAGATTATATTTAATTCAATATTGATTATATTATATTATATTAGAGACATACAGTTAGCAGACAAAAATATAGAGTTAATACTTTATAATTAAATTATAATGAAAATTAAACAAAAATATAATAAGTTAATAAGTACTAGTATTATTTCATGTATAAAATAAATTTATTAACTAAAAAAATCTAAGCAAATAAAAAACTCAATCAAACACATTAAAATTTATAGTTATTAAAACTAAAATTAAAAGAAACATATAAAAATATAAAAAATAAAATATGATTTAGAATTTTAATTTTGAAACTATATTTAAAAATATATGTTCATAAATAGTATAAGACTAACTTAATAATAATAAAAATAAAAATTATATAATTTTTTTTAAATAAATTTTAAAAAATTATTAAAATAAAATGTCAAATAATATAATATTAGATAAAATTTAAATTTGGATTGAAATAAAATATGATAAACATAAATTTAAAGCTTTAATATGAAGCTTATCATATACTTCTTTATTTTATTTTATTTTTATAATATTGAGTCTAAAGTTAAATATTTAATTTTGTTTGGATTATCACATTTAAGAATTTTTTTTACATAATATATATTTACAATTTTATCACGTTACTAACAGTTACCAAATACATGAAAAAAGTTTATATTTAACAACTTTATGTATAATTCATGTCATTTTTATCAACTTATTTGTTAAATATTTTTAATATATACTAAAATATGTACATAAAAATTAGACACTATACATTATTATAAATAAAATATTTATTTAATGCTAAAAATATATATGTAAATAATTTTTTATAAAAAGCTAGCATAGACTGCAGCCCCATCCTGTCTCAAAGAAGCGCCGCCCATGTTTATAGGTTGAAGTTTGAACTGAACCATTATTTGTCACTATTAACTTACATTACAGGGCAATTCAAAAATCGAATTGTTATCACAAGTATGGGAACAAGTCTGAGTGTAGATATGAAAATACCAAGTATATGTTGCTATTTGGAGGTGTACAGATTGTAATGTCACAAATACCAAACTTTCATAAATTGGAATGGCTTTCAGTTGTTGCTGCAATCATGTCCTTTACTTATGCTTTTATTGGATTTGGATTGGGTTTCGCCAAAGTATTAGGTCAGATGTTAATTAATTGGCTGCTTTATTTTCTAATATTCAGTTTTATATATATTTGGTTTATTTGAGGTTAGATAAAGATAAAAGTTCGTATGAGATGCTTGAAATAGATTTAGTCATGTATGGTTCACATAAATGATAACATAATAATTCAAGCATTTTTGTATTTGTTTTTATTACTAATTTGTCATAAAATGTAAAATATTTTAACAATAACAGTTATGTGTATTTCTCTCACACTCTATAAAAAAACATTAAAATAAGTTATTTTCTTACACATTGTATAATTATTTATATTTTTTTTTTTTCATTTTATCGTATTTCTATATTAAAAAAGTTTAATTTATATTTTTATAAATTTTATTTCCATATTATTATTTTATTCCACTAGAAAAACAAACACTATAATAGGTTATAGTAGTATTGTTTATATTAAATTCAATTCTTTATTACCATTTTCATTTACATTATGTTTTATTCTGCAAATTGTTAACCTTATTGTGTTTGTAATTGAAGCAAATGGAGTGATCAAAGGGAGCATATATGGAGTTCCAGCTTCAAATGTGGCTAACAAAATTTGGTTTACCTTCCAAGCATCTGCAGACATTGCTTTTGCCTATCCATACTCGATTGTTCTTCTTGAGATACAGGTAAGATTAAAACTATTGGATTGTGGTAGATAAAGGTTGTTTTAAATGCTGCTGAAATTTAAAGCAAAAAAGAAAAGAAAAGAAAAAGTTGCTAAAATAAGAAATTGCTTGAATGAAGGATACATTGAAATCCCCTCCACCAGAAAACCAAACCATGAAGAATGCTTCAATAATAGCAATCTTCATAACAACCTTCTTCTACCTTTGTTGTGGATGCTTTGGATATGCAGCCTTTGGGAACAAAACGCCTGGAAACCTCTTAACTGGTTTCGGATTCTACGAACCTTATTGGCTCGTTGATTTGGCTAACGCTTGCATTGTTCTTCATTTGGTAGGAGGATATCAGGTAAATAATTTCTGCTTATGTTGAAAGATTTTATGTTAAATGTATGAAATTCATGTCTTACGAGTTAATTTTCTTGTATCAGATTTATTCTCAGCCCGTTTTTGCAGTTGTTGAAAGATGGTTTAGCATCAAGTTTCCGGCCAAATTGTACACCATAAAGATCCCTTTATTGCCAAGATTTCAAGTAAATGCTTTCAGAATATGCTTCCGTACCGTTTATGTTGCATCCACTACTGGAATTGCAATTATCTTTCCTTACTTCAATCAAGTGTTAGGAGTGTTAGGAGCCTTGGGCTTTTGGCCTTTGACTATTTACTTCCCAGTGGAAATGTACTTTGTACAAAAGAAAATTCAAGTTTGGTCAAGAAGATGGATTATTCTTAGGTCATTTAGCTTTGTTTGCTTTCTGGTCACAGTAGTCGGCCTTATTGGATCACTTGAAGGACTTGTCAGTGCCAAACTTAGTTGAGATATTGATGTGTTATGTTCATCAAACATGAAAAGAAAGCAACTAGAATATTGAACCTAGCTATTTATATCCATTATCGAGAAATCCTTACATGCATTATGAAAGACAAAAATGTCAGATGTTCCAAGTATAACACTTACATGCATGTAAACGAGAACTCCACTCTTCTCTTGGTTATCTCTCATAGAGCAACCAGAAAATCCACACACCAAAAGGCTCATGCCTAAGATGTACTGCCTTCACATGGTGCTGGAGATTTGATTACTGTAATTGTTTAAATCAAGTCTTAATATCAATATTAAAACATTCATAGCTATTAAAGTTCCCAAGGCAATGAAAAATCTACTATTTTCAAAATACTATAACAATACATTTTCTGCTTCAGATCTACACAACCATGAAAGTTCAAGCAACCAGAAACTTACAGTTGAAAAGGAGTGATAACAGTCCTTGTAATTGCATTTGATTCTTAATTAGTGTTGATTTGTTAGCCTCATGCATGCGCAGGTGCCTTTTGATAAGCTGATTGGTCCCACATACCTCACAAGTAATATGTCGATGACACGATTGAATACGGTCCTTAAGGCACTTTTCATTAGAGTATGCCTTCATACAACCAGGCTCAGCACATATTGCTTCCACTGTATCCAACTTAACTTGCACTGGCGCCAGGAGTTGTCTTATTTATTACAGCTTTTTAAGCTTTTTGTTATTTTGGGCTTGTAGGCCCAAAGTATAATAGCCAGCCTCAACCGAGAGTAATTTGCCTAAATAGCTTCAAATTTGATTAAAAGTTAAATTTTTCAAAACTAGCAATAATAAGATCAAAACTGTGCGTTTTAGTTATATCAAAATTAGATAAATTACATAAATATCCTTTCACTCTAATTTGCCTAAAAACAAAATACAGAGCCTAAGTCCTATATTAATACGTAATGGAAGCTGTAACTATTAAGAGATTTGTTAATTAAATCTCAAGCAATGGGTTACTGCTAAGGAAGGCACATTAACCCAAAATTTAAAATATATTCACAATCCAGTAAGTTTCGATCGACAAGAATAATAAAAAATTCATGACAAACCAGAGTTTTCATTCATATTCTTGGAGGAATGCCTTGCTGCATGATTCTTAATTTGAATTTTGCAGAATGACAAGTTCGACAGTAAGAAATTTCTTAATATGTAAATAGATTTACATAGTATGTAAATAGATTTACATAGTATGTAAATAGATTTACATAGTATGTAAATCAGTTTTCTCATTAAATATTGTCAATGCTAGAACTTGTTAAAAACACCAATGTGAACATTAGCATGAATTTGGTTGTATATTGATTATTTAAGTATATTTTTACTTTAATCCTTTCTTTATTCAATTTTTGAATACTACGGCTTTAATAAGTAGAGAATAAGATTCTGACAATAGGTTTTGGTTCTTTAGTTTGTTATCAAAATCAACACGAATCCAAAAGAAGAGTAGTATATAAAATATATTCATAATCCAGTAAGTTTCGATCGACAAGAATAATAAAAAATTCATGACAAACTAGAGTTTTCATTCATATTCTTGGAGGAATGCCTTGCTGCATGATTCTCAATTTAGATTTTGCAGAATGACAAGTTCGACAGTAAATTTCTTAGTATGTGACTTGTTTACATAGTATGTAAATCAGTTTACATAGATTTACATACTATGTAAACATATGTAAATCAGTTTTCTCATTGAATATTGTCAGTGCTAGAACTTGTTGAAAACACCAATGTGAACATTAGCATGAATTTGGTTGTATATTGATTATTTAAGTATATTTTTACTTTAATCCTTTCTTTATTCAATTCTTGAATACTACGACTTTAATAAGTAGAGAATAAGATTCTGACAATAGGTTTTGGTTCTTTAATTTGTTATCAAAATCAACACGAATCTAAAAGAAGAGTAGTATAGAAGCCTTTTGCTATTTTTTGGTAATTAGATTTTTTGCTTTATATGTTTAATTAGAACATTAGAATTACTTTATAACAATCAAAACTATTTTCATAATCTTCTTAGAAAGAACTGATGAACAAATATTAAAAAGTACAATAAAGCTTAAACAAATAACTACATTAAACTGGTTATCAAAAAAAAAAACTACATTAAACTGAAAATTTATTCGAAACGACAAACCTTGAAGTGGTATGTCAAATAGTATATGAAAAATGTTTGTTGTGTGCAGTGATATCACCTAAAGAAAAAGAAAATCAACCAATTTACATAGTATACTGATTTACATAGTATGTAAATAGATTTACATACTATGTAAATAGATTTACATACTATATAAATCAGTTTACATACTATTTAAATTAGTTTACATACTACCTCTTCTGTTTGTTTTTCTTTTCCATGATATGCAGAAGACACTCGTGCCCAAGATAAACATTGCAGCAAAAATTGGAACTATTACGGTATGTAAATCTAGTATGTAAACCAATTTACATAGTATGTAAATCTATTTACATACTATGTAAACTTGTTCAAAATTAAAGTGGATGCAGATGCAGTAGTTTATGAGCAGACATGTTATACTAGGTTAGGCTATGCCATTCAGAATCACTTAGGGGAAGTTATGGGTGCTATTGTTGATAGGATAGGAGAGCTTAAAAGAATGTCACTCCTTGTCGCTGAGCTTTGAACTATTTGGTATTAAATTCAGTTTGGAGATTCGATTTCACAACATTATTTTAGAGCCTGATTACCTTTTATCATCAGAATTAATATTGTTGCAAATATCTTGAATTTAATTTCACAGAATTAATATTGTTGGCTAAGTAGAAATGTTTTACTTACTTGAGTTTGTATACTCTGTTTTGCATAGCAAAAATAGAGTATCTCAGCTTATCACCCAACAAAGAATTGGTTCAACAATGAAAAATAGGAGATTAATTAATCAATGAAATGAATAAAAAAAATCTGCTTTCAATAGAAAAAATAATAGTGAAACCAATAGCGATTGAAAAATAAATAAAATAACAATAACGAAAACAAACATAATACAAACCTGTTTGTGATATTACAGAGCGTAAAATAAGATAACGCAAACGATCAAGAGGGTTAAAATCGTAAAAATAAGATAACACAACGGTGTCGTAGAGCGATATATGAAAAAATCAACAATCAGCCCAAAAACAGTAAATAACGGGTCATTAAATCCCTCAACCAATTAACATTCGAGAGTTAATGATTAAGATAATAAAATAATACATAAGATTAATAAAATAACATAAACAGCATATTAAAACACATAATTTTATTTTATAATTAAATATATTTTATAAAATTATCATTATTTTATTAGTATTTATAAATGCTATTTTTAGCAAAAATGCATTTATTTCTGAATCCCCCTATCATTTTAGGTCATTTAACTCCTAAGTCAAAAAGTTAGGAGAGTTCCTAACCAAATTATATCCTTTGCAGTACTTATTGTATAACTCAAAGTTAGAACAGCCTAAAGAATTGACATCCAATGGCTAACAAACACTTTGCATATCCTCATCATGCTCTCAATTATACACATTTTTTAAAATGAGATTTTAGTTGATCTTGATTCTCATTCTTTAAAGAAAAAAAAGAAAAAAAAAAAAAAAAAAAATATATATATATATATATATATATACACACACACACACATTCTATACCATGGGTCCCACATTCCCTCTTTCAACAGATCGTGATCTAGAGTGTAGGTAGTCATGCTACTGCTACCCAGCATGATTCTTTCTAATTTTTCGTTCCATGACTTGAAGAGGTTAGTATCAGTAACACTAACTCCATCTCTGACCAGTAGTAATATATTTGTTTATGTCTATGGTTTTCATTTCATGCATGTAATTATATATATGAGTTTCTCCTCCAATGATATCACTTGAGGAGTTGTGTTATATATATATATATATATATATATATATATATATATATATTTTTTTTTTTTTTTTTTTTTTTGACAAATTATAGTAAAATGGGGATTCCGTCTCCCCATGGTCATTTCCCAAAAATTTAAAATTAGAGTTTTCTCACAAATCTTAATTTATACGGGGCAAATTGATAGATGGAAAACACAGTAAGAGAGTGTTTCCGATTAGTAAACACATTTTTTTACTTGGGTCAACAATTCATTATGGGCCAGTGGCCCTCGAAGAACAAGGTCCAATTATGATAGTCAATAACAACAACCTGTCAATATTACCGTTGAAAAATAAAATAAGACGACGGAGAATTGCACCGTTTAGAGATAAGTAACCGTTGCTAAGCCCCCGATCTCAGCTGGATTGTCATCTCAAATAGGTTTATACATCCAATGGTCCCTCTTAGCTATTAATTCCACCTGATTTTGTTGCTGGCTCTTTCTGTTCAACTCTCAAAACTACCTGCTCGTTGTATTAAGCATTCATTTTCTTCTGCATTTTTCCATTTTCAGATTTTTCTGGTTTTCAATCGAAAATTTACTCCCAACAATGGTTGAAATGAAAGAAGACCACATCATAGAAATTCCAATGGTGGACGAAGAGTACCAAAACAAAGTTTTATGTGCCGTAGACACAATTGCAGCAATTCAACACCACCCACTAATGGAAATCTCCCAAAGTCCAGGTCATCTCTTGCTTTTAAAACTCTGGCAAAGAGAAGAAGACCTTTTTGGCCGTCGCATTATTCTAAAAGAGACCAAAATGGACTCTATTAGAATAGAGATCTTCCAATTATGTTGCCTTTTCATACTTTATCATGGGTTTTTCTTGACCATATTATTTACCTCTTCCATTAACTCTGAAGATCATGTTTGTAAAAAATGGTGTATTCCAAGTCTTCTATCAGTTTCCACCTCCCTTGTGTTTGTGTTCTTGGTTCAGATCAAGCTCTTAGGCTACTGGAAGGTCTGGAAACAGTTGCAGAAAGAAAAGAACAATAACAGAGCGCTGACTCGGTGTATGCAAGAAATGAGGATGAAAGGAGCAAGCTTTGATCTGTCAAAAGAGCCCCAAGTTGGAAAGAAAATGAAGAGCTCTAGTGTTGAGATCAAATGGGAGCCCCTGACTTGGTTTTATCAGTATCTGATTACCATTTGTCTTGTTTGCTTTGCAGGTTTGGTCTTTCCTGCTTCCAAATTTATTCTCTGTAGCCTGTGAGCTTGGGCTGTGTTGTTTACAATGGATAGGATGTTTAAAGAATTTAAAAGGTAATTTGACACACTTTGGCAAAGTCCTGTTATTTTTACACCATTGTATTTTATTGTCATCTCTGCAATCTCAAGTGGGCTTTGACAGTTTTTTTGCAGCTGTGATCTGGGAAGGCCAAGATAAAATGAGTTGTGGCCACGTTGAGAGTCTCATAAGATTCATCATGATATATTTATTAAGAGCAACCTCGCAAATGCAAGAACCAAGAAACACTGCTTGTGTGCCTTTTCCTCTACAAATACTTGTTGTTTTACTTTCAACAGCAATAATAAAATCTTTTTTTCAGTTCTTTTCTTTTCTGTTTTTATCATGAAATATGCCAATCATATTCATAAATAACACAAACTCCACTTTTAGAACTGTACTGAATTTTCAAAGCAACGTTACAATAAAATAACACAACAAATCTACGGTTGTTACAATACTATATTTACATGGTTGTAAACAGCAAATTCCAAGTTAAAAATAATTTAAAGCAAATTCCAATACTATATTTTCAGAACCAAATACTGGAAAAAAACACCTGCAATGAGAAAGCATATGTGTCGATTAAGTAGTTATTCTTTGCAGTTGACCATAAGAGAATACAGAAAGAAGCATTTGTAAGCACAAATGGCAGTGTGGGGCTCTAGTTCTTAGTTCTTTCTATATCAATCAATGAACAAGTATGAGCCATGAGAGTGTCAATGAGAGGCTTAGAGATGGGTATGCTAGTACTTCTACACTACCTAAATGAAAGGACGTACAATCAAATAACAGTTCCAGCAAGAAGAAAGAAAAGCATTTTAGCTGCACATGATATTTTCTCACCATTTCCTGTTGTAAAAAAGAACGTCATGTTTCCAAGGATTTTTATTCACCTGTAAACTAAGAAAGGGCAATGAAGAGATCGTTCTACACATGGAAATGAATGACACAGTAAATGTTCATCCCTTTGACAGGGGAAGCATCTATCTAAGTACAAACAAATTTGTTCCAAAACTTTAATCATGCTGCACATTGTCACTAAACAAAATTTGTTATATTTTACTCTTTTGTTTACTTGTCTCCTTTTTTTTTTTTTTTTTTTTCCACCACTAAAAGGAAAACTATAAGTGTTTTTGGCCCGATGAATAAGTTGAAATTCTAATATCATATAAATTTATAGAGTTAATAAGCAACATAAATTATTCAATTTTAAACGATAAATATAACATTATCTTTTATTTTGCTTTTAAAAAATAGCTTATATTATATCAAATACCAGGTATCAAACTTGAAAAGAAAAATACATAGTTAATAATGGATCGAGGGGCATCTGAGAAAATATTGATAATGTCAGAAGCACAATAAAGGTAAATTTCCATGGTGGTAGTCACCAGTGAACATGGAGTATAAAATGAGAGCCTAAAGTTGTTGAGAAAATTGGACCGGAATAATAAGAAGATTGTACACTGTCACGAGCAAACCCACCCCTTCTAGTTAATATTTGCCTACATTTAAGCTGATTTGAAGTGGGATTATAAGTCTCCGTACTAAAGGTAAAAATGTAGGGATTTTGTTTAAAATGGGCAAATCCCATAGGTTAGTTTAGAAATGGGCTGATTTGTGTTAAACTTTACAAATGGGCTTTTTTTAACTGTCCACCTGTTTTATTGCTTTGTAGCCGGTATTTTATTTAAAAAAAAAACGAAAAAGGGTGCTTCAAAACATTTGGACATTTGAATTAAACCCAACGGTTTCCAGTCTATTGAACTAAACTCTCCCACTAACCCACTGGAAGAAGACGACGCACACTACCTCGCGAGAAAGACGAATTAGGAAGACGAAGACGAGGGTCTATTACCGAGGACGAAGACGACGCAGGAAACAATAATTTCACGGAACACATCCTTCATTTTTGAGCTCTGCAACTTTTGGTAAGTTTTGTTCAATCAATGTCTTCTCCGTCCCTTTGATAGACAATATAGTAATTGGATTTGGTGAACCTGTAATTGGTTTTGGTGAACCTAATACCTGAGTGTAAGCTCCATGTTGAAAATGTGCGAAAACTCCTTCGTTTTTTTATTGGGTTTTTGTGAAATTTTGGTATTTCTGTATTGGGCGTTTGTAAAATATTGATTTTATCGTTTGTTAATCTAATTTCTGGTATTTCTGGGGTATGTGGTATATACCTAGGTATATCGAGATATACCACAGATATACCATGGTATACCTAGGTATATCTCTGGTATATCGAGATATACCTAGGTATATCTCGATATATACCTAGGTATATCGAGATATACCACAGATATACCATGGTATACCTAGGTATATCTCTGGTATATCGAGATATACCTAGGTATATCTAAGGTATATCGAGATATACCACAGATATACCTAGGTATATCTAGGTATATCTCGATATATACCTAGGTATATCTCGATATACCACAGATATACCATAATATACCTAGGTATATCTCTGGTATATCGAGATATACCACAGATATACCTAGGTATACCTAGGTATATCTCGATATATACCTAGGTATATCGAGATATATACCTAGGTATATCGAGATATACCACAGATATACCATGGTATACCTAGGTATATCTCTGGTATATCGAGATATACCTAGGTATATCCTAGGTATATCTAGGTATATCTAAGGTATATCTAGGTATATCTCGATATACCTTAGATATACCTAGGATATACCTAGGTATATCTCGATATACCACAGATATACCTAGGTATATCGAGATATACTTAGGTATATCTCGATATACCTAGGTATATCTGTGGTATATCGAGATATACCTAGATATACCTTAGATATACCTAGATATACCTAGGATATACCTAGGTATATCTCGATATACCTAGATATATCTGTGGTATATCTCGATATACCTAGGTATATCTCTGGTATATCTCGATATACCTAGGTATATCTCGATTGACCTAGGTATATCTGTGGTATATCGAGATATACCTAGGTATATCTCTGGTATATCGAGATATACCTAGGTATATCCTAGGTATATCGAGATATACCACAGATATACCAGAGATATACCAGGTATATCTCTAGTATATCGAGATATACCTAGTTATATATGTGGTATAACTAGGTATATCGAGATATACGTAGGTATATCTCTGATATATCTCCATATACCTAGGTATATCAATGGTATATCTGTGGTATATCTCGATATACCTAGGTATATCTGTGGTATATCTAGGTATACCTAGGTATATCTGGTATATATTGGTATATCTTAGATATATGTTGGTATATCTCGTTATATCTCTGGTATATTTGAGTATATTGACTTGTATTCATGTTATTTTGAATGTTATTTTGAACAACTTGTTCATAAGTATTAATTATTTTTATTTTTTTACATTGCAGGAAATGGCAGGTGAATCAAGCTATAGTCCTTCAGTCTCCCCCTCTGGATATAATGTTGCTAAAATTACCAACATTTCACGCCTCCAAAATTTTAGCACATTGAAGACGACCCTTGAGCGATTTGGGTTACTTCAGAGGTATGAAGAATTATGTTTTGGTTTCATCACAAGGATGAACCATATTGAGTTCACAGGGGGGTTGTTGCATCACTTCTTACTGATGCAAGACAAAGATAATTCGAGAAAAGAGCTACGAGTGATTGTCAATGGCACACCCCATATTTTTGGATATGGTGAATTTAGTTTAATTACCGGTTTGATGTTTACCGGTTCGGAAGAATGCCCACCTCGAAATAATTGGTTACGGAAGACATACTTCCAGACCGACAAAGCAATCAAGAAAGGCGACCTGGAGAAGGTTTTCACAAATCTTCCTATCTCCACTGACTTGGATGATGTATTGAGGTTGGGTCTCATTTATACCCTGAAAATTATTCTTCTGGCCGATAATAGCCTAAGGTCCATTAATGAAGACTATTTAGAACTCGTTGAAGACTTTGACAAATTTAATATGCACCCATGGGGTAAAATAGTTTATGACTTCACAATAAAAAGGTTGAAGAATGTTGGCGGGCATATTAATGATAGAAAACCTAAACACGCAATCACTTACAGTGTCTACGGATTTTGTTGGGCACTGCAAGTTTGGGCATATGAGGCCTTACAAGTGGACATTTCTGATTTAGCCACCCAAGTATTCCCCGATCAAATCCCAAGGATACTACGTTGGGAGAATCTAAGAAAGGGACAGACTATTAAGTTCTGGGAGTTGAACCAGAATATCTTCAAACGAGACGATGTAAGTGTTTAGCATTTATAAATTGTGTTTAATTATTCTGGTATACTTGAATTGGTTAAAAGTAATTAATTATTTTTTTGGGATATTGTACAGTTTAATATGTTGAAGAGACTCACTCCAAATGAAAAGGAGAGACAGAGTCCTTCCTACATTTCAGCACAAGAATGTGCCAAGGATACAAGCTTGGGTATGCCCAATGTGTCCATAAACGTTGGAAGAAAGGATGAATCATTGCCTTCGAAAGGCGATGATATGCACCATCCTTCTGGTCACTTTGAAGATATTAGTGACCGAATCCCGGAAGTCCAAACTCATCATTCTTCAGCTCATTCATCAACTTCCATTAAGGAGGTAATGAAACTATATCACGTAAAATTTCACCATTCAATGATATATATGATTATATATTTATCGTATCTAATTTTGTTGTACCTCAGGTTTTGCAAGAGATTAGAGATTTGAAAAAAGAGGTGACAACAATAAAAGATAACCAAATATGGATTATGGATGCTTTGAAGAAGGTTTTAAGATCACAAAAAACTTCTTCACGACCACGGGACGAATCAATAAGAGCTTCAGCTTCAGTCAAACCGTCCAGGGTTAAATCTGTCCCAATTTTCAACCGACATAAGGTTGCGGATGAAAATTTATCTGAGGACGAAGAAATTGTGATGCCTACAAATGAAGAGCCAATAGTGCCAAGCTATGTATGCAAAGAATTAGTTGTCTTTGTAGAACAAGTTGCTGAGGAAACAACCTCAGCTACTATGGTTGAGGACGATACATTTGTCGGTGTCAGCGAAGCTTGTCCCCCTGAACTAAACATTGAGAAACAGCCAACCCATGTCTTCCACGAGGAACAAAACTTGTCCAACGTCAATTTATCTACTCTAGAAGAGATTTTGGAGGCTGCCCCTATTATAAGTGGTCCATCGTCAATGCGATTAGGATCGCTAGCATCCATGGGCGTAGGATCAATTGGAACGTCCGCACCATCTGCTACGACATACAGTCGTAGGAAGCGAAAGCTTGGTCCCTCCCTCAAATCTCCCTTTGTTCATCCAAAGAAGAAATCTGGTATATCAATTAGATCTGAACAATCGGAGGAAGGAAATCCCCCAACCCTTTATGACCCAATGAGAATGTTCAGTCAAGATAGATACAGATACTTCTTGGAGTGGCTATATACTAATTTCTCAAACAACCAGTACGTATATCCTCTTATATATATATATACATGTTATATTTCTATGTTTATCTCTTGTCAATATTAATAGGTTTACCGTATTCATCTTATTTTCTATTGTTTACCTTTTAGGAAAAACATTAATGTTTGTTGCCCAAGCAAGGGTATGGCAAATTCTGTATGGTTTCATCGTATTTTCAAACCACATTCATCCTTACTGAACGAGGTATATTTATGTTCCTTTTTTAGCATTGGCTCTCTTATAATTATTTTTGATATGAAAATATGGTATGCTAAGGTGCACGTCATTATTATAAATTGTAAGCCGAATAAGAACTAATGCATGCCAAAGAATTATAATTTAATCCTGAATATGTTTATGCAGCACATTGATTGTGGACTATGGTTGTTGAGAAAAAAAGGAAGAAATTCACCCAGACTTGTTCCCTAACAATCTCTGGACTACGGTTGACTCAACTTTTTTGGTAAGGACCAACAATATTATTGGAAAAAAAATTCTTAACTTATTTAATTTGTATTTGGCCATTATGGAATATTAAAATGTAGGCTTACGTGGAGTCAAGTGCGGGTGAATGGAAGAAACTTAAGAAGAGCGACCAAACCAAATTTTGGTCGCTCAACAAAAAGTGGTTGGATTATGTATCAGGTTAATTTCTCTTGTTATAATCACTCTCGCCATTTATTTTATGTTATACAGTTTAACATGATATATCTGTTGTGATTGTGTTTTAACATTCAGGTGCACGTCCTAAACATACTAAGCCATGGAATTATGTGCACATCATTTATGGAGTTTTATTGGAGAAATGGGTCATTGGATTGCTATCGAAATTGACATAAGACAGCAACAGATTGATGTCTACGATTCACTTCCGAAACACATAAGGGATGGAAGTCTTAAGAAAAGATTACATAACTTATGTGTAATGATCCCAAGCTTAATTAAAAGCTTGGGATTATTTGAATATGAAATCAAAGAACGGTGGCCCTTTTATCGTAATGCCATACCTGTTCCTGAACAGGTTGAAACGTAAGTATTTTAAATTACTTAGTTACATCATTCTTTTGTCTTTAATATATTAAGGTTAACCATGGATTATGTCAATTAACTTTAATATGTTTTCAAATTGTTTTGATTGCACAGGGGAGACTGTGGCATTTATGCTTTGAAGTTCATCGAGTACTTGGTTAATGAGAAGGCCTTAATTGAAATTAAAGACGAGGCAGTTAAATTTTTTAGGAAGAAACTATGTTTAGAACTTTTCTTTGCTGAAGACGATTACATTATTATATAAGTTAATTGGCATTTTATGTGGTGTATATATTTTTTAACATAACCAAAACTCCGTGTGTTATTTTGTTCGGATTGCAAGAATTCTGTTATTTAAGAGATAACTGTAGTACATTGTGTTATATCTACTTATCTCTCTCGTTAACTAATGTATATCTTAGGTAGATAATCCCGTATATCTTGGTATATCTAGATATGATATATCCTCACATAAAATTTGCACATAAAATTTATATCATTGTATTCGTGCATAAAGTTTCAATAAAATAACGCAACCCAAAACATGACTTGTAAAATCAAGTACTGTCATATAAATATTCCAAAATGGGCAATAAAAATAAACGAAGTAAATAAACATAATTCCCTATGAATATGGATGCTTAGTCATCCATATCATCATTTTGCTCGTTCTCATCCTGGGGTTCGTTCGACGTAGGTTCATAAACGAAGTCCTCACCCTGATACTACGGAATTGAGCCGAACTGGTTCAAATCTATTCCTTGTTGTCTCAATTGAAAGCTCATCATTCGGTGGAGTAGAACTTGGTACTCTTGTATTGTATTTACCTTCATTTCCAAGTTCATCAATCTTTCTTTGGTTTTAGCGTGACTAGAAGAGGAGCCATCACCCTTCCTACTACCTTGTCCCGCTTTTGTGCCACTAGTTAAGTGTTGCATGTATTGGAACTTCAAAGTTTCACCAGGTTGTAGTAGTACCTCACCTTTGTCATACTGGACTCCATGTTTCACACAAAGGGCCGTGATCAGTTGGGGGAAGAAGTAGCTTACGTTGTGATGCATAGATGAGTAGACAACCCGTTCATGGATAACCTTCCCAACATCAAGGGTTCGCTGCGTCTCTATCGCATACTGTACGATTGCCCGCTCCCTATCAACAGTACTATAATGCCGGGTTGGCATTAATCTAGAACATACAAAATACTGCCAGATACGGGAGTGGGTTCTAAGGTGTTTAGCTTGAAAGATGTTGACCATGTCTCTCTTATATTCCCATTCCGCATAACCATCCGTTAGGGTATTTATAATCTCATCGTAATCTGCCTGTTTGATATAGGCTTCATAACCGCTATCTTCAATATCTCTCAACCCATAGTATGCATTAATAACCGTCCTATTAAATGGGACTTGAACACCCTTTACCCATACAAATCCCTGCCGAGCATCTGGAAAATTCGCGTAAAATTCCCTGACCAATGAACTCACACCAGCTTCTGGGGCTTGTACAAATTTTCTCCACCCTAACGCCTCAATTTTATCTGAAATACCCATCACTCCGACTTGTCCAAAGTCTAATCCCCTCTCATTAACAAAAGCTTTATTCCTTTTGGCGGCACAATCGTACCGCTCTTTCGCCTCTCTACTAACAAAACGAGAGGTATTAAAATTTCGTTCCTCAACAACTTTACCTTTGTCTTTCGAACGAATACTGTCACCCGTCTTTCGTTTAGGAGCCATCTTACAATAGAACAATAATATTGTTTGGTTAACTAATGAGAAAAACACAAAAAACAAAAATTAAAGAAAAATATTAGGGTATCCAAATAAATATATCCTAAAGCCAATATATTGGTATACAATAGACTGATTCCAGATAAATCACATAATTTGTGAATAAGTTTACCTCAATTGATTTTACATACAAATCTTGAACAAAAATCCCTCACGGATGCAAAAGCCCAATATTTTGTTGCTGAATATGAAAAGGTTCTTACCTTCTGTCACTCCACAACATCAAGGTGTTAATTGATATCGATTTTCAAACTTAAGAAGTGTTATTTATGGAAGATTATGGGATGAACTTTTGATTTGTAGGAGATAATGAACATCAAATGGAGAGAATAATGAGAGATTTATGGTATTTAAAGAGAAGGAAAACGTGAGACAGTTTGGGAAAAAGTGTGGGTTTTGATTGATAATACCGAGATTTTTAAAATTCAAACAGAACCAAACTCGCCGCGGCACAATATAATTCCCGCCGCGGCGCGCATCAATGGGTTAAATTTCAAAAATCGAACAGAACCTACCTCGCCGCGGCACAATATAATTCCCGCCTCGGCGCGCATCAATGGGTTAAATTTCAAAAATCGAACAGAACCTACCTCGCCGCGGCACAATATAATTCCCGCCGCGGAGCGCATGAATGTGTTAAATTTCAAAAATCGAATAGAACCTATCTCGCCGCGGCACAATATAATTCCCGCCGCGGCGCGCATGAATGTGTAAAAATTCAAAAATCAAACAGAACCTATCTCGCCGCGGCACAATATAATTCCCGCCGCGGCGCGCATGAATGTGTTAAAATTCAAAAATCAAACAGAACCTATCTCGCCACGGCACAATATAATTCAAGCCGCGGCGCACATTAATGTGTTACAAATGAATTCAAACAGAACCTAAGTCGCCGCGGCACAATACAATTCCCGCCGCGGCGCGCATAAAACATTCAAAATATGTGGTATCTTAGGTATATCTCGATATACATAGGTATATCTGTGGTACACATAGGTATATCTCGATATACCTAGGTATATGTAAGGTATATCTAGGTATATTTAAGGTATATCTGTGGTATATCTAGGTATATCTGGATATACCTAGGTATATGTAAGGTATATCTAGGTATATGTAACATATATCTAGGTATATTGAGATATACCTAGGTATATGTAAGGTATATATAGGTATATCTAGGTATATCTCGATATACCTAGGTATATCTAAGGTATATCTAGGTATATCTAAGGTATATCTGTGGTATATCTAGGTATATCTCGATATACCTAGGTATATCTAAGGTATATCTAGGTATATCTAAGGTATATCTAGGTATATCTCGATATACCTAGGTATATGTAAGGTATATCTCGATATACCTAGGTATATGTAAGGTATATCTAGGTATATCTCGATATACCTAGGTATATGTAAGGTATATCTAGGTATATGTAACATATATCTAGGTATATCGAGATATACCTAGGTATATGTAAGGTATATATAGGTATATCTAGGTATATCTAAGGTATATCTAGGTATATCTCGATATACCTAGGTATATCTGTGGTATATCTATTAATATCTCGATATACCTAGGTATATCTAAGGTATATCTAGGTATATCTAAGGTATATCTAGGTATATCTGTGGTATATCTAGGTATATCTAAGGTATATCTAGGTATATCTCGATATATATAGGTATATCTAAGGTTTATCTCAATATATACCTAGGTTATTTAAGTCCATATATATTGAGGTAACCCTACAACTTTACATTTCAATATGTATGCTAAGCTATATGTGGTATATCCTCACATATCTGGAGTGTATGTGGTAAACACAACAGAAAAAAAACGAATAGTAAAATACATTAAAATACATGTTGATACATGTTGATACATCTCTAGTATAAGTCCCTATGAATGATATTTGTATTCATAATTAATTAATACAAATCGAAAATACATAAATAATACATTAGCCCATTAATGATGATATCAAATTAACCGTTAATAGCATAAAATGTTTATGGGTGAGAAGATAGGGAAGGTTCTACAATCATCTGACGGAACACATTACAAGTCCTCATGTTGTGACCACTATTTCCACACCTACTGCATAGTATGACCTTTTTTATTACTTCCCCACGTGAACGTATGTGTCGTTTTCGTGGTCGCCCACATTTTTTCTTCGTGTTGGGAGGAAGTTCAACTAGATCTATGATCTCTGGTGGGATGTCCCATTCACCGTTATCAGTAGCCGGATAAATGGACTCTGCATATGCAATAATATAACAATCTACTGTATATAATTTGTCCACAAATGTATGAACATCAACATCTTGAAAACGGGCCGCTGCAATGGCATGACAACAGGGGATTTTGTGATTATCAAACTCCCTGCAACTACAACTTCTGTTCAGTAGATCGACATCGTGACTAGTGTCACCATGCACAACCTAATTTTGGTAAGAATGAACTTGTTACATTAGACAATAAAGAGAAATAGATAAACATATAATAACAATCAAATAGTTGTACGAATGGCATACCTGAAAGACATGTGCATTAATTCTGAAAACCCTGTACCTTAAGGACTTATTGTGATTTACACGCATAATTGATTCAACCTCATCGGTTAGATGGCGAGTTCCCCATCTCATCCCAACTTCCCTACGTTCGACAAACCAAGCTTGTATTTTACTACGGTAGTACTCAGCAAGCATGGTTATGGGTAATTCACGAGCACATTTCATGACATTATTAAAGGATTTTGAACTATTTGTAGTCATTATACCGTATCTCATACCTGAAAAATGATATCTTGACCACTTCTCAATGCCTGCTTCCAATAAGTACTTTTCAATCTCAGGATCGATCTGTCGCAAATTCCCCATGTACTTGTCAAATTCACGCTTTGTATATGCCCTTGAGCAACATCTAAACAAAGGTGTAATATCTGGATTCTTAAACTTGTGGTTTAAATTCATCTCCATGTGAAATGCACAATAACCATGCAATGCATTGGGTAATGCTTTCGGAACAGCTTGAATAATACTTTGGTGTCTATCAGAAACAATAACAAGGTCGTCAATGTGCCCGACTAACTCTGCTACTTTTAGCAAAAACCATTCCCATGCTTCATTATTCTCAAAATCTCCAACCCCAATGGCCAGTGGATATATGTTGTTATTTCCATCAGAAGCATTTGCAACGAATAATGTCCCAGCAAACCTACCTGATAAGAATGCACCATCAACTGTAATTACATGTCTTATACAACATAAGAATCCTCTGATACATGGACCTAATGCCATGAAGAAATACTTAAATCTTCCAGATAAATGGTCAACTTCAATATGTGTGACGCTACCGGGATTCCTTTCCTTCAGGACGTGACAGTAGGAAGGAAGCTTGAGGAAAGATTCCTTTTCACTTCCACGTAGCAACCTCAGAGCCTTCTCTTTAGACCTGTATGCTGTGGTGTAACCAATCTCAATCCCAAACTCATTCTGACAATCATCAATAATATCTTTCGGCTTATAAATTCTTCCAGGTCGCACCAACTTCATTTTTATGGCATTTCCTATGACTCTTGAGGTCGCAGTCCTATTCTTCCTCATGTAATGGTTAGGATCACAAGTATGTAATGATTGAAAATGCTTTACCTTGAACCTATCTGACCCCTTGATCCGATTACATCTAATCTTCCAAATACAACTATATTGAATGCAACTTATCACGACACGGTCTTTCTTACTTGTCAGTGTCCTCGTCTCAAATCTATTTCTTATGGCATAAAGCCCGACATGTGTGGTGAAATGTATCTTACTGTCAAGCACTTGATCAACTTTCAAATCAAGCTCAACATGTGCCATAGAAGAGGAAACGTCACCATTAGAAACAATCTCTGTGCCTGTACTTGATGGACCAAAACGTATTTCATTATTGCCCCCAACAACATTTCGTCCTTCAGACTGAGTTAAACCATTTAACGATTGCTCTCTTAAAATTAGTCTTTCTTGTTCATCTGATGTCATTTCATTATCATTGCCTTGTAAAGTACCAATTCCGGTCATGTCATTATCAATGTTTTCGTTGACAGTAACACCTTCTAATTGACACTCTCTATTCATATCAACATGAACATCATCACCCATCTGCGGTATATCTAAATAGTAATCTAAATCATCACCAATACCATCAAGTATATTATCGCAATTTGTTATGGGATTTTGAGATCCTTCCTGCGGATGCGTATCGCTCAAGTAATTTACATGACGCCCTCTAGTATTAACAAGTTCTTCTTCACGGCAAATGGAATGACTTGTACCTACTGATCTTATCTCATTTTTTGTTACATATAGAACAGCCTTTCTTTCATTGTCTTGAACATGAAGGTCAAAAAACTCATCCAAATCTTCATCATCACCAATTAAAACAGTAGGTAAATTCAAATCATTCTTATAGAAGTATCTTACTGAAATTTCATACTTTAACTTATCCATTTTTAACTTCATAAACAACTTTTCTTTAAGTTCATTATACTTAAATCCCTTTTTAATCTTCATCACCGAACCTTCACCTCCTCGATATACTTTTTTATCATCTTTCAATAACCACTTGCCATTATGAATTATTAGAATACTAAGGCAATCCATTCTGTAAAATGTTTTCAAATAATTAAGCAATATTAATTAAAAAATACATATAATTAGATTGATATATGAAATTATATACCCCATATATACCTAGGTATATCTTAGATATACCACAAATATTGCTAGATATACCACAGATATACCTTCGTATATCGAGATATACCTCGAATATACCACAGATATACTACATATACCAGATATATACCACAGATATACCAAATATACATAGATATATCAATATATACCACAGATATACCAGAGATATACCTCAGATATACTCGATATACCTAGGTATATCTCGATATACCAGAGATATACCTAAGTATATCTCGATATACCACAGATATACCTAGGTATATCTAGGTATATCTAAGGTATATCTAAGGTATATCTAGGTATGTCTCGATATACCACAGATATACCTAGGTATATCTCGATTGACCTAGGTATATCTGTGGTATATCGAGATATACCTAGGTATATCTCTGGTATATCTAAGGTATATCTGTGGTATATCGAGATATACCACAGATATACCTAGATATATCTCGATATATACCTAGGTATATCTCGATATACCTAGGTATACCATGGTATATCTCTGGTATATCTCAATATACCTAGGTATATATCGAGATATACCTAAATATACCTAGGTATATCTGTGGTATATCTCGATATACCTTAGATATACCTAGATATACCTAGGATATACCTAGGTATACCATGGTATATCTGTGGTATATCTCGATATACCTTAGATATACCTAGGTATACCTAGGATATACCTAGGTATATCGAGATATACCAGAGATATACCTAGATATATCACAGATATACCAGCGATATACTACTGATATACCTCGATATATCGAGATATACCACATATACCTTGGTATATCAAGATATACCAGACTTATACCAGAGAAATACCCCACATGTACCGGATAAACCAAGACAAAAATAGCAGATTAAAAATGATAACACGCGAATTACATGAGTTCAAATTAAACACTGAAAATGGCAGATTCATACAACAAATTAAACGCCGAAATAACACCCAAATCACTTTCCAACCAAAGAATTGGCAATTTTTCAAAAAAAAACATTGACCCAAAACGATTGCCGTGCGAAAATTGTTGGTACAAATCTTGGTACAAATTTCACCATTTATATGCTATTTAAAACTGCGAAATTTCTACCCAACCAAAATATTTAATATCACTAATCTCAAATTTCAAAGTTTGCCGTGATAAGATGAAAAAATGGAGAGAAAATGGAGAGAAACTCTTGTGCGTGATAAGATGAAAAAATGGAGGGGAGAGTGCGTAGAGACTAGAGAAGGAGAGAGAAGAAGTAAGAAAACTTTGGTGGGAAATAAGGGGTGGGAACCGACAACTGGAAGAGCCAATTTCAATTTGTCCATTTGTAAAGTTTAACACAAATCAACCCATTTCTAAACTAACCTATGGGATTTGCCCATTTTAAACAAAATCTCAAAAATGTACCAAACATAATTTTTAGACAAAACTATCATATTTCACTATTTAGTGTGGTTTGACAAACATGACCTCAATGTCCAGAGCTTTTAGTTTTTTCTCTTTAATTAGAAAATGAGCATTAAAAAAAGTGTAATGAGTTGTAATTTTCATCGTAACTTATATATAAAGTAATGGTCGAATAAAATATAAATTAAATAATAAATATAATATAAAATTTAATGATAAATATTAAATTAAATTGTGGCACATATTATCATGATTTAATTTAGTAATAATAAGTTAAAAAATGTCCAATGCTATCCGTGCTTACGTGGCAAATCGAACCGGAAAAAAAATAAAAAATAAATACCAATATCATGCAAGCGTTATATAGACGAATTAAGGGAGAAACGACGCGAATCGCTCTCTAACTACGGCTTTCTCTGTTTTCCCGAATCCTGATAGCTTCAGAAGTCGCAGAGCAAACCCTAGACAGGTTAGCGGGTGCTCTTTCTGTCTTTCAGACTTCCTTCTGATCGTTGCTTTGCTGTAATTTCCCTTTGAGTTTCAAAGCATATTTATTTATTTATTATTCCGAATTTTGGAATTTTCCTTGGCATCTCAACCATGTTTTGGTTTGGAATTTGTTCGTAATTTTTATGATTTTTATTATTGAAATTTTATGTTCATTACATAGTGATTATGTGTCAATTTTTATTTTATTTCTTGTATCATCCATTTCTCTGAGTGGATCTTCATCATACCTGTTACGATTTTTTTTCTTCCTCAGTTCTGCTCATCTTTCTAGAATGTGTTGTTTGTATTTCGTGATCACACGCTGTCCAGACAACAGTTGAATATGAATTGATCGGTTATTTTAGACACATAAAATAATTTGTACGAACCAGCCTGTGTATTCATGAGTCATACTTCATGAGAGTAAGTCTGTCATTGCAGGTCAAATCAAAAATTGGATAAAGGGGAGTGGTTCTCACTCTTTGGTTTGAGATTTTATACGAATGTTTAAATGACCCCTTGTGTTTTGAGAGATTTGATTAGGACCAGAATTGCCTTGTTATGTCAATTTAATTTGCGAAAGTGTTGAGAAGCAGCTACCTGTAATACTTCCTTCAATTATTTTTACACCGCTTTGTTATTTCTTAAAGTTCATTTCGTTTGGTTTCTGAGAAGAAATAATTCTATGATGTCCAATTTATTCACATTGGTTATGTAACTCCATCATGAAGTGTATATTAAGTTAACACAACCCCCCCTTCATGATTAGTGAGATTGGTTTTGACGAAAAACTTAAAGCTTATCCTTCCATTTATGGGTTGAGTTAAATTTAATTGATTTCATTAGTTTTTAGTTAGCTGACAGATCTTCATCTTCTTTTTTAGAATTAAGAGATTTGATATTTTTAGATTGTGCATTTGGGTATCTCATGGAACAGATGTATGTAATTTGATATATCGTTCCATCATAACCTTATCATTGGTCTTGCAGAGGCACATTTGTAGAGTCTTAAACATTTAGGTCTATTGTGATGGCTTCAAAACGGATCAATAAGGAATTGAAAGATTTGCAGAAAGATCCTCCTGCTTCTTGTAGTGCTGGTAAATACTTCTCTCCAAATTTATCTCCCTATGGATTGGCATTTTTTGCAATCCATGGTTTCTTGTAGAATGGGAAATCAAATTTCTGTGAATTTTTTATTAGTTATTGTCGTGTTTTGGCAATTGTGTCATAGCATGGTACTACTTACCATTTCAAACAATCTTGTTGCAAGAAAGGAGTCTGGGATGAAAACATTGGCTTATGAGTAAAAGAGAGAAAAATTCCATGTAATATTTTTCATTCTATATAGTCTACAATGTGTTATTGTCATGTTGCTTTTCTTCTGGTACTATCTATCACTGCATCCAATTTTAATCTTTATTTGTAATTTTTCTTAACAAGTTTAATTAACAAAACTGACCATGCAATTTTTCTTGGGAAGTGTTGGTGGTTAGTAATACTAAGGACAAAAACCTTTATTGTGCTAGTAAGCTCATTTTGGTTTTTGATCCCAATTTCCATCCTTATGAGCCCAGTACAATTCTAGCTTGCTTGTAAACATATTATGATGCATTATAGTCATCCCACTAACACAAGGCTAGTATCGACACCACACCCATAATCGTCTCCAACTGCTGTGTTACAATGTTATGAAAAGACTTGTTACAACTTCTTTTTTTCTTGGTCTGAAAAATGTTGCTTATGTACTTCACAAAGTTAAAGGTTCACTTTTTCTTTCAGGTCCCGTTGCTGATGATATGTTTCACTGGCAAGCAACGATTATGGGTCCAGCAGACAGCCCATTTGCTGGAGGTGTTTTTCTTATATCCATTCACTTCCCGCCGGATTACCCATTCAAACCACCAAAGGTGCAGGGTTACTAGCTTTATACAAGTTATATGTGCTTCAATATAACTCTGCATGTTTTCAACTGAGACCTTAAATCGTGCAATCATGCTCTTGAATTTGGTTCATGCATCTTGAAATTTGGTTTTACTGGCCAAGTCATAAATTATGTCTTTAGCCTACCGTGATGTTTTTTTCCTTTTTTACATCCTTGGGGGAATAATAATTTCCTCATTTACTTACCCTCTTGTATTGCTATTTGTGCAGGTTTCCTTCCGTACAAAAGTTTATCATCCTAACATCAATAGCAATGGAAGCATCTGCCTTGACATCCTTAAAGAGCAGTGGAGCCCTGCACTTACCATCTCCAAGGTAGCGTACTTAGCCACATTTAGTTGTTACTTACTATTAGTTTAGCGATTTGCCTTGGTGCTGCCTTTATGTTATGTCAACTAAGAACATGCATACTCATCATTGCAGGTCCTCCTCTCAATATGCTCACTGCTGACAGATCCAAACCCTGATGATCCTTTGGTGCCTGAGATTGCTCACATGTATAAGACTGATAGGGCCAAATATGAGTCCACTGCTCGATCCTGGACCCAGAAATATGCAATGGGCTAGGAGTTCTGGCTCTGTTGTGAGGCATCTATGGGGATTGATGCGTCTCCAGTAGTAAATAAATAGATGTTTAAAGTAAGAAACTTACAACGTTCTGTGAGTTGATTGTAGTTATGTGGTTGTGTTAGAATTGTAGCATTACCATGCTAGAAAATTATGATGAGAATGCTGGCTAAAAAACTATTTTTTTAAAAATAAAAAGTTGAATTATGAAAATGGTGGCGCTTTTTTCTCACTATATAATTAGAGTTAAAATGCACCCAAGACTATTGAAGGGATGGATATGGATACGTATAATTGGGTTTTTATTCTGAATTCGGCCCTGTTGCATTCGATAGGCATAAAACCCATTTTCCATTATAAGGTCAAGGTAAGATGTATAGAGGGTTAATGACCTGTAGATTTAAGGTTGAAATGTATATTCTGATGAGTAAAGTTAGAATAATTTTATAGAGTTACGTTAGAGAGTTGAGCTATATGAATGATTTTATAGAGTTACGTTAGAGAGTAAAGCTATATATTTTGATACTAATTTAGGTTATTGATGTTAGTTTTATAATATTTATATGCTATGGACAAACAATCCTTCTCGTTCATTCTCCAGTCCCAAAAAATGCTGTGGTCCACGGTCAAGGCTGGGGCCGGGTCTGTTATCTTGGCACGTAGTTGTTTCTTATTCTGTCTTTTATACGGTTAAAAACTAAAATAATTCCCAATTTTGTTAAATTAATAATTGTAATCATTATTTAAAGTATTATTATATTTGATTTGACTGTAATTTATAATGAGATATAAAAGAATTACAGCAGTAGCAGTAATTCTCATTACGCATGCAACCTTCTGTAATCTTCATTACGCATATGTAATTTTTATTACGCCTTTAATACTTTCTATTTTTTTTTTCATAATTTATATAATTATTTATGATTTTTTTTGTTCATTCTATCTTTTTTAATAATAAAAAAAATTATTTTTTAATTTTATTTTATTTATAATTTTATAATCTTCAATTTAATATTATTATTTATTTTAATTAAATTACTTAAATAAATATTATAATAATAATATTATTTTTTTTATATTTAATTTTATTATAATTATTATTCTCATTATGCTTAGCTAACTAAATGCCACCTAAAATCATCAGACTTTCCACGGGATCAATTGGAACAATTTACTTACTTTTTAACCAGTAAGTATAAGCAGCTACCATTGACAAAAACATGTTTTTACTTTTTTTCACGAAAACTTTTTTTTTTTTTTATATATAGAAATTTACGTTTTTAACGCTGTAAAAAAATTATGTACATTGATTGGGGTGATTAAAAATAAAATTTCATATAAAAAAAAATTATATCATGTAATATTTTATAGATAGAACAATACGATATTAAATTTATTTAATATTAATATTAATACAAAAGCGACTAAGCTACCAAAGAATCACAAAATTAATAATATTGACACTTAAAACATCTCAATCATACAAAGGCCATTAAAGCACCTATAGCCAAGAAAATCGAAGCTTTAGTCAAAAGCCTTCCATATGAATACTTTGAGAACCTCTAATGACAACAACTAATTAAGAAAAAATAGTAATTATACATTTCTCAATTATTACACAGCATGAATAATTTTTGATGGGCAAAAAAAAAAAAAAAACCACTTAAATATTATTTTAATTGAAAATGAGCAAATTGGTGAGGGAAAGCCACTACATACTCGCATGACATTTTTAAATGGGAAAACGAAATAAAACATATGAAGTTAGGTAAAGGTCTTAAGTGAAATCTAAATCACAAAATAATTAAACTGAATTTTGCATAATAAAATAATCGGGAAGAATATTTGACACTTACACGATTATGACATCAAAATGTGATTGAATCATAATTAATTATTTAATTTTTTTACATTTAAAATTTTTACTATTAATCAATATTATAAATAAAAATCATTGACATTTTTTTTACTAAATCTATTTAATATCAAGCACAAAAAATATCACATAAGAATACAAATATATAATTGTTATAATTCCCGCAAGATTATTATTGCTTCTATTCACCTAACTTTTAAAAAAAAAAAAACACGCATATAATAATCTCTCCAAAACCTAATTCACTAGCATATGTACAAAATTAAAAGCAATGTTCCACTTATAACCCTCCGGAATCTGGATCTCTAAAGATAATAAATATTCATTTTATAATATATGATTAAGATAGCAGAGAAGATAAGAATACAGCGATAAATTATAAAAAGCTGAAAGCATAGTTGATCATTTCCTTCAAGTAAAAACAAATTAAATAAAAAAGCATTGTTGAAACTTGAAATATTTAAAGAATAACTTTTTTTATTATAACTTAATATATATTATAATTTATACAGTATAATATTTTTTTTTTTATTTTTTACTTTTTAACTCATATCCGAGGAGAGAGAGTCATGACAGATTTTAGTAGACCAAAGCAAATGTGGGATACAAGATTTCACAGAGTACTTTGTCAAAATTAATATTTACCGTAAAATATACAAGTGCATAAATTTTTTTTTCACATTTTTTATTTTAATTATCTTTTTAATTTAGTTCTTTTAATTTTTTTTTTTTTTTTTATCTTTTTCTCATAAAATATTTATTTATTTATTTTAATATTTACACTTGTTAAAAATAATTGAAAACTAACCTTTTTAAAAATTTAAATTAATAAAAAAATAGTTAATAATACATTTATCCCTTATAACCATTTTCATCCACTTACTTTTCTACACTTGTAAAGTTAATTTCAACGTGACTCAATTTGAAATAAATATGTAAAAGTTAAACAAAAATTATTGATGGTTCAAAGAGTACATGAGACATATGTATATTCTTAACTAATTAAATTTTTTAATATAAAATAATATTTTAAAAATATTCACTAATTAAATATCAAACTTGAGGGTGAGAGAGAATAGTTTTTATTGTTATTATTATCAAATAATAGGATCCTGTGAGTGGCCAATCACAAATTTTATGATTCTACCGAGAAAAAAAGTGATTAGCTAGGTCAAAAGACGTGTACATTCCCTAGTCATTTGTATTGTAAAACCCGAAATGCCGTGTGTCAGATAAAGCAAAATCACGGTCACGGGGTTGAGTTTCGTCCATTAATGACTGACTACTTCTCTTCTCTATTAAGAAGAACAAAGAATCTTGCAGGTTAAAAAACCAGACGTATCTGTTTTACTAGTACTGTTAGCTTCAAAGTAAATTAATTTAAAAGTGAAAGTGACTACAGATATTAAAAAAAAAAAAAAAGAGTGAAGAAGCTAAAGATAGTTTCTGAAGGAATATCATAAATGGAAATCCGATTAGATATATTTTACCAAGAAATGGGATCTAATGTGTTGTTTGTTAGGTTACTTGGTGAATTGCCGACACACTATATACGACAACAAAACCAATAAAATACAATAAGACTTTGTATTCATGAAGCTGAAAGTGACTTGAAACTGCATTACTGCTTAACTGCCATTTCATTTTTTACTGCTAACCTAGCTATATAGCACCTATTTGCCTATGTGCTCTCTCTGTCTTTCAGAAAATGACCTCTCTCTATCGACGCCCTCGACTCTCGAGACATGAGCTTACTAGCTTTCTCTTTCACTCTTTTACCCATTTCTTTTTTATTTATAATTACTTTATGGATAAATTATTAATTAAGTGATGGCTGGTGTTCTCAATAAAATAATATAAGAGTACTGCAGTTGTTTTTTTTTTCTTCTGAAAACTGAATTTTTTTTAGTACTTAGATTAAAAAATTGTTGATTTGAGAAAGTTGACATGAGAATAATCTATATCAAATAAATATCGGGTAGCTCGTGTTTTAAGTCAAAGAGATGTTGTTTTAGGTCTTAAATTAAACAGGGTCTTATTTTTTATACTACTTATTATATTTTTAAAAATAAATAATTTTTTTTAATTATTTTTATAAAATTTTAAAAAATAATTATTAAAATAATATTTAAAAAACTATGAATTTAAAAAAATTAATATACTTAATTTAATATTATTATGATTAATATATTGACACATAATTTTTTATTACTATAAAATAATACATGAATTATTTACTTTGTACTTATAAATAGTTCATCTTTATTAACATTATTATTAAATAATTTTATCATTAATGAATAATATACATATTATTAACTAATAATAAAAAAGATAAATTGTTTACTCTTAATTTTATTATATAAAGAACAAAAAAATTTATATTTTTTAAATCATTATATGTATTACAGTTTCTTAATAATCTTTAATTTTTATCAATTAATTGAGATTATGCAAAATAATAATAAGAACAAATAAGTATTGTAAAAATATCATCGTATTTTTTTTTAGGTTTTGTTATAGGCAAGTCTTCTTTTATTTCTTACGTGTCTTTTCTCATTTCTAAAGTTCAAAACTTATATTATTTACATGCTTGTTTTATTCAAATTTCATACATAAATGTTTAGTTTTATAGATAATTTTAAACTTTTTATTTTATTCTAAAGTTTTAAAACTCTTAATTTTATTATATCATAATCAAAATAAATTTAATTCTCATCAAATAAATACACAAAAAATTTTTTACATATATATTTATTAATTTAATTATTACTATTGATTGTTTATATTCAACACAAGAAATATTTTAATATTATTAATCAAGTTTTATCATCCGATGAAAATTTGATTTATAAAAAAATATTTGAAGTCTCATTTTTATGTTTTGTCTTAGGTCACAAATATTCTTGTACCGCGTTTGAATAAATAGTAGTGAAAGAGAAAGTTTATGTTTTTAGTATTTTCTCTACTGTGTTATTAGCATGAATCAACATTTTATCCCTAAGTAACTAATAATTCATCTATTTAATTAAAAAAACAAGCAATATAATTAATTTCGAGTACCACTCTACGGACTGAAAAATAAATAAATAATCTATAATACCTCTTTTGAGTTACAACCCAATAATAATATCTCACCCTTTTTTATTGATATTATTTAACGTGGGGAAAAATCATGATATATACCATATACCGATATATTGTGGACAATATGATCATATTGGTTTTTATATAGATAACAACATATAATATTTTTTTTTTTAAATATTGTATTTAATCAATAATAACATCCAAATCTAATCTATTTGAATAATTCTTTAGGAAACCCGGTGTTAAAATTTTAATTTTTAAAACACGTATTAACTCCTTAAAAGCTATAGCACTGATAAATACACAGATTGCAGAAATTCATAATTAATTTAATGTGAATGTCAACGGCAAACACGAGCAAATATAATATTAATTAATTTCTGAAAGAAAAAAAAAATTTAATTAGTCAAATGTCAACACTTAATATTGCACGCACGTGACCTAGAGAGTTAAAACCGGTTCACCCAAAAGACAGAGAATTAAGAAGGACCGGAATTTAATTTGATAGTATCGATGATGTTTGATGAGGAGCATGATGAATACGTAGCTTTCACTTTCAGTTTAATTTTCATAATTGGTTAATAATTCCAATATCTGTAATGGGCTCATGATCTAATTATGATAAACACAAGTACTTCCTTATTCCATTGGATGCAGAGGATTGATCGTAATATTAGCTACCTAGTTCTTATTGTCCCCTTTTGGACGGACTTTAATGTCTGCTTTTGATTCTATTTTTGTATGTTGATATGTCCACACCAGTGCTACTCTTCAACATTTACTGTCAATTTTAACTGGACGCAAAACACTGCTGATGACTCGTTGGACTACGACGTTATTTACCATCTTAGCCAAAAAGCATGAATTCAATTGGTATATGTTATATTCAATTTAGGAAGAGTAATAAATCGAAATCGTTTATTTTTTAACGAATTAAATTCGATTTGAAGCAGAGTTGAAATATGATGATGTACTCAATTCAAACAAATTTGAATTTAAATAGATCAAATTTTTTGAATTGAATAAGTTGGATTAAAATTATAATTTATTTTTAAATTATTATTATATATAAAATACAATATTTATTAACATTTAAATTTTAAATTGATACATTATTAAGAAAATTTATTTATTTATAATTATAAATAAAAAAAATCAAAATAATAAAAAATATCTTATTGAATATTATTAAATTATTTTCAAAAATTTAATAATTATTTTTATTTTTAAGTTAAAATAATAATTTAATATAATTGTGGTATATATCATATTTAAATATAATATATTAAAAATAAAATATATCAATTCGGATCAGATTGTAACGGATTATAAATTCTGTCAATTTAAATCTAAACAAATTGTATACTTTATAATCTAAAGTTAATCTAACTATAAAATCTGTAAATTTAATTTAATTTAAATTTAATTCATTATATTAAACTTTTTAATTTAATTAAATTGGTTGAATTATTTAGTTACTTTAATCTATCCGATCATTAACTACCAAATGGTTGCTCTTCTTTGATATTTTCTTTGGAATATTTTTTGGACGTAGTATGAGAATATAGTACCATCTTATAAATTAATCGGGGCCATCCATCACTAGTACTGTTGGTCATATGTAAAGATCTGATGGACATGGATGGTAGATTAATAGTTCAGTAGGTATTCGCGTTTCACTTGTAATTGTTTATTTATTGAACTGACAGGTTGCAAAGCGGCAACTCAAGGCCTAGCTAACTAGCTATTGATTAAAATCATTAAGGTGTAATTAAATATATTTGATGACGAACATAAAAACAATAAAAGTAACGTTTTTTTAAAATTTATAATAATAAAAATAATATTTTTTATATTTAAATTTATAATTTTATAATTAAAAAAATTATTAATATATTATTTTTTGAATATTAAAAATTTAAATATATTTAATATTATATTTTAAAATTGAACATTCAATATTATTAGGATGTTAATTTTATTATTATAAATTTTAAAGTATTATTTTTTATTTATTTTTTTCCTTTCAAAAGGGTTCTTATAATAATTATTCTTTTTTATTTTATTCTTATATAATAATAATAATAAATAAATAAGAAAATGACGATTTTTAATAATATAAAGAGTGTTAGTTGAACGTTTTCAATTCAACGCATGAGATAGTAACGGTGTCAACCGTACAGAGTGATTTGCATTGAATTGAATTTATAGTTAGAAGCAGCAACACAGAAAGCCTGTGACAAGACCCCAAATTTTTATATTAAACAAGTCAGGAATTTCTACTCACTCTCTACTAAATTATTTTGTAATTCCCACAGCAGGAACAAGAGTTAATTATTTTGTAACACGCCTCAAGCTGTGACCCTTGCGTACCGGGCAGTTTGTTGTTAACTTAACGAACATTAACTACCTCTCTTATTTCATACTATTCACGACAACGTTATCAAAATTTAAATTATTATTAATAATACTTTTATCTAACAACAAAATTTTAATATTATCTATTTTCTCTCACTATTTTTAAATCCTCCAACTCCTCTAGTTTCTTGTCGTGCCACTTAATTGTCCCCACCATCAAATTTGTTTGTATAGCCTAATTTATGGTGGTTGGATTGCAGTTCTGGCGTTGCTAGTGTCGGCCGGTGGTTTTAGCCTTCTAATATTGCTCTGTCGGTTAGTGGTTTTGTAAGGTCTAGTTTGGTTTGAGTGGATGAAGTTTTTTTTTTTATAATAATTTTGGTTCTTTTGTTTGTTTTTGTCCTACAATTTATAGATATCGTGGTTATTTTTATTTTAAGTTCCGGTTATTGTTGTGTTTATTTTATCTTTCAAGTTATAATTTATTTAAAATATTGTAGGTATTATGGTTGTTTTGTTTATTATTGAGTTTTTTTTATTATATTATAAAATGTTACATTTAAATGTCAATTTTATTGTTTCGATTACTAGGATCAAGTATTAAAATGAGTTGTAATATGGAATTATTTTTCAATACTCATATAGATTTAGTCATATTTTTTTTGAGTGTATCACAGCATATAAATCTTGACTTCATTCCTAAATATAAGATATATTTGATATTTTCGTTTTTTATTCGAATCGTAACTTTTTTATATTCAATGAAATTTTTATTTATTATTAAAAAAAAAGGAACTGTATTTAATATTAAGGACATTAAAGTACAATTAATTAAAGATGCAAAATACACAATTTATATAATTTTGTTATAACAATAATAACAATTATTTTGTTAATATCACCATTAATGAACTTATCCTATTATCTTTACTGTTTCATGAAAATTTTAACACATACGCTATAATTACATAAATGTTGGAAAAATGAGAAATTATTCATTTAAAATAAATAATAATGTGATATTTTAGATTAATAAATATTATAATTTTTTTTTTTACAATACAAATAGATAAAAGAGAACAAGTAATGTGATAGCTAGGTAGAGAATATATTAAATAATAATAATAATAATAATGAATAACATCTCTACAACAAACTTTGTCTACATTATTGTAATGATGTCAAAGTTAATCAATTATACTGATTTTTACTTATATCCTTAAACGTTTTAATTTAGTACCTTCAATTTATCAATTAATTAGTTTCAATATTAAAAATTGTGAATAAAAATAGAGTATTAAATGTATGAAATAAGATAATAAATTATAAATATTTTATGAACTATGATACTAATTGTAATTATTTTATAAATTAGATATGAAATTTAAACAAATTAATAAATTACAATATTAATTTTTTTTATTAATATATATAAAATAAAATATCATTTATTTAATTTGAGTTTCATGGCATTACAAATCCTTTAAATATTTACAGTGCTTAGGAGTGCGGAGAATTAAATGGTTACACCAGTTTCTATATGAGTGGTTATTTTTAAAATATATTTTATTTAAAAAAAAAATTAATGGGTAAGATTAACTTAACTAAATCTAAGGCTTTGATAATGATTGGAGGAACCTTTTTGAGCGGAAAATGTTGAGCTTCATTAATAAGCAAAAAAAAAATTATTCCATACATATTAACAGAGAATTATTCCATAAAATTAAACAGTAGCTAGGGATCCAAATTGAGTTTTGAGGCCTCTTAGAATTCTTGCCACCACTCCACAAGGATCTCCGCCAGCAATAATGGAGGAGGGTTGCCTTTACCATACAACTTCTTGTTCTGTGCATTCCACAACCCCCATAGAAGAACAGATAGCAGCTCAAACTCCTCAGCAGGCAGCACAAAATTTAAATGAAAAAGTAAATTAGCAGCAAATTCTCTTTAAGCACAGCTTACAAATTTTAACATTGTCTAATGATCGGAGGTACCTTAAAAATTACAAAATTTATATAGTAAAAAAAATATATATATATTTTTTTTCAATCAATATTCATGCAATTCATTTTAAGATATATCTCAATCATAAATTAAATTATGTTATACAAAATAATAAAGTTAAATAAATTAAATTAATAAACAATAAGTAAATCAAAATAATTAAATGTCACAATTGAATATGTCAAAATTTTTTACTGGTGAACTAAAATCTTTAAAATTTAAATAATACATTCTCTAATAATACAGTATAAAATTATTATAAGAAAGAGGAAAGGAAAAATCAGCCGATTTTATGGTTATATAAATAATTGATAAAAAACTTAATATTTAAACTAATTTTAATTACATTAATATATATATTTAAAATTTCAATTATCTTACTATAAAGATAAAATCATACAATTTTTATTTATGGTTTATTTTATAACGTCAATAATATTTATTTTTAAAATAATCTTAAAACTCATAATTAAAGAAAAAATTAAAAAAATATTTAAATTTAGTTAAAAAATGTCATTTTTATTAATTTATATATTTAAATTATATATATTTATCTATGTATTATTTGTCATTTTAGATGATTTTGTATTCAAATTTTTGCTTTAATTATAAAGTTTTCATTACTATTAACTTTATTTATTTATGATAATGACTATATTAATTATCTTATTATAAAGATAAAATTATAAATTTTTTACTTATGGTTTACTTTTTTTTTTTTTAATTTTTTTACAATAAATTATAAATAAGCTCAAATAAATATTTATTTTAAAATAAAAATTGGAAAAAATTATTGAAATTTAATTACAAAGTTTATCATTATTATTAATTTTATTTATTTAGTGAAAAATATTATAAGAATCTAATTTATTGTTTACAAGAAGTTACAAAATACATAATATGTGCTTAAATTAATTTTTTATTTTTTATTTATATTGTCATTATCTTAATATTTTTTTTTACAAGAAGTCTTAAATAAATATTTATTTTTAAAAATAATTATAGTAATCATAATTAAAAGAAAAATTAAATAAGATTATTCAAATTTTATTTAATAATAATTATTATATTAACTTATATTTTGTTTATTATAAGTATTTATTGTTTATATTATTTGAACATTAATTATTTTATATTATTTTTTTTATCAAATGATATTTGGAGAGATGAGGGACTTAAACCAAGATATTTTCTTGTGAAATGTCAAATTTTTTAATGATTGTACTAAAATGTGGCTCACAATTATTTTATATTTGAAACTTACTTTATTATGTTTTATAAATTTTATTTTATGATAGTTAGTTTTTAAATTTTATTTTATGATAGTTAGTTTTTAATGTTTGTAATGCAAATTTTATGTTCTCATAAAATTTTATTTTGTGATATTCAGTGTATATATATATATATATAATAGTAAAATGCACAAAAGTATTATACAAAATTAAAAATTAAATTTATTAATCTTATATAATAAATATGTAGCAAATGGTTGGTTTATGTAACATTTTTAATTATGATCCGTATGAATTTGACCTCGGAGTGTAAAACATGTATGCACTTAATTTGTTTTGTTTTGTTTTGCTAATACACTTAAAAACTAATTTGTACGAACTAAGGAATAAGCCGTACTGAAAACAATAATAATAAAAAAAAAAAAATCAAGCCAAATGTGAAGTTACAGATTCCGTCCCCGAGAGAGCATTAACAGCAACCCAGGCAGAAAAAGAAAAAAGAAAAAAGAAAAAAGAAATAGATAAAAAAGGTGAAAATGAGCGACACCCACTTTTTTTTTTTTTTACTCTCTCTTGTACCGATTTTTTTTCCCACAAAATAAAAGGAGAGGCGTAGAAGACTCCTATTTTCATATCTTGATTTTTAACGTAAAGAATTTCACAAGACGACACGTAGGCAAATCTTAGGAGACAGACAACGGTGGCTGGTGGCTGGTGGCTGGTGACGGGTGAGTCAGTGACTATTATTATATTCTTTTCTGTACACTGTATTTATATTTATTTTAAATCGATAAAATAACAAAAATGTTTTTAATCTGATGCATTAATAATATCAGTATGCGCTCTATTGTGTTTATTTTGTACTATGCGTATTATACGTTGAGATTGATTATATTAAATTTTTGTATTAATTAACACATATATTTTTTTATATTAATTATTTATAATAATAAAAATATAAAAAATATAAATTAATTATTATTAAATTTTTATTAAAATTATTACTCATAATATTAATATATGTTATTAAAAGTCTCACAAGGTTACAATATTTCATCATGTCTCCACCTTTACGTCATAAAATTGAGCTTAAAGCAAAGAGTCTATAGATCCTTCACAGCCAAAATATTCAAGTTAACAAATTAAATCTAACCATAAAAAATTATTATAATTATATATATATATTAGTTAAAATTTTTTATTATTGAAATTTAAGATATAAAATTACTATTATACATTGACATTATTATTATAATTAATAGGGTGAGCTTTTTATCTTTAAAAAGTTACGTACTCACCATTAAAAATACAATGCTTATATAATTTTAATATTAAGACGTAAATTTTATATTTTGAATTCACGACACCCGAATGGTTCTCCTTTCGGATAAATATAATATTAAGAAAGAAAAAAGAAGAGAAGAGAGTGTGCTAGAGAAAAGAGAAGTTAGATAAAAAGAGGAAGCAATACGAATATATATACATAAGTAAAGGCAGATCTCCTCTTCCTCCGAATTCTTCTTCTATAAGCTCTATTCTTCCTCCAATTTTCTTAAAAAAAAATCTCATTTAGATTCTCTCGAAAAATCACTGTGCTCTCGGTCGTCGTTACATTTGTTTCTCTCTGTTTTTCCCGATAAATTCTCTGTGCGTGTCAATTGATTGTTTTTTCTGCTCAGCTCGCCATCAAGCTCTTCACCTAGGGTTTTTCTCAAGGTACTCGATCCCCTTTTTTCTGTTTTGTTTATTTCATCGGAGTTTTTTGGATTTTATTTGTGTAATATATTTTCTTTTGGTTACGTTACATTTGCATTGATAATAAATCGGCTTTGGCTCGAGATCTGGACGAGGTAGCTTGACATTGCTGTAATTTAATGTATTAAGAGCGTTAGAAAGTTGTTAATGTCATTAGTGAATGGTTAAGGTGATCAATGCTTGTAACAGTTTCGTTATGCTTCTCATCTCCAACTGCGTGTTATTTTTAGACAGTTTCATCTAACTTTACCAATGTAATGAATTTTTCAGTTTTTAGTTCGGTTTCCTTGCTCTGTTTAAGTTTTATTATAATGAGGAATTGAATGGTTTTTAGTCTCCTCGAAACTTTTTTTTTTTTTTTGCGAATTTCATTTTGTGAACAGAAAGTAGAATCCTTTGAAGGGGGAAACATGAATGTTATACCATGTCATTTTGCGACGGTGATAATCAAGAATATTTGGCATCTTATTGTAGGTGTTCGTTTCTGGAATTTTTACTTCTTCAGATCCAACTAATCATTTGTTGAAATATTTTTAGAAATTGTTCTTCCTCTTTGAGGTTTCTTTGATTGGTATGAAAGCTACAAAACATGGCATATTTTCTTTCTCCTAAAAGTGTTTTACTTTTTTTTTTTTTTTGGGAATTTGGAGCGAAAGATTAACCACAACGTGCAGGAAAGAAAATATAAGCCTTTTATGTGATGTTTGAATGGAGGCCTATTTTCATTTATTGAAGCAGGAGCCACTAAAAATTTGTTCACTCAATTTATTATTGCATCTTCTAATAAATTTCTTAATATTTGATTGTTCACAATCGGCAACCTTATAGCCCCACTGCCTCATTGAAGCACCTCAGATGCAGCTCATTGAAATTGAATCAATTTAAAAAACAGGGCTCTTCTCTGGAAGTCTTATACTGAACTGCCTTTTCTTTTCTTGACAGAGAAGAGGGTTTGGATATGAAGTTCTGCCTCATGTTCTCTGTTATGATATCGCTATAAAATTGAAGTGTCTATCTTGCATGTTTATTATGATATATTAGACATGTTGTAATATTTTCATACTCGGTGCTTGCATTTCCTGGCAGCATTTTGAAACATTCACATATATTGGGCTAATATGCATTGTGATAAAATGTTAGGTATGCTGATACCCTCGCTCTGAAGATTAGAGTCAACTGCCTCAAATACTGTTTTTTCGTTGGTCTAAAATGTCAGGTATGATAACACACCTAATTGCAGGGATTTGATTATCTCATGCTTGGCTTTAGTTTAAATTTGCGTGCAAAGAAAGCAGTAATATAAAAAAAAGAAAAGTAGAGGTACTAAAGAAGGATGTGAATGTCATGTTTGCTGCTTACGTTCTTTATTTCTCACTTGAAGGCTTTGAAGGACTTGGAAGCCATGATGAAATAAGAGAGAGATCTGACTTTGAGAATTCTGAAGATGAGCGACGAAGATCAAAGATGGGAAACCTGAAGAAGAAGGCATTAAATGCTTCTAATAAGTTCACTCATTCTCTTAAGAAAAGAGGTAAAAGGAAAGTTGACTGCAGAGTTCCGTCAGTTTCTATAGAGGATGTGCGGGATGCAAAAGAGGAAAATGCTGTCCGAGAATTACGCCAGCGGCTCCTAGATATGGACTTGTTGCCACCTAGGCATGATGACTATCACACATTGTTGAGGTTGGTCAAATCCTCATGATATGCTTGGCTGCAAAGACATAGTGGCTTATGACTGCCCCTTAAACTACCTTAGCCAGTTCATTTCTTTTGGAATTGCTAATTTTTTTTAGTTTTTTCCCCTAGATTTTTGAAGGCTAGAGATTTTAACATTGAAAAAACAATTCGGATGTGGGAAGAAATGCTGAATTGGAGAAAAGAATATGAAACCGATACCATTTTGGAGGTAATGATATCAGATATCTCTTGCAACTTGTTAAGTGCAGGCTGTGTAATGCAATTGTTTTTTGAGTTATATTTGTCTTCTTACAATACAATCTGGCTTATGCTGAAGCTAAATGTCTTTTTACTCTTCATGTTCTTCTGACATATTGATAATATTATTATCCATTATAAAGGATTTTGAATTTGAAGAGCTGGAAGAAGTCCTGCAGTTTTACCCTCAAGGATATCATGGAGTTGATAAGGAAGGCAGACCGGTTTATGTTGAGAGGTTGGGAAAAGCTCATCCAAGCAGGCTCATGCATATCACCAAAATAGATCGATACTTAAAATATCATGTCCAAGAGTTTGAAAGAGCGCTACAGGAGAAGTTCCCTGCTTGTTCAATTGCAGCCAAGAGAACGATCTGTTCAACAACAACAATATTGGACGTGCAAGGCTTGGTATGCGTGTTATATATTATGGGCATGCGTGTTATATATTATGGGCTTTTTTCTTAAGGCAAAAATATAAGAATGCTTTCGATCACTAGTGTTGGTCAAATTAGTTCTTCTACAGTACATTATTATAGCTTTGATTTTACGCTTAAAACATACTGTGTTACAAACTAGTTGAAGGCATTGGATTACCTAATGCCGGTCGGCATGTTGTTGCACTTGCCATTGCTCCATGCAAGCAGCAATCATCATGACATGTCTTGGCAAACTTAACCCAACTCAAATTGCGCCAAGGAAGTTGAACGAATGAGCTTGCTCTCCTTGCTTGGACATGGTGCCCTTTGATTTCATTTTTTTAATCTACATTGCTAGATCTTTGCCAATAAAGGCCTTTTAGCTCTTTTGATTTTGATACATTTAATTGCCTATGTAGGTGCCTGATAGGATCATGACCACTGATTTTCTTGTAAATACAGGGAATTAAGAATTTTACTCGAACAGCTGCAAATTTGTTGGCTTCCATGACCAAAATCGATAACAGTTACTATCCTGAGGTACTTGACTCATACCTATGATTTATGTTTCTGTTTCTGTTCAATTTTGTAACTGGTTTCTAAACAACTTCTCAGACTCTACATCGAATGTATATTGTCAATGCTGGTCCTGGCTTTAAGAAAATGCTTTGGCCTGCTGCACAGAAATTTCTTGATCCCAAGACAATTGCAAAGATACAGGTATGCAATGACCTTTGCTTGTGGTATTCTTTCTCCTAATGCTTGGTTTTTAAAATTATCTTTCCAAAACTGTAGACCAAAAACAATTGGCCTTTGCTTGTGGCATTCTTTCTCCTAATGCTTGGTTTTTAAAATTCTCCTTCCAAAACTGTAGGTTCTTGAACCTAAATCCCTTGGAAAGCTACTTGAAGTCATTGACTCAAGGTATGTCTAATTTAAGCGCTCTCTGTACTTTTCTTTACCCAATGTGGGGTTTCTTTGTTAACATAAATTTCCTTTCAGTCAGTTGCCAGACTTCCTGGGTGGATCGTGTACATGTTCTGCTGAAGGAGGCTGTCTTAGGTCAAATAAAGGTCCATGGAATGATCCTGAGATAATGAAAGTATGAATTATTTCTCTTGAATTGGTTTTTGCTTATTTTATAGGCAGTTTTTGCTCATTAAACCGTCATCATGGAAAGTTCCAATACACGTGCTCACACACTCTCAAACAACATACTAAACATGAACATAATTTTTTTGGGTTTATTATCGAACTGATATCAGTGGGTAACCTTGATATGTCATTTGTAGCTTGTAAATAATGCTGAAGCTACATATGTGAGGCAAGTAACCAGGGTGTCTGGTGACCAGCAGAAGTTTGAATCTTATATTCGAATACACACACTGAAGGTAAGCTCATTTTCATCTTCAGCTGCCATGTCATATTTAATTGATTGATTTCTCATTCATTTCTCTCTTATTTAACAGTGCAGAAATAGTGATACATCAACAGCAGAATCAGGGTCAGATATTGATGATCCTTGTTCTACTTCTCCCCTTGGAAGGAGAAGTTCTGCATTCCCTCGTTTGCCCCCAGTTGATGAAGAAGTGAGTTTAAATAATGTTTTCAGTGCACACAGAATATATTTCTACAGATGTAATCTCTTTGTGATAGCTAATGTCCATCTGATTAATTCTGTTCTAAACTGTAGGTGAAATCATCAGACCCAAACACGTATTTCAGTTGTGATGATCATTTCCCATTGGTTGAGGAAGAGAGTAGAATTGACCAGGGGGAGAATCATTTTCGGGAACCTTCACTTGATAGGGTTACTACTGCAACTTTTTCTCACGAGGCTTTGTCATCAGAAGGTACATATGTGCACAGTAGCTATTGGCTATTAGCTTTCTTTGCAAAAAATTACAGGAAAAAGGCTATTAGCTATGAGCTCTATTGGTTTGGTTTTTTTCCCCCTAATTCACCTCTGTATGCAGGTTCAATCAGCCATTTGTTCAACTGCATTAAGGGAAAAATTGAGAGAAGTGGTCTCCTTGGCATCACAAGATTGCCTATATCTCTTTTCATTAAATTATTCACACTTTTCCACTTTCTACGGTTTGAATTTTGGAGAAGGCAGAGTAATGTTTATCCATCTCCTGTGGCTAGCCACAATGTGAGCAGCTGTCCTCCAGCAGTTGAAGATGCCAAAGATGATGACCGTGTCCTTCCATGTATAGAGCGTCTTCAGAGATTAGAGCAAGTTTTTGAGGAACTAAGCAATAAACCAGCTGCAATTCCATTGGAAAAAGAGAAAATTCTTTCGGAATCTTTGGACAGGATCAAGTCTGTCGAGTTTGACCTTGAGAAGACAAAGAGAGTATGCTCTGTTTGATGATCATTTGTTTTATGATGATCAAACTTAGGTTACTTTTAGTAATACTCTTTTGCTTTACAGGTACTGCATGCAACAGTGGTAAAACAGCTTGAGATTGCTCAGTTGTTGGAGAATCTACAGGAGTCCAAACACCAAGTAAGTCGCTTCATATACTAAACACTTGCTATATTTCGTGGTAAAAAGAAAAAAAATCAAGTCAGAATTGACTGTATTTGATTTATTTCCATTTATTGGATACCCTTTAGCTTTCTGTTTCATACCTCTTTTTATCAAATTTATTCAAATGACCACTAGTAAGAAAGGAGTAAATAAAGATAATTAATATATTTTAACCCATAACTAATATGGGAAATGTTGCTTTGTTAGAGATGACTCGAAAGAAGTGAGTTAAAGAGATGTTGTAGTGAGCCTTTTATTTATTTATTTTTTTTTCCTGAAAACAATTGTATTAAGCTGTTGGGGACAAGCACAATATAAAGATATAATCAAGTCAGCCATTATGTTTTAATGGGATAGAATTTAATATTTAAAAACAAAGCTAGTATACCAAAAAAGAGTCATTTATTTTGTTTCTCATTTATCACTTACTCTCCTTGATATGGTCTCTTTGAGGCAAATCTGACATCTTCTAGCTTCATTGATGCAGAAAAAGAAACTTTTCTGTTGAGTGTGTAAAGGAATATGAGTGGAAGAAGCTTCATTTAAGTATTGATCTGAGGAGGTTCATGGTACTGACAAACACTTGGACACAAATATAGGAAGGTAAATTTTTCTTATTTTCAGAATCCAGCTATTTATTGTAATAGCAAGTAGCAAAAACTTACAGTAATGAGGTATGGGGTCTGTATGCTTCGAGACAATGTAAAGAGAGAGTCGAATGGAATGACTAACAGTGGCAGCTTTTGGTCTGCTTCCTTCAAGCTAAGTGGTGCACCAGGAGTATATCGTTTTGACCTTTGATCACGTATATAGGGCGGATGTAAATTAGAGTGAGGAGGCATATGGCCCACCTCTAACTCTACAAATAAAATAATAGGTACAGCATTTATGAAATTAAACACAAATTATATGCAGATAATATAACTGCACTCTACCTTGATTTTAAATTTTAATACTTAATAACTTACTAAAAATTTAATAATTTACTGATTTTCACTAAAATGATGTACACAAATAATAACTAAGAAATGCTTGGTACTATTTTTTACTACATATATATGTTGCCTCTGTTGCATACACAAATCCTAGATCTGCTACTAATATTATTATTTTGGACTCGTCAAAGTTTTGGTGGTTTATGTTGCTTTATGAACTGTTAATATGTTGCGCCGTTTTTCGTAAAGTACATATAGAAGCAATCAATAGAACAAATATGTGGTTTAATAATACTCTCGCCGCTTTGTTAGTAAATCTACTTTGGTAATATCACTATTATTTTTTAAGATATTATTTTAATTGCATCAATTTAAATATTTTTGTTAATTATGGGATTAAATTAACCTAATTTAATAATTATAAAATTTAGTGCTTATTTCATATTTGTATTTGGGAAAGAAAAAAAAAAAAAAGAAGCGTCCAAATGTAGTGTTTGGGCTGTATTTCTCTTTATTATTGTAGTTTAGTGCTGACAGAAAGGATTTGGCTGGAAATGTTTAGTAGTTTTTAGAATTTTTCAAAAATAATCTAATCTACTAGCAAAAAAGAAAACCTGCTGGCGACAGATATTTGCCTTACTTTTTCCATCGTCTTGCTCTTGCCCAAAACCCACCAGCTAGCTAATTAGGAAAAAATTTATACATCCACACATCTTCATTTATTCTCACTTAAAAATATATTATATATTTTATAAATATTTTTACATTCCACCTAATTTTATAACAAAATCCATATTTTAAAGTTAATATAAAGTTGTTATATTAATGAAATTCTTGCCTCAGTAAAAGTAAATAGAATCACTTGCAACTTGGAGCATAAAAGGTAAAAACGTAAAAAGTAAAATGAGTATCTTGTACCAAATGGAATTACAATAAGTGTGTCAAATTAGTGCAAACTGGTTTTCTCTCATCACTCTAAAGTAGCATTTAAAACAATTTCAGAAATTGAATTCTTCAATTTATTTTAAAATAATATGTTAATATATATACATAAATTACATATATATATATATATATATATATATATATATTATATATAAATTAACATATTATTTTAAAATTAATTTAATTTCTGAAATGGTTAAAAACATATCCTCACAGAGCAAAGGAGTTGTTTGACCGGATAAAAAAGAAGTAGTAAAGCAAAAAGGTCCAAAGGAGTTTGATTTTTTATTACCAAAAATTATTATTCTTAATATATGTTAATTTTAATTTTGTGAAACAAGACAATCGATATTTCAAAAATGAAAACTATTTATCACAGCATATTTATTATTTAAGATATGAATTATGGAGAGCTAAAGTTTTTTTTTTCTTCAGAAAAATTTAAATCTCGATTATTCAAAGAAAAAATACAAAATAATTAACTCAATAAAATAAAATACATCAAAATATCTAAAATATAACTTTAAAATGAATTATGAAGAGCTAAGTTAGATTTATGATTTTAATAATTTAAAAAGTCAAGTGATATAAATAGAGATAATTTGTTATAAATAATAATAACAATAAATAAATAAATAAATAGAGATAATTTTTGTATGTTTGCTCTATATTTTATTATATGAGTAATTTTATTTGTATCTAAGGCAGCAATTATACAATTTTTTTTTTTTAATTTTTGTTTCAAGTATCGGTTCCACTATGAAATTATGTAGACTCGTAACAACCTATGCATCATTTAGTTTTTTTAGTGGGGATGCAATACTGACGTATAGAGTTTTTTATGTTTGATAATTAGGTTTTTGATGTTTCAAAAATTGAAGGACATAAAGTGAATTTTGAAAATTTAGTTATAGTTTTGTAATATAAACAAGAAATTAGTGTTCAAAAACGTATCTAACCCCCATATTTTGTTGAAGAAGTCCTATATTATTCTCTCCATCAGCCTGATAATTAATTTTTACTGGAATAATTAATATTGATATATTATTGAGAGTATTCTTACCATATCGACATATCGTAGCATTTTTATTATTCCCAAGTAGCATTTTTCATTCTCAAATTTACCAATAATCTTAAGGAAGTGCTTCTCAGGCTAAAAAGAAAAAAGGAATCGTACAGATTTCATAGAAGGAAAAAAAAAAAAAAGTCAACTTTTACTGCTACCCATTTCAAGCATTTACCTCAATGCCTGTTTTTTTTTTTAAATAATAATAATAATTTTAACAAAATTATTATTATTTATTCTAATTATGTGTTTGCTTGTTAACTTTTATAATTTTTTTTTTGATAAAAAAAAAAAAAAAAAAGTTTATAATTAAAAGTTTTGAACTCTAATCATTTCCTGGTTTTCAGAAAAAGAACAGTCGAAGAAATTAAATAAAGAAGTCGCAGCAGCTGGTAGATGAACTACGACTACCTCCCTTTGTGAGAAAACATAAATCTTTACTCAGAGTCACAGATCTAACCTTTTCATTCGCTAAGTGCATACCCAGATACCTCTAATAGACATGGAATTCAATCGCAGCTTCTCCACATTTTGCGCGATTCTCTTCCTCTTTATTGGTCTTAATGTTTCGGCTTCTCCTTCATCTTTTATAACAGGTACTACTAGCTAATCGTTGCAAATTTTCCATTTTCCTTAAGTATGAATTGTTAGTTTGAAACAAAAATCTAAACCTTTAAATTATGTTTATGTAATTACAGATGAATCCCATGGTTCTATCGGTCGAAATCTCCTTCAGGCCAAGAAAGGTTTGATTTATTCACACCTTTCTTGCATTAGTATATCTTCAAAGCCTTATATTTTCTGTTTGCATCGAAATTCAATTAAATAGTAATCTAGTATATGAAGCTTATTATTAAAAGTAATGCCGATTTAAAATTTTGTTTCTCAATAAAGAAAAAAAAATGGTTGTGTCAGAATTTGCATTCATCAATTAAAATCAACTTGTTTATTACAAGTTTCAGAAGTTTTATTTTTGGGATTCTAATTACTACCTATACATGCATCTAATTAATGCAAACAAAATGAATCAAGTGTCACAAAATTTGTGCTAAATTTGCAAATCTTATATATAATGAAATCAAACGTCTTTCTATTTGTTCCTTGTTTTCTATTTTGTCAACCCATTGCATCTACATCTAAGCTGATTAATGATGAGAGTTTGCTGTTACCTTTATGTTTTAAGAGTCTTTTGTTTCCGCTTTAGACACCTATAAAAAAGCGCTTTTAAACCAATTTATTTTTGTCAGAAGGGCTTTGAGGGCTACTAACGGAAGCACAACATTGGGCTTCTCCTAAAAAAACCTTTTTAAGTTTTAACAATAAGCACAATCAGACAATCTCAAACAAAATAATAGCAGGCAGTCGAAGTGGATGTGCAGGACTTCTATGAAATATATCAAACATTGAAACCTTCCACACTTTTATGAAGCTATGCTATACTGTATTAGTGTAATGATATGTTCTATTGTATTTCAGAAGTTTCATACTCTGTCATATTTTCCCAGCCATGGCTTTTTTTACTGATATTTCCTCCATGTAAAACAAGTGTGGTAGATTTCGTGTCCCGTCATGTTGGCCTAGTTATTTCTTGGCATAATCTCTGGCATATTTAGCTCTCTTTTGGCCGCATAAACCCACAGAGCATACGTTGGTGTGTTAGTATGAGAAACATTTTTTTTTTAATAACATCATATACCTATCAAGTTTTTCACCTACAGGGACATGAAAGCACAATCCATTTATAGGAAGAAAACACATCTTCTTTTTATTGATGATCCTTGTTGTTAAACTGTTGCAAACTATTTCCCTATAAACTCATTAAATAGACTAAAGTACCAATTTAGTTATCTTCCTTTTCATTTTTTGTCTTAAATCTTTTAAGTCAAGATATAGTCTACAATTCTTTGCACATTTGACCAATTTAGTTTAAAACCTTTTTAATTTGACAAATTTATTCCATAACCTTATCAAGAGTTGAACTACTTTTGAAGAATTTGGTCATTCATAAATTGATCCAAAATGAAAGATAAATTGGTCCAAAATTGAAAAAGACTAAATGGTTGAAATTGGTCAAGTCCAAAGGTTCTGGAAAGATAGTTCTATTTGTAATACTCTGAAACTATGACATGGATGCTTTGATGCCACCATATTTTCCAGCGGGTAATATTTTAGGTCTGGTCACTTTTTGGAACGTTAGTCACCGTATTTTGAACTGGTACACTATTGCCTTTATTTATTTAACAAGTGGGACACTGGTAGATTTTTACCAAATATTTTTTTGGTCATTTCATCTGCAGCTTGCCCTGTGAATTTTGAGTTCCTTAACTACACTATTATCACTAGCAAATGCAAAGGACCACACTATCCTGCTGCTAAATGTTGTGCAACATTTACGGAATTTGCTTGTCCCTATGCGGAGGTGTTGAATGACTTGACAAATGATTGTGCTTCCACTATGTTCAGCTACATTAACCTCTATGGAAGATACCCACCTGGCCTTTTTTCCAGTGAATGCAAGGGTGATAAAACACGAGGTCTTCCTTGTCCAGCAGTGCCTCCCTCAGCAATAGGAGATGATAAAAATGGGAGCAGCATTCGTTGGCGTGCATCACTATTTCACATGCTCACAGCTGGCTTGCTTATGTTGTTGTATGATTTGTTGTGAACAATATAAATATTTCCCTCTTTTGTGAGGTTTAAATCTTTTTATTCAGTCATTGTGATAAGAGTCTGTGCCATTACTATTCCATTGAATGTCATGTAATGATATATACAATTCTTGTTGTTTTGTGCTCTGCAAGCCATCGAATTAGACTTAGGTCTGCATTATTTTGAGTAGGGGTTTGTTATTATTTATACCTAATTAATAGCAATGATTGACTATTGAGAAAACTGTTAATTGTATACCACTGCTTTGTAGTGTAACAATTTATGTTGCACTTCAGTGGCATGAGTTCAAGTTCCGTCAATGTAAAAACTAAAAAGTGTGTTCGTGTATAATTTAATTTTTTAAAGGAGAAGTCATAATTGTTGGTTACTTTGTTTTACTCGTTGTTGGTTACTTTGTTAATATTGTTTCTTCTGCCATCCGATCCGAAAAAAAAAAAAAAAAAAATTCAATCCAATACTCAATTTCAAGCCGCTTGAAGTTCAATGGACAGTGGAGCAGTTCAATTCTTTTTTTTTTTTTGGGTCAAAGAAAGACTTATCAGGATTTAGGGAGGATAGGGCCATAGTTATATACCGTCACACCATCAAGAATCATCATCAGAAATCTGAGTGGAACTCCTTAATTAAGCTCTATTCAAGTCGGTACTCTCCGCATATTTGAAAGATGAGACGTGTGTCGCAGTTCGTGCTAAGAGGCATGCGGCTTCTAAGGTTCGAACCGCACACCTCTCGTCCGAAAGGCGACACGTCCCCACTCGTCTGTAGCAACAGTGTTTTTGCCACTGAGCCAACCCACCGTTGGTGGAGCAGTTCAATTCTGATCGGATATTTTTAGTAATTTCTTTTTCCCCAGGCCCAATATGCATTATCTTCATTATCCCCTTATACTGAGATTTTCTGTGGCTGTGGTGAGATAACAAAACATGAGACCGCTACAAAAATTCCTAAGCATAGTCTTTATATTACGTGATCACCAACGACCAATCATTCAAATTGAGACCTGCTAGCCTGCAACGACTACTAGTTGCCGGAAAAGTAGTTAGTGCTCTAATGCTACCAGCTTTTTCAACGGGTAGTTTTTTACCTCCTCCCTTTATTAATACTCCTACCACTGTAACTTTGCTTCAAACGTGCCAAGATTCCCAGGAGGCAAAACAATTACATGCCCAATCAGTCGTTTCGGGACTCCTTCACCGCCCTCCGAATGCTGTGAGACTCCTCCAGTCTTATGTGACAACATCACAAATTCAGTATGCCTTGTCAATTTTCAATAAAATACCTTCTCCCGATGTATTTGCATATAACATAATAATCAGAGGTCTAATACTGAATAAAGACCCTTATCATTCACTGGTCATGTATAACGAACTCTTAATAGATGGTCTAAGCCCTGATAGTCACACTTACACCTTTGTCTTCAAGGCATGTTCCAAATTGAAAGCACTATTTGAAGGTAAACAAGTGCACTGTCAGATAATTAAGGCTGGAATAGAACCCAATACTTACGTCCACAGCTCATTAATTCACATGTATATAAATTCAGGTAGCATAGTTTGTGCAGAACGTGTTCTGGCAGATTATTCTGAGGAAAATACATCTGCTAAGAACTCGATAATTTCAGGGTACCTCAATCACGGTCATATAGAAAAGGCTAGAGTAATGTTTGACAATATTGTTAAAAAAGATGATGTATCTTGGAGTGCAATGATAACAGGATATACAAAAATTGGCATGTATGCAAAAGCCCTATTTATCTTTCAGGAAATGATGATGGCTTACCAAGTTTGTTCAAATGAATCTGCACTTGTAAGCACGTTGTCTGCGTGTGCTCATTTGGGAGCATTAGAACAGGGAAGATTTGTACATGCATATCTTAGTAAAACTGGGGCTAACATTAGTTGTTCTCTAAACACTGCTCTGGTAGATATGTATGCTAAGTGTGGCAGTATCAAATGTAGTTACAAGCTGTTTGTAAAAATGCATCAAAGAGACATAGTTACCTGGGGAGTTATCATTTCTGGTTTTGCCATTCATGGTCAGGCAGAGAAATGCTTTCAACTGTTTGATGAGATGGTGGCTGAAGGAAACCAACCAAATGGAGTCGTCTTTGTGGCTGTTTTATCAGCTTGCTCTCATGCTGGGTATGTTGAACTGGGACATAAATACTTCTATAGGATGGTTCATGAATATAGGATTACACCATCAATTGAGCACTATGGTTGCATGGTCGATCTGCTTAGTCGTGCTGGGAGGTTAGCAGAAGCAGAAGAGCTAATTTTAAAAATGCCAGAAGAGCCTAACTCTGTAATTTGGGGTACACTACTGAGTGCTTGCAGGAAGTACAATGACCTGGACAGAGGTAAATTTGCGTTCAGGCGACTCATTGAGCTTGAGCCAACATCAGGCGACAGGTATAAACTTGCAGGCCTTATGTTTGATAATGCTGGAGAAGAGGAAAATGTAAGAAAAATTAGGAAGTTCATAAGGGAAAATGATTTGGAGACAACACGTGGGATAAGCTTCATTGAAATTGATGGCATGATGAATGAGTTTGTAGCTGGGAATATTGATCATATTAAGAGCAGGGAGATATACAGCATGTGGAAGAGTCTCAATAGAACGCTAACTGGAAGCCCAACTGAGCTTTGCATGAAATACTAACAACTAATAATAATATGTTCAAGCAGTTAAATCAAGAAAACTGGCATGTGGACTAAAAAAGGGTAAGAAATTGAGTTTGTCCAAGTAGTCATTTGCTTTGTAATGCAACGGTATAAGCTTCTGGTAGGCAGTTGAAGGGGCACAGTTCAAGCCCTGTTCATAACCAGCGTGTTTGTGTGCTTGTGCATGAAAACATTTATTTAAAAGAAAGGTTTGTCCAAGTGGTGTAAGCAATGAAATAAAAGATTCTTAAACTAAAGCTGTTGATTCAGCCTGCACTGTATGTACATTTCCCGAATAAAACAAATATGGCAATAAGCAATGTCAAGCAATACACAGAGAGTCTGGACTTTCGCCAGAACTGCTTCTTTGTTATGTACCAAGGGCCAGGGAACATGCTCAATTTTAACGATCCTTAGGACAAAGCCACATTAAGAAAACTGGAAAAAATAATAATAATTTGAAATAGTCACTTAAGTTGAGAATATAGTCCAATAACTTGTTTAAGTTAGTGTATATATTATATGTATTTAGTAGATAATGGGGAAACATCAAACATACATTGCTGATAAGCTTTGCTCCAAACCATGCATTATATGAAGTCTGACTCAGAAAGAAATGAATACACCTGTCATTGTAGTTGTTAAACTGATGACATGCATACATGGAGAAGTAACTGGGATGATTAAGTGCAATTGCATGCACTGTTATAAGGCTTACGCAGTAAGGTTTCTTATGTGTAATGTAGTAATGCAATCTTGTAAGGTGGAGTGTTGCTTACTGTTAGCACGTGTAGATATAAATAACCAATTTATACCTTTGGTAGGGAGGGTATATAAGGTTGTTAGAGCTGTTATTCTCGATGGAAATTTTCGTGAGTTTTATCTGCAGTTCTTTAAGAACTGTGTGAGGGTGTAATTTTGGCTTAAAAAACATAGTGAATTAGTAGGATTGGCTCCTTCCGTGGATTAGATTCACACACTGTGAATTGAATCACGTAAAAACTGACTGTGTCTTCTTCTTCTTGATCGTTTTGTTCTGTGTTGTTTGCTGTTTCATGCGATTGGTTTTCTAACACATTATCTACATGCTTTTCTGTTTAGGTTTCTTTTGTTCAGTGCTGTTTAGATTTGATGGAGTTATCTTGATGACTAATTTTACTAATTCTCATTCGTGTTCTTGCATAAGCTTGGCCATGATGTGGTTGATAACAAAAATTAAAATAAAAAGGAGGAGAAGAAAAAGGTGCGAATGACAAGATACACTGCCTAGAAGAGTGGATGTATGATGGAGATATAAGAAACGTGGAAAATTAACGTTTGTGTTTAGACTTGAAAGAGAATAAAAAACTTAAGATCGTTTACAAGTAAAAAAACAAAAAAAGGACGGATTGGGATTTGAACCCGACGTGAATCGAACACGCAACCTTCTGATCTGGAGTCAGACGCGCTACCATTGCGCCACGGATCCGTCTGTGATATACGCCTCATTTTAAAATATAAATTCATTGTGAATTAAGACACTAGAAATACTTTAACCAAATATCTTCGACTCAGAAGGAGCAAATTCACCGACCCATCCACGGATTTTTTCGTTTTCTTTCTCCCACTCTCACACAATTGAGACGTGTGGAACCGTATGAATATATATAACATGCATTCTAAGATAATTTTACTAGAAGAGATGCAAGAAGCTGAGCCTTACGTAACGTGATTGGTATATATATTTGGTTTATATAAACCACGTCTCTCTCAAATGTCTAGCTAGCCTTGTTAATTCAATTAGCACATGCATGTATATATATATATTAGTCATCATACTAATCTTGATAGGTTCATTGCCTTATGATGCATAAATATTACGATGGTAAGGTTATTATATACTGACGTTTTTATTTATTTATTATTATTATTATTTAACCCGAATAATAAAATCTTTATACAATTAAGATGATTATTAATGAGATGATTTGACTGAATAATGGTTAGGCTTAAAATTTAATCGTTTCGAAGGAGTCAATTAAGTAGTCAACTAAGGAATTGGGAATACAATGCGTTTTTCGTAACATCCTTCTCTCGCAAATCAGTGCCATAATTGGAATTACATTTGCAATGTTCAAATGTTCTAACTTCCAAGTAACTGAAAGTCGAAGTCGAGTTATTTCGAACTTTACTAATTACTATGAAATATTATCTTCAATGCCCAACTGCCAAACCTTTTTTATTCTAGGCTGCTGCAAGTCTTTGATATATTTCATTGTAAAACTTAACAAAGAACAAAATGGGTGTGAATAGAATAGTGTTCATATTGTACGTATTTGTCAACCTAAATTTACATATTTTTTAATATTATAAAAAATTAAAATTATTTTTAAATAATTTATTTATTTATACTGATAAGACAATCTAATATATTTTACAATCACAAAAGAAATTAAAAAATACAAAGGTTTTTCTTCTTCTTCTTCGTGATTTATGTTTCCCTGCCCATAAAATATACAAGTAGAACTGATCAATCAACATTTTCAACGAGATTAATTCGAACATTAATAGGGACTGTTTTAGGCATTCTCTTTCCTGTTGTCCTAGTTAATCAAAAGAAGCTTATAACTTCACTTCAATGGTGGCCCATGTATGAGTTTGACATATATATATACACGTACACATTAAAGGCATATACATTTATGAGTTTTTTTTTCTTTATTTTTTGACAAAATATATCCTTATAAACTCGCTCATTACCGTAATTCACATACAAGATAGGAAAAGTAAAAGATAAATTTAGGAATTACTCAAAGATCGATGAATTAAGAGCATTTAATACCCTTTCATTAAGTCGTAATATCAACTTAATTTTACCTTACAGAAAACCATTTAAGATGCTGTTTCAACGTAATTAAAGGGCATCTTAATTAACGTTTGGCCAATTGCTTTTTAATTAGGATAAAAGTTTGAAATTTACTAAAAATTGATAAGGAATATACATGCTCCTAATAATCACATGTGCCCAAGTAAAACTTAATGAGCAAGTAAAAAGTCTTGGCAAGCAAGGAAAATACATGTGCTCAAGTCTTGGTGAGTAAAGAAAACACATGTGCACAAGTCTTGGTGAGTAAGGAAAACACATGTGCACAAGTCTTGGTGAGCAAGGAAAACCCATGTGCTCAAATAAACTTAATGAGCAAGGAAAATACATGTGCTCAAGTAAACTTAATGAGCAAGGAAAAGTTGAGCAAGTAATCAAGTCTTGGTGAACAAGGAAATAATAAGACTTAGTGAACAAGTATTTTTGTCTTATAAATAGCTAAGAAAAGCTACATTGTAGACAACCAAGTCTTTTACAATTCAATGAATTTTTAAAGTTTAGTTTATCTTCTTCCTTTTTGTTATACTTCAAATTTATTCACAAAATCGTTCATGGTATCAGAGCTTTGAAGCTTTGGTAGCTTCTCAATATGACTGACCCTCAAAAAGACCCAAATCCAATAATACCTCCATCCAAGCAAAATCCACAAGATGTCTTCTCTTTCCATAATTTGTTAGTCACAATCAAATTAGATAATAGTAATTTCATTATATGGAAGCATCAAATACTCAAAATTCTTCGAAGCCTAGAACTAGATGGTCATGTTCTTCAAGAAAATCCAAATCAATTGCAGTCAAATGGAACACCTAATCCAGATTTTAAGAGATGGAAGAGACAAGATGAGATGCTAGGATGCTGGTTAATGAGCTGTATGACCGATGAAATTTTAAAACAAGTTGCTGGCTTTGACACTTCACGAGAAGCATGGTGTATGTTGGAGAAAAATTATGCATCAAGATCAAGAGCTAGAATGATACAATTGAAGGAAGAACTACAACATTTGAAGAAAGGTAATCTTACTATAAATGACTATGTGCTTCAAGTTAAAGTACTATGTGATGAATTGCAATCTGCTGGTTGCACTGTTACAGAAGAAGAAAAATTAATGTATGTCTTGGGTGGTTTGGATGAAAATTTTGATAGTATTTTTTCAACCATAACTGAGAAGATGATAACTGAACGTATTACTATTGATGATGCCAAAGCCTTAATGCTCAGTCATGAAAGTAGACTTGAGCGAAGAAAAACTACACTCATTTCACCTCTGCCCAGTGTTCATTTGGCTGTGAAAGATTCTGAACATGATACTCAAGCAGATCCAAAGGGATTTGATAGCTTGTCACAACGCCAAAATGTCAATGATCAGCAGAACATTAGACATTCACAAAATCACTATGATCCAAATCAGTTTATAGGAAGAGGTCGTGGTATTGGAAGAGGAAGATTCACCAACAGACCACAATGTCAACTGTGTGGCCGTATGGGTCATTTAGCGTCCACTTGCTGGCATCGTTTTGATAGAAACTTTACTCCTACTCAAGGAACTCCAAGTTCACAACCATCACAAAATACACAATATCCACGAGGACCTCATCATTCCCAAATGCAAGCTATGTATGCAAATTCTCATCCATCTTCTACATCACCAAACTTCATTCCATCACCAATTGTTGGACCTATTTCACCTTTTTCCACTTATCAACCATCTTCTTATACTCAAGTTGCTCAACCAACTTTTCAGCCACATTATAACTTACCTTATCCTCCACCTCCTCAACAGCATAATGCAAGTTGGTTTCCTGATTCAGGTGCTAGTAACCATGTAACCTCAGATCCCAGTAACTTGGCCATGTCACAACCTTACTCAGGTAATCAAAAACTCATCATAGGTAATGGTTCTCAGTTATCTATTTCTAGAGTTGGATCTAATGTTTTTGAGTCACCTTATGCTTATAATCGTACTCTTCACATGAATAATATGCTTTTAGTTCCTAACATTGCTAAAAATCTATTGAGTGTATCACAGTTTGCTAGAGACAATGCTGTTTTCTTTGAGTTTCATTCTAACTGTTGTTATGTTAAGGATCAACACACGGGGAAGGTCCTCCTTCAGGGAACCCTCAATAATGGTCTCTATCAGTTTGATCTCACACTTCTTCATGTTTCTTCCACACAAGACAAGGCATCTTCTTCTTCATCCACTAGCACTAATCTTCCACAGAACCAACCTGCTGCTTTTGCTGCTCAAACTACAGATCTGCTCCTATGGCATTTTAGACTTGGACATGCATCCTTAGGCACTACTAAGAAAGTGTTGTCTAAATGTAAAATACCTGTCTCTAGTGAACAATCTGTCTATCCTATAGTCTGCTCAGCTTGTCAACTTGGTAAGAGTCATAACTTACCTTATTTTCCTTCTTATCATAAAGTGAATGCACCCCTTGAAATAGTTTATTCTGATGTATGGGTTTCACCTGTCACTTCCATTAATGGACATCAATATTACATACATTTTACTGATGCATTTTCTCGTTATACTTGGATATATTTTTTGAAATCCAAATCTGCTGCCTATAATGCATTCTTACAATTTAAAGCACAAGCTGAATTGCAAACCAATTGCAAACTTAAAACACTTCATAGTGATTGGGGTGGTGAGTTTCAAGCACTCACAACTCTTCTTAATCAATCTGGTATCATTCATCACACATCCTGTCCTCATTCACACCAACAGAATGGTGTTGCTGAAAGGAAACACAGGCATATCTCAGAATTGGGTCTATCAATGTTGTTTCATGCTTCAATGCCACTCTGTTATTGGGATGAGGCATTCTTTTCAAGTGTTTTCATTATTAATCAATTGCCTAGTAGTGTGCTAGATGACATATCACCTTTAGAAAAATTATTTCAGCTTATACCTGACTACTCTTTTCTCAAAGTTTTTGGATGTGAATGTTATCCTTGTCTTCGTCCTTACAACACTCACAAACTTGAACCACGATCACAATCATGTACTTTCCTTGGTTACAGTCCTCGTCATAAAGGTTATAAGTGCTTATCACACACTGGTAGACTATACATTAGTCGTAATGTAGTGTTTAATGAAAATGTATTTCCCTTTGCATCACAGTCTTCTAAATTCATTCCTCCTGTTCCAAAAAATTTGAATACTGTTTTACCTGTCCTTTTCAAACCTTCTCATAGGTCCACATCTGATATTCCTCACACTCTACATAGTCCTTGTTTGTCTCCTATTGTTTTATCTCCACCTTCTTCCTCTAGTTTACATTCTCCTTCTAATTCTCCACTATCTCAGTCTTTACAGTCTAATTCTCAGTCTGAACACACGGAACCAAATTTTACCTCCTCTTCCATTCCTATTGTTCAACCTGAGCCAACTGTTGCTGTTACATCTCAAAATAACCATCCTATGCTTACAAGATCTAAAATGGGAATTTTTAAACCAAAAGCATATCTAGCAAACACTGTTAGTTTAATGGAAACTGAACCTGCTTCTGTCAAGCAAGCTCTAAATTGTCCTGCTTGGAAAGAGTCTATGGAAGTTGAGTACAATGCTCTTCTTACAAATCAGACATGGGACTTGGTACCTCCTCCAAAGGACAGGAAGATCATCGGTAGTAAATGGATTTTTAGAATCAAAAGGCTGCCTACAGGAAAGGTTGATAAAAGAAAATCTAGGTTGGTTGCTAAGGGATATGATCAACAACCTGGTTTTGATTTTTCAGAAACATTCAGTCCCGTTGTGAAGCAAGTGACTATCAGGACTATTATCACTGTGGCTTTAAGTAAAGGTTGGAAACTACATCAATTGGACATAAATAATGCTTTTTTAAATGGAAAACTGCATGAAGAAGTTTATATGACACAACCTCCAGGTTTTCAACATCCAGATTATCCTAACCATGTTTGTAGATTACAAAAAGCCATTTATGGTCTCAAACAAGCTCCCAGAGCTTGGTTTGATACTCTCAGTTCTACTCTGGTCACTATGGGATTCATTAAGTCCAAGGCTGACTCTTCCTTGTTTTTTAAAATTGGAAGTGTTTCAACTATTTACCTCTTAGTTTATGTTGATGATATCATCATTACAGGGAGTAGTGATCACGAAGTTCATTCCATTATTGCTATGCTTAATGATCAATTTGCTTTAAAATATATGGGATTACTTCATTATTTTTTGGGAATTGAGGTCAATACCTTGCCAAATGGTGATGTTTTACTTACTCAACAGAAGTATATTCGAGAGCTTCTTGCAAAAACAAAAATGGATCTTGCCAAGCCTATTGCTACTCCTATGGTTGCTAATTTTCCTTTATCTGCTACAGAAGGTACACCTTTTGTCAATCCTTCTTTGTATCGTAGTGTGGTAGGTGCCCTTCAATACATCACCATTACTAGGCCTGACTTGGCATTTGCTGTCAACAAAGCCTGTCAATTTATGGCAGCTCCTAAGGAACATCATTGGTATGCTGTTAAGCGTATACTACGCTATTTACAAGGAACAATTCATCATGGTTTAGTTTTTAAAACATCTACTACTCTTATTTTACAAGGTTTTGCTGATGCTGATTGGGGTGCTTGTCCAAATGATAGAAGATCTACTACTGGGATGGTCATTTTCCTAGGCGCTAATCCAATTTATTGGCAATCCAAGAAACAATCTTCTGTCTCTCGTTCAAGTACAGAAGCTGAGTACAGATCTCTTGCCAATACAGCCTCTGAAATGCTTTGGATCAAAGCTCTTTTGCATGAAATTGGTGTTTCTATTCCACCATCACCTGTGATATGGTGTGACAATTTAAGCACCGTTCAGCTTGCTGCCAATCCTGTTCACCACTCCAAAATTAAACATGTTGAACTTGATCTATATTTTGTTAGAGAGCGTGTCTTAGCCAAAGAATTGTTGGTGCATCATCTTCCCTCCTTTGAGCAACCTGCTGATCTTTTAACTAAAGCACTACCTGTTTCGTCTTTTCTTCCACTTCGCAGCAAACTTAGTGTCATGTGCATGCCACTAAGTTTGAGGGGGGGTGATAAGGAATATACATGCTCCTAATAATCACATGTGCCCAAGTAAAACTTAATGAGCAAGTAAAAAGTCTTGGCAAGCAAGAAAAATACATGTGCTCAAGTCTTGGTGAGTAAAGAAAACACATGTGCACAAGTCTTGGTGAGTAAGGAAAACACATGTGCACAAGTCTTGGTGAGCAAGGAAAACCCATGTGCTCAAATAAACTTAATGAGCAAGGAAAATACATGTGCTCAAGTAAACTTAATGAGCAAGGAAAAGTTGAGCAAGTAATCAAGTCTTGGTGAACAAGGAAATAATAAGACTTAGTGAACAAGTATTTTTGTCTTATAAATAGCTAAGAAAAGCTACATTGTAGACAACCAAGTCTTTTACAATTCAATGAATTTTTAAAGTTTAGTTTATCTTCTTCCTTTTTGTTATACTTCAAATTTATTCACAAAATCGTTCAAAAATAACACCCCTAAAACTTATAGTAATAAAACTAGCATCCCCAATAATATTGAACGTTCAATATTAAACGGATCTAAATTGTTATCGTTCAATTCTAATTGGATGAGTGTTCAAAGAAAAATGACATATTAATTATTTTTTTAATTGTGAAAATATAAATTTGAACACAAGAGATACTAGTTTTGTTATTTTTTCTAATAGTTTTACATCCCAATGTCTGTAATATGTAAATATTCAAAATGGACTTTAAATATAATCGTATTTATTCCACAATTAAGCTACCTTTAATCACTCCACTATGTTTGGATCCACAAAATACATGAATTTACTCTTTTGACCAAACTATACACACATCAAAATTTGGATATATAATAGTTATACGTAAAAGTTGACAAATCAGAAATGGAAAAGATCTTATATATATATAAATATTTTTTTAAAAATGGTCTTATATATAAATATTTTTTAAAAGATTTATATTTTGTTTCTTCATTTTTTTAGCTTCTAATAAGCTATTTTCATGACAAATATTATACAAAATTTATAATTTTTTTTTTTTACAAACATTATGAATTTTATTAGAGAAACTATTGGTTGATGTTGGTACAAGTTGATTTCGTGATCCATGATAAGATGTATATATTTTTTCTCTCCTATATTAATTAGCATTACCATCATATTAATTTAATTCAAAATCAACTAGTAATTTTTCATAAATTCATGTGTCAAAATGATAGCCACCATGAGAACAGCTTGGTTATCAAATTTGATTTATTCTTTTTTTTTTTTATCTTTATTTTTTGTTAATACATTTCTTTGAGGTTTTTATTTATTTATTTTTATTATTTTTTAAACTAAGTGCATCTAATTTAGACAAATGGAGAAAGATCATCTATCACCTTAATAAAAATGTTAAAGTTATATAAATTTGTACTCACATTAATTATAATATGATATGTGACCAAATTTTTTTAAAAAATAAATAACTTATTTTATTTACAAAATTATTTAAATATGTGTCACATTATAATTGATATAAGTATAAATATATACTACATTATAATTAATATAAATACAAATTTAAGTACAGAATTAAATACTCTTAGCATTTCTTTATCACCTAAAATATCAAAATTACAATAATAAGAAATGGAGAAAGATCTGATGAGTTATTGCAAATAGAAAAGAGTTTACTATTGCTTTGCTTGATTGAGCCGCCGAATTAAGCACGTTGATGTCACAACAATAAAGATTTATTTTATTCTTACTTTATTAATCCTTCTTAAATTTGAATGGCCAGAATTTTGTAATTTTGTTCATGGAATTCCGAAGCCACTTTTTGAAATGGCACTTCTCTTTCCCATATTTGAATTATTTAATTATTTACGAGTTTTCTTTTCACCAATTTGTTTTTTAATGTGTTTTAAAGTCTTAAATGCTATATAGCAACTACTACTTGAAGGAATGTGCGAACTACATATTGTGAACTTAATTAGATTTTTTCCCTACCAATATGAATAAACATGAGAGAGCGATATTAATAGGTAGTATTCTAACATAAGACTTACAGGTTCAAACAGATATTTGATCTTAAGAGATTTAGTACACAACATCTTTTTACACCAAAGCGAAATAAAAATATATTAGAGAAGAATTATTTTTGGTGCGTAAATTATATAATGTTATTTTTTTTTTAAAAAAAATTATATAAAAAGCATCCCTTTGAATTTAGATTTTCATATCTGATATTTATGATAATATCTTCCCACATAAACTCTCAAATATTTAGCTTTAATTACTTTCTACAGAAAAAGAAAAAAGAGTCTGCCATCTAAATAGCTTGTACGGTAGGTATATAATTAAATTAATTAATAATATATAAAAGCTAATATATTATTTTTATGAGTTAAAAAAAAAAAAAAAAATGCCACGAAAGTTGTTGGTAACTTTTCCAATAACATGTACTGAATATATATGGGAACAGGACTAGTGCCTTTGAAATGGAGGAGGTAAGAGACCTTGTGTTACCTTATGTTATTTGTTGGCTAACCTTAGGTGTATACACCTATCAGAATGCACAAACATAAGGCAAAATTTTCTGACATCACATTATTATTAATACCTAAATATGTGGGCGTGGGTATGAAATTGTACAATAAAAGAATTTAAAAGGAAATTAAACAAAGACACGCTGGGAGATTCTTCATTTAAAACAAAAATAAATATTACGATTAGCCTCATCGTTTTAAAAGTAAACTGAAGAGTTTCCATTTATAATTAAAAATGCCAATCACAATTATCATGAAAATTAGGGGAAAAAACTAAATAATAATTTTCTTATAAACCCATCTCACTCAAAAAACTTCTTTTTAAAAAAATTAAGAGGTAACTGCCTGTATAGGGCAATTCATAATTCTGAGAATGTGAGGGTTAATGACTTTCCAAAACAACAAATTTTTTTTTTAATATGTAGTAAAAAAAAAAAGTAAGAATATACATTTATCAAATAAAAAAGTGAGCATTTAAGTAATTATTAAGCTCTATACAGCTAGCAGAACTGCACAAGTAGTGGGCTTGTTGTGTTGTGAGTGTACGTTTTTTAAGCTATATTTATGTATTTTTAATTTTTAATATTGAAAAAAAATAATTATTTTAGTGAATTTTTTATTATTTATAATGGTAAAAATATTTACTAAATTTATGTGCACAAAAGAAATAATAATTTAAATTGTGTTTGTATTATGATCTGTGACCCGAATTGCTATATAGTAAATAGCTAGAGGTAATGGGTAGGGGTAGCTAGTAGTGGTAGTATAGGTTTTAGTCTCAAATTCTCCTAAAATCAAGAATAAGAAGAAAATTATATAAAAGGAGGGTAAATATAAGTTATTTATGGGAGCAGAAGATTCGGATGATCTGAAAGAACGGAATGAGAGGCATGGCAAACGAAGAACGTGATAGTCAAATTTCTTCTTCCTAGTTCATACCCACGCACGAACCAAAAAGCCTATTAACCTGCCTTTAGTTCACACTTAACATAAAAACACTCTCAATCAACTACCCACACAACAGAAACTATGTATGAAATAAGCAGCTTAATTCCTTGCGATTGACGTTTTTCACAACATTGACTCACAGTGATTTCTTCTTCTTGAGAATTTCTATGTAATTAACTCTCTAAATCTTTCTGGGTTATGGATTTTCTATTCCTATTCAGCTGGTCTCTTCTGGATTTTCATTGCCTTTGTTATTATAAAGAGCCTATCTCAACTTCTTAAGCTTAGCTGGATTGTCAATGCTTTCCTATTTTATTTTCTTTATTAAACTTCCTATTAGTTTTTTTCCCTAAACCCCACTAGGATTTTTTCCTTTCTAGCCAAGCTACTATCAAAATAGTCCTCTATTGTCTCTTCACTCCGCCCTTTTTCCATGGTTGCTGTACTCTCTTCATATTCCTATTAACTAATCCAACTCTATAAAATTTGCATAGTTCTCACAGTTCCTTTTTTTTGCAGCGCCCTAATTTCTTTGAAGATATGAAAGATCAAGAGACCCAGATGAGTGCTCAACAACAACAACTTGATGATTATGGAGATCAAGACCAAGATTTGACTTGTGATCAAAAAGTGGGTTTTGAGCAGGATGAACAAGAAACTACCCCAAATGGGCGTTTATGTATTAAGCTCAAGATTGTGAAGTCAGAGACCGCCATTGATAATGAAGAAGAAAAGAAAATTACTACTCCTGTTGGAAACAATAACTACCCACGAGTTTGTGAGTTTTGTAAAAGAGGGTTTAGCAATGGTAAGGCTTTGGGAGGTCATATGAGAATGCACTACAAAGCACTTAAGCTTCAGAAGCCAAACAAGGCCTTCTTCAATTTCCAAAAAAACCGTCGTAATAATCATCTTGGATCTACTCTGAGTAAAAACAGTAACTTAACGAGTAATAACACTACTGTGGGTAGTAATAATGGAGGTTGCTTCAAGAAGATGGAGATTAGTCCAGTTTGTTGTCTTTGCCATAAGACTTTTCCATCCATGAAATCGCTGTTTGGGCACATGAGGTCTCATCCAGATAGAGACTGGAGAGGTATTCAACCGCCTCCTTCAACTGCAAAGAACAATACTTCTTCTTCTACTCTTTCAAATTCTGCTCCTCCAGTTTTTGCCCAAATCAAAGCCTTCGATCACGATGATCACGATCACGATAAGAATAATGGTTCAGCTTCACCTGATGATCATGACCTATTGGACACTCCTCTGCCTAGATGGTCTGTTACTGGAAAAAGAGGTAGTAAAGGAATTAATATTCGGTCTAGCTCTGATTTGAGTCCTGGGTTGGTGGATCCATTAAATGAAGCTGTTCATGATCTGATTATGTTAGCTTCTGCTAATCCAAGATCATATTTTGACTGTTCAAATCATCATCAAAAACCAAAATTTCAAGAGGTACGTCATGAGGTTACTAATAGCAACTCTGTAATTTCTCTTTCCAAAAAGATGGTTAATGTTGGGAACAAAACCCAGTTGCCTGATTCGCTTATAAAGGTGGAAAAAGGAAAAGGAAAAGCTGTAATTGAATCTGATGAACAGTTTGCTGCAAAAAAGTCTGTGACTTTGAAAGTGGGAATACTCAATAATAACTATAAGAAGCAAGAAGTCTCAGATAGCCAGCACTCAGAAAGCAGTGAACTTGGGTTGAACTCTAAGATGAGGAAGAGGAGAAGAACTATAAAATTGGAAGAGTTGGAAGAAGCAGAGCAAAATATTATTCGTCAATACAAATGTAGTACATGTAACAGAACATTCACTACCCACCAAGCATTGGGGGGTCACAAGTCAAGTCATAACAAGAAACAGAACAAGAAATCTCTGTTTGTCGCTAAATCTGCAATAATTCTTGAAGTGGATGAATCAACAGAAGAAGAAGCTCATAGGTGCAAGATTTGCAACAAGACTTTCTCATCAGGTCGGGCTCTTGGTGGTCATAAGAAGTGCCACTCTTCAGCCACTGGTGGTGTTTTTATTGAGGCAGCTAAACCAATTATTCAAACAGCTTCCCCAGGAGAAGCAAGCCAGACTGGTCCAAGAGTTGTTCTGAATTTTGATCTTAATGAGCTTCCACAAGATGAAGATGAAGAAGGTATTGGCTCTGCTTACGTTTCTATGCCTGAAAATGCAGCTTCTTCTAACAATTCAGTTACCCAGTTAGTTTAAAGTTCAGTACAGCTTTAATTGAATATCATTCTTAGAAGTAGGAAAGAACATTTTTTTAATGTTTTTACAGTAGCTCAAATACTTGTTGGGTACTGATCAAACTATCAATTAGCTTTTATTTTGTAGTGGTACTCTTTATCATTGCAGTAGAGAAAAAACAGTTGCAGAGTTGATCTCTTTTGCTATTTCTTACTTTTTCTCTAGTGGGGTGGGGTCACTGTGTGTCTTTGTCCTTTTGTGTTGATTTTCTTCATGTAAAGCACAATGACTCTTGTTAATGAAGAAAATAACCAAAAAGGGTCTTTTGTTTCTTTGGCATTCGTAATGATATAAAAAATCTGCGTATACATTTTCCCTCCTTTTGTGTTATTTTCAATAAATGTATAAAAATATTATTTTTTATTAAATTTTTTTTGAGTTAATTGTCTCAATAATTTTTATTAAGGTATGCTCAAATCTTATTAATCATAATTTTTGAATAAATACTTATAAATAGTAATAAATATATAAAATAATTAATATTTATTATGATAATAATTTAAAATTTTGAAATAATTGAGTAAAACGTAAGATCTTAAATTTTAATATCATGTTAAAAATGATTGAATTTTTTTTTTTTTACTCTTGTTTTCATTGTCTTGCCGCTCTTTGACACAGGAATGATCACATTTGAATATAGCTTTGCTTGTTCTGTTACAAATTATATCTCGGCTTCAAGTGAAAATGTGGTTTTGATAAATTAAGCTAATTTTGTAATCTAGAGCTTTAATCTTTTAATTCATTGATTATTAAAGAGAGAAGTGGTTTTAAAAAGCTAATTAGGAGAGACTTCTCTTTTATGCACTGCCCACTGGAACCTCACTCAATCGTTGCCATAACTTGCAAGAATCTCAGCCTTGACTAAACAGAACTTTTGTTCTTTGATTTTAATAAAGAAAAAAAATTGTTTCTTTCGAGAACAATTTGACATATATAGGATTATAGGAGTTTGGGAACTAGGTAGGTCTTCCACAAAAATTACTGGTGGGGTCTACCATTAAGGGTCCTTTTTGTGCTGATAGATCGGGACACAGTTATCTGCCACAGTATTATGTATTTGCCTTTGGGAGGGGTAATATAGAATTCTATTAAATTATATTGTTTATATTATTTAAAATTTAAAATTATAAAAAAAATTAATTTTAAAAAAAAGAAGTTAATTAAAGGCAAAATATATAATTTTAATAATTTATTAATTAAAATAATACAATTTATTTTTTAATGAATTTTAAAAAATAATATTTTAATTAAAAAATTATTAAAATTATATATTTTATTTTTAATTAAAATATCATTTATAATTTAAAAAATTAAATAAAATAAATAATTTAACAGGAGAGATCACTTGGATACTTCTCTTTAAATAATATTGATATAGAATAAATAAATGAAAGAAGTACATATTATATGTTTATTTCCATAACTTTTGAGTATGCACAGGTTCCTCTCTTTTTCAAGCTAACTAGTATTACCTATCTCGTGATCAACTTGCTAACTGGTGTGAGTTGTGACATGTGCCTTAGTCTGCAAATATTAAAGACAGGCTAGTTTACACATTAGCAAATTCTTTAAAAGGAAAGAATAGCTTTATATATAAGAGAGATTGAAAGAGATTAATTAGAGAAATACAGCATTTAATCACTTTGGATTATGCAGTTTGGGTTTTAAAGGTTGTTTCATTCTATGGATTTGGATTGTGGGTGACAATTGCAGTTGAAAAGGAAAAAAATAAATTAAGGATGGTAATTTGCATCTCAATATATAATTTGAACATGATGCAACACTCTATGAATTATGTTATTGTTAGAATTGATTGTTATTTATAATTTTAAAATATATGTTAATATATAGTAGGTGTATGTTTTACTATTGATACTCAATTTTAGATCACTTAGCTCAATGAATATAATTTTTTTTTTTATCTATTCAATAAATATAACTGATGACAACTATTTTTAGAATTAGTAAAAATAAATTTTTCATAAATATATTCAACTAATTTTCATTCCTTAATATACGCAACGTATATATGTCTGTCTTTTTCATTCCTTAATTAAAAAAGTAATATATTTTCTTTTACTTATCTTAATTAATATGTATTCTTTAGTGTAATATTTTTCTAAATTAATCCTACAAGCTGCGAAAATACGATTTAGTCCTAAGCTAGCTTTATAATAGGCCATTGTAGAACACGGCAAACTAGTATTACAAGAGCAGTGATGCACTTCTTAAGATGTAGTGATCCCAAATCTTAGATGACAAGCTATCATTAATTTGATACAATTTTATGCAACTTTGGGTTAATATATTTTTATGATATCAATCAAATTAAATTTTATATTTTAATTGAAATTATACAAAATCCTAATCTTTTAGGAAATATATATACTTGTGTAAAAGTTCACATTTGACGTCATTGAAACATAAAGAGGCTTAGTGAGCTTATTTCTGAGTCTGACTTGTTGCAAGCTGTATCAATAAGATTGATGCTCCTGAGTTCTAATAAAGCAGCCCATAAGCTGATGTAACAGGTGGTTCTTGATCAACGAATTATTTAGTTTCATGTAAAAAAAAAAACTGTGTTTTTTTTCTCTCTTTTTTTATAAACAAATTATCATCTCTACAAATCATTTCGACGTAATTTATAATATGAATGTAACACCTTTCTCACACTGGATTCTTAATTTTGCAAAATATAACACCTTATGGTCTTTGTTCCAATAACTTGCAAAGAAACTTATGTTTTTTCTGAGCAAAATAACTTACAATTTCAGTCTCTTTTGGGGCGTACAATTATACGAGGATGCGAATGAGCTATTTCAGTTTTGGTGGTTACCTTTATGTGCTACCAGTAAAATACATAGACATAAGGTCTAATTTTTTATTACCTATCTTTTTAACTATATAATTTTGGTCATATATTAGTCGACATCACCAAAAATGAGACATAAGAATTGGACTCTTTATATAAATATCCTCCCAACATTGCACTAATTAGTAACGTTGAATCTGCTAGTTATCTCCTTCAGACCATTGAACGAGTTTGATTCTTATCAACAAATTATAGGCACATCCGAGATCAGGGTCATGATTGGATAATAAAAAATCGAATTCCAACTCCTGCTTGGATTTCTCTTTATATATTATAGTTGCTCCTTACTTTTCTTTTCTTTTTTTCAAATACAGAGATTTATTCTAAGGATACTATAATTGAAATTTGGAAGTAACTGAGATAATAAACCTCAGTTGATTGATTTGATCTGTTGCTAAAGTAGATTGAAACATGATAAAATGACATCAAGTTCACCACTTTAGATTGGGACGGCTCAATAAGTATGAAGACTTAAGGCCAAATATAAAATTGAGATATTAAAATATTTTAAATTAAAATCTTTAAGTTTATTTTTGACAATTTATTTATTTATTTTGATTGAAAATAACAATTTATTTAAACATATATTTTGTATCTCAATAAATAGTATATATTTTGTTTTGTAGTCATAAATTAAAGTTTTTTTCTCAATCGATATAAATACCAACAAATTAATCAATCATAAAAAAAATTATTAAGAAATGAGCTTACAAAATTAATATACAAAACTATACAAATATTAATAGATAAAAAAATTAATAAGGATTATATTATATATTTTCGTCAAATATAAAATATAAAATATAAATTGAATAAATACTTAGATTTTTTTTAAATTTTGAAATAGTAATAATAAAATAAAAATGTAAATAAAATTAAAAACAATAAAAAGAAAGAAAGATGAATAAGTTAAAATAACATAAGATAAGAAAGTTAAAATAAACTATTTTTTTTAAAAAAAATATGACTTTTTTTTTTTTACACTCTTAATTAATTTAAAAAAAATTAAATAATATTAAGGAATAACCTAAGATAAAATAATTTACGAAATTTATTACTTAAAATCTTAAATTATTCAACGTATTTTTCGTTAAATAAGAAAACTAAGAGACAACTAACATGTAATATTCATTTTTAAATAATTATAATATGTAAAATAATAATAAATTAAATACATAATATATTGAGCTCCCAGTCAATTGGGCTTAAGATAGTCGCCTAATTTTCCTAATGGTCAAGCTATCCAAACACTTGAAAGGAAAAGTGTTATTCATTCAAAATTACTTTATATTCTATATTAATTTAATTGGTTGCTGTATTTATTAATAGTTGTGTTTTTCAAAAAATTATTTGCACTAATTTTAAGTTTTATTAGCTTTGAATAACATATTATCTCTTACTCTAAGAGGAATAAATAATTTATCATCAAATGAATTTATGGATTGAACTTAAAAAAAAAAACCACTACAAGTATATCTTCTAAGGAAAAAAGAAAAAAAGTACATCATTGCTCTTAATTCATTGAATGCACAAAACCAGCAGATTAATTAGAGCCGTATGCGATTCTTATGGGATAGCTAGACTAAATAAGATGGTGGTGAGTGAGTAACTATAAGGACTAGTCTAGTTTTTGATTTTGATACACACATTTTTTCTGGTCTGGTCGTTGGGGCCAAATTCAACAGAAGACAGAAATTGAGAATATAGTGGACTAGTGGTTCTTTGGGAGAATTTTGCTTATGTAAGTATATACATTACCCTATATCTGTCGTCACATGCAATGTCCAACGTACCCGTCCTCATTAACCATGTCTTTGCATTTGCTTTTTCTTTTGTGTGTCAGCAAACCTTAGCTTATTACTCTCTTCTACTTGTGACCGGCCTTAAAATTTTGAATAATGTTATATAAATTTGTTTTATTCATGCGTTATTATTGAATTAAAAGTTAAATTAAGATGGTGATGGTTACTGGGAGATATTATTTCCTAATATAATTGACAAAAGAAAAACTCTTTTGCAAGATCCAAATTGTCCTGACAAAGAAATGAAAAATAATTGTGTAACGATGACTGTGATGATGGGGTTGTAACTGCCAGTGTCGGTTAGGTAGGTAGTTGATGACTTTTGACTTTTGAGGGTAGGGTGATGCAACCATGGGGGCACCACCTAATTACCTTTTAGTTTAGTAGGCTCTTAAATGCTGCCATAGAAACAGGTTTAGAAAGGGGAAAAAATTCCTTAGAAATACATATAATGGGACAATAGACTAAATATTTTACACAAATTTAATTGTTGTTAAATTATTAGTTTTTTTTTTATAAAATAAATAACTTTATTATTTTGTCACTTAACTCGAGATATATCTCTAATAAGTATATAAAATAATTTTTTTTTTATTATCTTAATAACTTAAATTTTTTTAAAAAATTAATTTTTCATAAATTTTAAGCATTCCATCTAAAAATATATAAGTGTATGTAGATGCATGACTTCCACTCCCGAAGATTGAGATGTATTATTAAGGAGAAACGAAACCATAGTGCAGTAAGTCAATTATGTATGTCTTAAATAATTTCATAAGTTGGTCGGTAAGTTCAAAAACTTATTATGTGTATCTAGAATCCAACCAATTCCATCCCTTACTCCCATTAAAGGGTACTTATCCAATGAATTTAAAAAAATAAAATAAAACACTACATATTGATCGAAATTGAGATTTTTTTTTTTGCCCAGCTAGAACCTAAAGCAAGTAATTTTTTTGGGTTGGACATTTTAGTTGTATTTATATTATTATTTTAATAACTTTTTATTTATATTATTAAATGATTTTAATTTAGTACTGAAATTACTTATTACTACCTTTTTTGTCCAAAAAAAAATTTATAGTAACTCAAAACTTTAGTCGAATAAAGAGGGATAGTTTTAGCATTTAAGATGATTTTCAAAAAAAAAAAAAAGGGTTAATTTTTTTAATGTTAACGGCATAAATAGATTGCAAGAAAAATGATTTTTTTAAGGTTTAATTGTACAGTATAATCTCCATTTATATATAGAGTTTTATTTTTAACCCCACATTTAGGAAAAAAACATAGGATAATTTTTCTTATAACGTAAATGAGCATATGTTTTTTTAGTATTAAAAGAAAATAAATATATATATTTTTTGCTAAAGAGTTAAAAATAAAAATAGTTAAATAACTTAATCATTTATGCACCAAAGAGTTTTTTAAAAAACTTTGTATAACTTTACAAAATAAGCAAAATGAATTTTTTTTTTGGACGTATATAAGAATAGATCTTTTAGTGAAAAGAACAAGTATTCTTCGAAACAAATATATAATAGTATTTTTCGGAGCTATGTGGCCCTTTGTAGTTACCATTATCAATATATTTTTATTATTTACAATTAAAAAATTATCATCTATATTTTTTTTTTAAGAAAATATATTATTAACAATTAAAAAAAGTAATTATTACGTAGTATAATGATAAATGCTAAGGTCAGTTCTAAAAGGTATACCCCATTGATATATATTTGTGTGTGTGGGTGTGTAATTTTCATTTTTAAATTAAAAAAACTTAAATGTCAAAAATTTTCTTTTTTATTTGACTAAAATTTTAAACTAATGATTTTTTTTTTTAACAAAAAGAAACTAATTAATTGGAATCCTTTATTAGGGCTACTTAAAGGGGTTCTTTTTAGGACGCTTTAATGTTTAGGAACAAAAAGAAGTTTACAATCGAGGCACAAAAGGTGCAAAAACTAACAGGAAACCAAAAATGTTACAAACCTAACCTCACCTTCCCTATCCTCCCGCCCCAAATATGAAGACTAGCTAAACGTAATGCTTCAAGAGAATGATGACGCTACTTTGAGATCCATTTGTTTGCCGAAACTCGAAACATTTTATAAATACATAAAGGTTCAAGTTCTCTAGGTGGGTACAAACTCTATCGAACGAGATGATAAGTGTTGGTAGGTTAAATACCAAGACACTAGGACCAGTAACAACTGGATAAGAAAATACCATGTAACCTTACCCACCCTCTTTTTCATGACCAAAACCTCTTCAATCCCTAAAATATCAACACAATGTTTTTCTAACTCCTTAGCTTGTTTATCAAGCTTTTTGGCCTTGCTTTCTGCTTCTCTTTGCGTATTCAGCATCTGTACTTGTTGCTCAACCACAGCTTCTTGTTCCTCAAACACCAAGGTTTGTTTCCTTGCAACAACTTTTAACCTCTGCACTGTACACATTATTGCAAGATACTCAACTTCGGCTTCAATTTTTTGCTTAAACAAACACTCCATCTCATTCTCTAACGCACTACATTTTTCCTCCCGTAACCCAAACGTGTTACCCGATTCTTCTCTTGCAGACATGCTAGCATTAATAATAGCTTCAAGTTCCGCAATTTTCGAATCTTTTCCCTCAAGCGTACTACTAGACGCAGCTAGGTTGCTCTCCAAAACTTTTACATGCTGGCTGAAGCTCAGCACCTGTGCTTCTGATGATATACCCAACAGATCAGACGACTTAGGTTCATGGATTCCTTGATTGGTGAAATCAGATATACCACCACCTTCCACTGACTCGTCACGCTCTGTTATATAGTCCTTACCAATCTCCTTAAATTTATGAAGTTCTGAAAAGAGGACAAGTAGCTCCATCAATTGATTAATCAACAGAAAACATTACAAGCAAGAATAAAATAAAGCATAAATTAAAATTAAAGAAAATATACGATTTCAGGAAAGGAAAAAAAAACAATTCAAGACTCAAGTGACATGAGCAAGAAACATACAATATTGTAAGGAGGTCAGTCAGCATTCTTTATGAAATATAAATTAAATGAAGTAAACTCTATTGTCCGAGAAATCAACAACCATATAAAAAAGCTAACATTCAAAGTCAGCTGCATAGGCAGCCAGTTCAGCTGTGAATTGACAGAATAAGTTGGATAAGAGTTCATAAGCTACATTTCTGTGGGGAAATTAAATGGAGCTAGATGCAAGGAAATATTTGATAAAATATCAACCATTTAGGGGTGTCAAAATTCTATCTATTATTGTACATTTGAAGCCCCAAATATTTTCAAAATTTAGAAATTGTCATACTCAAGGATAAAAGCTGAAAAGGGAAGAAACAGGATTATACCCAAAAAAACTACTTTAGGTTGAAAGAAAAGAAAAAATTCGAACATTTTAGATGTCAGTCAGTTCATGCAAGCAAGATTGAAGTCAATTAAAAAAATAACAACTTCCGGGTAATGAATAAATCCCTAACTAATAGTTCATACATAAATTGCAGTAATTGGAATTATAGTAAGGTCTTTTTCATTCTGATTCCTAAAATTCAAGGCTGTAAAGATTCCTCAATGTTTTGGGAGGTCCAACCAACTCAGATTTATGTAACAAGGACCAAGAAACCAATAACGTAGTTCTCAGTCTACCACAGGGGATTTGAGTAAAGACAAGGACATGGATTTATATAGACACCGAGAAAAAAACTAAAACAGGGAAGAGGCAGAGTGATAGAGTTTCAAAAGAAAAAAGAAACAAAAAAGATGCAGAAAATCATTCTAAATATAGCTCAATTAGATTGAGTGACAAGTTAGGATGTAAATATTATAACTACATAAACAACAAATACAAAAATTTAAAAAGAAAATGAGAGGCTAAAAAGAACAAGACTATGAACCCTACCACTAAGGAATCATATGAAATAAAAAAATATTAACATGAGGCAAGAAAGATACAAAGAAAACAATACTACAAAACCCTACCACTAAGGACCCACAAAATCCATTTGTTTCAATACATTTCACTTCAGCAACCGGAAATTTTCGTCACTTTATTCATAATTGGGAGTTCAGAACATAGTCAAAAATTCAAGCAAACACGCTCCATGATAGAAGATTTCAGTACAAAGAATCACACAAGACCTATCATCAAAATTGGCATTACTAAATAAAATCATCAAACAAGTTAAGAACCAAGAAAATTTTCAAGAAATATTAGACCTAGAATTTGAAAGCAATCCAAGGTCATAATAAGCTCATAAAACAAAATAATAATGCATACTTAAATGGGGATACAAATGCTTTAAGATGCTGGTATAAACTTCCTAAAAGAACTGAGCAAACCAGAACAACCCTACATATCCTTCAACAGGAGATTTAAATTATGCAAACATACTCATGAACTTTGTGTCCCAAACATATAAACATCTGTAATTGCCATTTTCAGAAGTTATAAAACAAACGTTAATAGAAGAGCATAAATAGAAGTTAGTGCCACCAGGAACATGCCATGCCGTGCAAACACAAATTACTATTATATCAAATGAATAAGGTCATTACACATACGGTTTCCAAGTTTTCAAAAAAATGCATACGTAATATGCCTATTTTAATAGCTTTTGCATCAGATCTTTCACAACAACTAGTAATGCCCACACTACTAGTATAATTTCCACGTATACATCAACAGACTAACATTCGAACAAAAAAAACCACAAAATGCATGGGACACACATCAAAGAAATTCCCCAGAATGCATCAAATCTAGGAAAATACCAAAAAATAATAAATCATAAGTAAATCGCAAAGAGATACTAAAAATTGATTGAATATTAGCAAGGACAAAAAAGGAATTCCGTGAAGTTCTAAATAAGTTAAAACAAAGAACATAGAATAACCTTTCTCAAGTAATTCTTGTACAGACTGGAGATTAAGCATAGACACAACCAATGGATCCTGATCTGCTAAGAATTGATTAGTCTCTCTTTTTGCTTCCTTGACCCCCCAAGATACATTTGCTGCTAAATTTTCTTGTGAAAGCTGTTCAATATTTTCCAGTTTCTCTTCACTGTAGCCAGTTTCCACTTCCTCCCTAAAGTGTCGCTCACTTGCATGATCTTCATCACTATGTCTTCCATTATAACTCCTTGCCTTTCCACTATGCTTTCCATTGCTAGAAACAGCTGCACCCAGCATAAGGAAAAAGTTGGAACTTCTCGAATCAGATTCCAAGCTAGAATGAGAGTTTTCCGTCCCTATTTTGGTCCTTACTCCTCTATGCTTTATACTGCTCTCAGTCTCTCCTTTTGCCTGTTGAACCTTCTGAGATGAAGTATCAAAATTCTTTCCACCCATAGCCTTGGTCTTATGTCTCTGCCCCTTAACTTTCTCCCATACTATAGGCTGATCATACCTAACCTTTGGTGCACTGGCCGCAGTGGAAGATTTGCTACTTCTATCCTCACTGTTCTCTGAATCTGTACTAGCAGTAAAACCATCCCCAAGAGCAAACCTAGAATACGAACCAGAACCATGAATGGAAAACCCATCAACAGCATCCATAGGCTTCATCACATTTTCCAATCCAACTAAACCGTTACTGTCGTGCTTCACATCAAAGGATGAATTCTGAGGTTTACTTGGTTGTCCTGGACCACTAAAGCCCCGTTTCAACATTTTACCGTTAAAAATTGCGGAAGCATTAGCATCATTAACGAAATCTCTCCTAATTCGCCTCCATTTCCGCAAACCATGCCCTTTCAGTGTAGGACCTGACCCATCATCCAACAGTCTGGTATCCTGCGGAGGCGAATTCACTGGCAGTGCACTCTCACCAACTTTAACCTCAGTATCTGCAACTGAATTGTCAGAAAACTCCGATATATAGGTCCTGCTAGTACAAAACCCATTGTCCCTAATCTCATTATGATCATCAAAGGACAGTCTTTCTGGGTCCAGTGGAACTTGATCATCTTCCACGGATTCGTGTACAGAACATTCACTTCCCAAATCCATAACACGTACTCACTTATGTACCAGATTAAGAGAGATCAACATCAAGAGCAATAACTATCATTCCAGCTCAAAGCTCAGAACCTTTAAGAATCTTGTAAGAATCTGGAAAGTTGGATCATTGACTGAGAGCAACGCTTACTCAAATTCCAAAATAAAAATCCGATCGCAGTTTGATTAAGATTTAATCTGGTATTAAACAATTTGGAAGACAATTAAAGAATTGAAATAGAGATAGCAGCTGATTCAAAGCTTCACGACACATTATTATAGAAGATTAACAGCAATGAGAAATTAATTCAACATAGCCAATAAAAGAGTATAATTATATCGAAATGATAACTACATGAATACAAGGTATGAGTACGTACCGTTTCGCAGATATGGAATTTAATAATGAAAGACGAAGAATGACATTTAAGCAATGAGGATAACAAATCGAAGTAAATGTAAACCCTAATCTAAAATTGGATTTGCAGCTGCATAGCGAATTTGGAGCAATAAGTTGGATTAAAATTTGTCCAAAATGTTAGCTTATATTACATATTTATTTTAAGCACATACTATAAATTATTTAGGGTAAGTTTGTCGAGAATTTTATTTATTTTTATTACTTTTGCTAAGATATATGAGTTTATTATAATAAGTTTTTTTTTATATAAATATTATTATAATAGGTTAATAACATAGCTACAATAAAATAAATATTATTATATATTATAATTATAATTAAAATAATAATTATTGTATCTTTATATTTAATTACATTTTGTATCTCTATATTAATAAATATAACAATTTTAATTATAAAAATATTGTCACTATTATAATTATTCTATTAATTTTTTTATACAACACTCACACATTTTTGTTGTACTAATTTTTATTAAATATAATTATATATACCGATTTTAATTATTAATAATAATTCTCGCAGTCTCGCACCACATACTCAGCTCAAAATATATAAACTATTCCAATAAGAAAAGGAAATTTACGAGGAAAAAAGGGTGAAAAATGAGAAAAGAGGATAAAGATAGGCCGAATCAAAATGATGACAAGATAGTGCTGGTGACCCACATATGTGGTGGGAACATCTCGCCATCTGACTAAGCAACAAGCTTCCGTCTGTAGTTTGTGTTCTGACTCTGTAATATAGAATCAGCATTTAAACTCTCAAGTCAACTATTAATAGTGGTTTTAAAGATTTCTTCCTCACTTCCCATAAATTATAGGACAACTTTTTTGCATGACAACTGAAACAGTGCTAATAACCCTGTACGATTAAATAAAAAATAAATATTAAAAATACATAAATTTATATATATATTAATTATATTATAATATGTAAGAAAATTATTTATGAAAATAAAAAATAATGTAATTTTTTTTTAGATAATTTTATAATATACTATGATATAATTGATTATATGTTCCTTAAATAAAAATGGTAACATTTGCAATATCTGTCCCACATTCTCATTAGAACTAATCGTGATTTAATCGGATGCTAGATAGAGTATTTGACAAAAAGAAAGATGGATTATTTGCAACCAAGGCCACTGTTCAGTGTTTAGGACACAAGTAAAATTGGCAAATCATTATTGAACGAATAAAAGATTAAATGCCGTGAGTATTTGTATTTAATAATAAAAATGATAAAAATATCATGTTTAGAAAATATAAAATATATATTTTAAACAATAAAATTATTAATTTATTTAAAATATCTCTCTAATAATTAAGATTAGCAGAATGAATCAATTAAAGAGATATTCTAGATAAAGTAATAATTTTTATTTTTAAATATGTATATTTTATTTCTTAGTCATGCTATTTTTATCTTTTTTATTATTTTTTATGAATAGCAGATATATAAGTCCTTCGATCGTTATTGAACCTCGACCATTTATGGGCTTTGGCATCCCTCGTCTGTGTTCAAATTCGATTCGAGCCGGCGGTCCATTGAAAAACTGAAGGCAATAGACATGGTTTTATACATAAAAAAAGACAGGTCTTCCACTTGCAATTAGCCCTTCGCAATCTTCCAAATACGAAGTTTGGAGTCACGAGTCGTTGTGTTGGATTGGAAGAAAAATTGCAGGGTAATCAAAAGGTGGTTGAGTATGTGTGGCAAGAAGTGACATTGTTGAAGCTTGAATTGGAGACCAGAGCAAAGTTATTGAGGAGATGTGGGCATTTTGACAGTAGTGAAGAGCTGCGAAGAACTTGTATCAGTAAATGATGCACCTTTGATTACATGACAATCAAATCATTTCAGTTCTTAAGTTCTATATGGAACTCAGTTTGGTTCACAGATATGTAACCAAAGTTTAGTTAGCTGTTAACTTGTAATATAGTGATTAATTTGCTTATTAGTTTCCCAACAACGGGGGACACAAGTGGCATGTAAGATTTTCTCAGAAAAACCAAGTACCTAGGTCCCATCAGCCATGCTCTCCCAATTGACAAAGCCACGATAACAGACGTTCATTGGACATTTATGAATGTATTATACAGCTAGAGAGCGAAGCTTGACAAAAATCTTCCCAAACATTCCTACGATAATGCATGAATTATACAATGAACCACAATTTCGGAACAAACAACTGAAAATCAATCTTTATAGTTATACTTCAGAAAACAGTAGTATTTGACAAAAATCATAGCAAAAAACATAACAGAAAGAACAACAACAATCGCATTCATGCTCAAATTAGCTCGAATCTTGAAACAAGCATTGGGGGTGTAAAGTTATACAAAGGACAATCAACAATGTACTGCAGCATCAAGCAAAACATGTCAAACAATGAATTTGAAGAAGAAGTTAAGAAAGAAAATTTACTCACTTTTTCGATGCACACAACATATATTTTGCCAGCTAAACACCTCGGAGAAAGCCCAAAAAGATGAAGAATTGTCCAAAATAGAAGAACAGAAACAATCAGGCTAATCTGGGTGCTGACCCAGACGAAATCAACGAAGCAGACTCAGCTTCGTCCTCGTTGAAAGACAAGTATGAAGTCATTTTTAAGAGGAATGGCTTAATTGATGGAATATTATTGCAATTTCAAAGGATGACCTAAGCGCTTGCATCATCAAAGTGATGAGCTAAGCGCTTACATCATCAAAGTGATGAGCTAAGCGCTTGCATCATCAAAGTGATGACCTAAGCGCTTGCATCATCAAAATGATGACCTAAGCGCATGTGTCATCTCTCCAAATAGTAACATTTTTCTCTCTATAAATAGAGAGCTCATTTACTCATTTCCATCATCCCAAAATCTCAAACATCCTAAGCATTCCATGCTTCTCCACTTAGAAAAGTTCTTTCCTCATTGTGAGAGAGAGGTTAATTGTATTCTCCTAGTATAAGAGAGAGAGCTATCTTGTTCTCTCCTTGTATTTAGAGAGAGGTTGTAAATCTTTCAGTATAGTGAATTCCTTCTGGCCTTTGCCCGTGGAGTAGCCCGTAATCATTTTGGGTGAACCACGTAAATACTTGTGTTCGTTTTATCTTCATTTTCTCAACTTTACTTTGATTGTCTGTTAGCTTCAACCCCTAAATTTCCTAACAGTGGTATCAGAGCTTTGGTTGTGGGTACTGTTCACGGTTCACGTATATAGTTACTATTCAAGTATACGGTTACTGTTCACGTATACGGTTACTGTTCACGTATACGGTTACTGTTCACGTATACGGTTACTGTTCACAAATACAATTATTGTTCACTTGTAATAGTGGGAGCCGGTTCAAGTAAGAAGCATATCAAAAATGACGACAACAAAGTTCGATGTTGAGAAGTTCAACGGAAGTAATTTTTCGTTGTGGAAAATGAAGATTAAAGCAATTTTGAGAAAGGATAATTGCTTAGAAGCAATTGGAGAAAGGCCAGCTGAGATCATTGATGATCAAAAATGGAATGAAAAGGATGGCAATGCAATTGCTGATCTACACTTAGCACTAGCCGATGGAGTTTTATCCAGTGTGGCAGAAAAGAAGACAGCAAAGGAGATTTGGGATACTCTAACAAGACTGTACGAGGCCAAATCACTTCACAACAAGATCTTCTTAAAAAGGAGACTTTACACTCTTAGAATGGCGGAATCCACATCGGTGACCGACCACATCAACACCTTGAATACTCTATTTTCGCAACTTACATCAATGGGTTACAAAATAGAGACAACTGAACGTGCGGAGCTTCTACTTCAAAGTCTACCTGACTCGTATGATCAACTCATCATCAACCTGACGAACAACATCCTTTCGGATTATCTAGTCTTTGACGAAATTACAGCTGCTGTTTTGGAAGAAGAAACTCGGCGTAAAAACAAAGAAGATAGACAAGTAAGTTCGCAGCAAGCGGAAGCTTTGACGGTGATGAGAGGAAGATCAATAGAACGTGGCTCTAGTGGGAGTCAAAATCATGGTAGATCGAAATCAAGAAGTAAGAAGAATTTCAAGTGCTACAATTGTGGCAAGAAAGGGCATGTCAAAAAGGATTGTTGGAGCAAAAGAAAGAATGGAGACCCTGAGCCACCAAATGCTCAAGGGAATATAGCAAGTACCCCTGATGATGGTGAAGTCTTATACAGCGAGGCTACAGCAGCAGTTGAAGGTAGAAAGCAGTTTTCTGACGTCTGGTTAATAGACTCAGGAGCAACATGGCACATGACATCTCGAAAAGAATGGTTCCACAAATATGAACCAATCTCAGGAGGTTATGTACACATGGGGGATGATCATGCTTTAGAAATTGCTGGTATTGGTACTATCAAAATAAAAATGTTTGATGGTACAGTTCGCACTATTCAGGAGGTACGACATGTGAAGGGCTTAAGGAAGAATCTACTATCTTTGGGGCAAATAGATAGTCTTGGATGCAGGACCCATGTCGAGAATGGGATTATGAAAATTATCAAAGGTGCGCTTGTGGTTTTGAAGGCAGAAAAGATTGCAGCAAATTTATTCATGCTTAAAGGGGAAACACTACAGGAAGCTGATGCGTGTGTCGTGTCAACCAGTAAAGGAGAAGAATCAACAATGATGTGGCATCTCAAATTGGGCCACATGTCAGAACGAGGTTTGAAAATTCTCTCCGACAGAAAGTTACTTCCAGGGCTCAAATCGGTAAATCTACCTTTCTGTGAGCATTGTGTTACAAGTAAGCAGCATAGATTGAAGTTTAGCAGATCTAATGCAAGGAGTAAAGGCATTTTAGACTTGATTCATTCTGATGTATGGGAATCACCAGAAATATCACTAGGAGGTGCAAAGTACCTAGTGTCATTCATTGATGATTACTCTAGAAGGTGTTGGGTATATCCAATCAAGAAGAAGTCAGATGTCTTTCAAGTATTCAAAGACTTCAAAGCGCAGGTGGAACTTGAATCTGGGAAGAAGATCAAGTGCTTGAGGACAGATAATGGAGGGGAGTATATAGATGGCGAGTTTCTTGCATTTTGTAAACAAGAAGGTATCAAAAGACAGTTTACAGTCGCATACACGCCTCAACAAAATGGAGTGGCAGAGCGGATGAACAGAACTCTTGCAGAAAAGATAAGAGCTATGTTGAGGTCTGCAGGTCAATCCAACTCATTTTGGGCAGAAGCAGCCAAAACTGCATGTTATGTGATAAATCGGTCGCCATCAACGGCAATTGAGTTCAAGACACCGATGGAGATGTGGACTGGTAAGCCAGCAGATTACTCTACTTTACATTCATTTGGATGTCCTGTGTACGTAATGTACAACGCCCAAGAAAGATCGAAGTTGGATCCAAAATCTAGAAGGTGTATCTTCTTGGGATATGCTGATGGTGTCAAGGGGTATCGCTTGTGGGATCCCACTACCCGCAAGCTCATAATCAGCAGAGATGTGATCTTTGCAGAAGATCAATTACAAAGAAAAGATGGAGTCGATAGCACATCAAATGAGAATTCAGAGACTACAATAGTCCAGGTGGAAAATAATTCAATACAAGAAATTCAAGATTCTACTGAAGCAGCACCACAACACGATGTACAAGAACTAGTTGAGTCCGAGGCTCCAGAAGTTCGTCGGTCAACTCGTGAAAGAAGGCCGCCAACTTGGCACTCGGAGTATGTTACTGAAAGTAATGTTGCATACTGTCTTTTAACGGAGGATGGAGAGCCATCAACTTTCCATGAAGCTACAAGTAGTTCAGATGCATCTCTGTGGATGACAGCAATGCAGGAAGAAATTGAAGCTTTACATAAGAACACAACTTGGAAACTAGTACCATTACCACATGGAAGAAAAGCCATTGGTAACAAATGGGTCTACAAGATCAAGCGAGATAGCAATGATCAAGTGGAACGGTATCGTGCAAGATTGGTGGTAAAAGGATATGCTCAGAAAGAAGGTATTGATTTCAATGAAATATTTTCTCCAGTAGTACGACTTACAACAGTCAGAGTAGTCTTGGCAATGTGTGCAACGTTTGACTTACATCTAGAGCAGTTAGATGTAAAAACTGCATTTCTTCATGGAGAACTTGAAGAAGAAATTTATATGCTTCAACCAGAAGGTTTTGCTGAAACTGGCAAAGAGGACTTGGTTTGCAAGTTGAACAAATCTCTGTACGGTCTCAAACAGGCGCCGAGGTGTTGGTATAAGAGATTTGATTCCTTCATTATTAGCCTTGGATACAACAGACTTAGTTCAGACCATTGTACATACTACAAAAGGTTTGATGGTGATAATGACTTTATTATCTTGTTGTTGTATGTGGACGACATGTTGGTAGCAGGACCCAACAAAGATCAAATCCAAGAATTAAAGACTCAATTGGCTAGGGAGTTTGATATGAAGGACTTGGGACCAGCAAACAAGATTCTAGGGATGCAGATTCACCGAGACAGAAATAACAGGAAGATTTGGCTTTCTCAGAAGAACTACTTCAACAAGATCTTGCGACGCTTCAACATGCAAGATTGTAAGCCAATATCTACCCCACTTCCTGTTAATTTCAAGTTATCCTCAAGTATGTCTCCTAGCAATGAAGCAGAGAGGAGGGAGATGTCTCGAGTACCGTATGCATCAGCAGTGGGAAGTTTGATGTTCGCTATGATATGTACAAGACCAGACATTGCACAAGCAGTGGGAGCAGTTAGTCGATTTATGGCGAATCCTGGTAGAGAGCATTGGAACACAGTAAAGAGGATCCTTAGATACATCAAAGGAACCTCAAGTGCTGCATTATGTTATGGAGGATCAAATTTTACTGTCAAAGGATATGTTGATTCAGATTTTGCAGGAGATCTCGACAAAAGAAAATCCACTACTGGCTATGTGTTCACACTTGCAGGTGGAGCTGTAAGCTGGGTTTCAAAACTGCAAACAGTTGTAGCATTATCTACAACAGAAGCAGAATACATGGCAGCTACACAAGCTTGCAAGGAAGCAATCTGGATAAAAAGATTAATGGAGGAGCTCGGGCACAAACAAGAGAAGATTCTTGTGTATTGTGACAGTCAGAGTGCCTTGCACATTGCAAGGAATCCAGCATTTCATTCCAGAACTAAGCACATAGGAGTACAATATCATTTTGTTCGAGAAGTAGTGGAAGAAGGAAGTGTGGGTATGTTAAAAATTCACACAAAAGAGAACCTAGCAGATGTAATGACAAAACCTATCAACACTGACAAGTTTGTATGGTGTCGATCCTCGTACGGCTTAGCAGAGACGTAAGCAGCAGGTTTGAGCAAAGGCTAGTTGGAAGAGATAATCGTGAAAGATGACTTCAAGTGGGAGATTGAAAGACAAGTATGAAGTCATTTTTAAGAGGAATGGCTTAATTGATGGAATATTATTGCAATTTCAAAGGATGACCTAAGCGCTTGCATCATCAAAGTGATGAGCTAAGCGCTTACATCATCAAAGTGATGAGCTAAGCGCTTGCATCATCAAAATGATGACCTAAGCGCTTGCATCATCAAAATGATGACCTAAGCGCATGTGTCATCTCTCCAAATAGTAACATTTTTCTCTCTATAAATAGAGAGCTCATTTACTCATTTCCATCATCCCAAAATCTCAAACATCCTAAGCATTCCAAGCTTCTCCACTTAGAAAAGTTCTTTCCTCATTGTGAGAGAGAGGTTAATTGTATTCTCCTAGTATAAGAGAGAGAGCTATCTTGTTCTCTCCTTGTATTTAGAGAGAGGTTGTAAATCTTTCAGTATAGTGAATTCCTTCTGGCCTTTGCCCGTGGAGTAGCCCGTAATCATTTTGCGTGAACCACATAAATACTTGTGTTCGTTTTATCTTCATTTTCTCAACTTTACTTTGATTGTCTGTTAGCTTCAACCCCTAAATTTCCTAACACTCGTAAAGGAACAAGTCTTCTGTGTTCCTCAGAGCGCCATGAATCCCACAAAATACGACCCCAATACCAACACCAGCCACGAGACTCCAAGCCACACCGTTAACCATAAAGCCGCAATGGTAACAGAACAAGGCGAAATAAGATCGCTCTATCACCAACATGTTATTGACCCGGTCAACCAAAGGGTCTTCTCTAAAGAAGTGAAGAAACAACCATAGACCCACCACGGCTGCGATAACGAATAACGAAAGCGGAGTGCCGATTTAAGAAAGAGTGGCGCAAATGGCTACGAGAAGGGCGTAGTTGTTCCGGAGGTAGCGGAAACTTAAGCGGATTCGTGTCAAAGCATAATTGAAGGAATCGGGTCGGTCGAGAGAGGCGGTGGAGAAGAACTCAGGCCAAGGACAAAGGCGAAACACGGCGCGTGAGAGGTTGTGAAATCATCAGGAAATGACATTTGAGAAAGAGATAGAGACTGGGCTTCGCGTTGACTTATTGTGCAAATTATCAAAATAAAATTTTAAAAATAATACATTCATAGTTACAAACGGCATTAAATTAAACGACTTTTAATATTAAATAAATAATAATAAATTGAAATTATTGTATTTTAATTTAAAATACTTCCAATTAAACAACATTAGAAAAATAAATAATTATTATTTTTTATAATAAAAATATATAATTTAAATATAAATATAAATATTATTTTAATTATAATAAATTTTTAAAATATTATTATTATTATTATTATTATTTTGGATACTAGGAAGAATTCAATGGCATGTTGTTGTTATGGGGCTGTTTTCTTGGATCTGATGTTTTAATGGTATTTATATTTATGTTTTAGTATTTATTGTTACTAAAGTTTTTAAGTGATATATTAAAAATACTCAAATTTTTTAATTAATATTTTTTTGTAAAAATATGATCACATGTATGTCATATAATAAAAAATAAATGATAATTTTATCATCTTAAATTTTTTTGTTATTATTCTTTAAATTTCATGTCATATTAGTACTGTAATTTTTATGATGATTAATTTAGTTCTGTAATTTAAAAAAATTGTTAGTTAAATTCAAATTTTAAAAATTGAGATTTTTTTAGGAATAAAATAGAAAATTATTAAAATTAAATAAAATAAAATTTTATTTTCTTTTACCCCAATTTTTAATTATTTATTTTTTTACTAATAATTATTTAATTTTGTTATTTCAATTCTATAAATAAAACGTAGTATTTTATTTATTTCACAAGTTAAATTTTTCAAAATTTTTAATTTTATTTCGTCCATTATTTTTTCCTCTTATTCTATATAAATTTAGTATTAGAGTCAATAAATTTTTTTAAAATAAAATTTCCATCCAAAATTTTCAAACAAAAAGAAGTTCGAAAAAAAAAAAAAACCAATTTTAATAAAATTGGAGATAAAATAAATATATAAATTTTTTATTTTTTAATTTATATGACTAAATTAATTTATTTTTAAAATTATATGATTAATATATGATTTATATAAAATTATAAGATTAATATAAAATAAAATTCAAAAAATAATAATCATAAATTTAAAATAATTAAATTACTTTTGAAAAAATTAATTTATATATAAAAAAAAGGTGCTAAGTTAAAAAAAAATTGAATAATAATTTATACTTAAAAGTAAATTTAGGCACCGTAAAGATACATACATTTGTTTTGTCGTTAGATTATATAAATCGGTGTTGGTTGTTCTAGAATGTTTTGATTGACTAGGAGTGATTATAGGTTTGGTATATCTGTTATTAAGTTATTTTTTAAGTCGATTTTAATTTAATAATTTTAAATTTTAGTTGATTTATAACTCCTAAAAAGTTAACTTTTGAGCCAATTTATAATGTCGGTTTGAGAAAGTTTAGTTTGACGATTTTGAACCTATAATTTTACTTAAAAAATTATTATCATAATAAAAATACAAACAATATTTTATCCATACAAATATTTTTTTTAAAGCTAGAGCATACAGATGTGTTATTATTCTTACTCATATTATGTGCTATATGAGAATGATATCTCATAATTGACACTTCATGTTTGATATTTTATTACTCACGATAAATTTAAAATTATGATTTCACAAGCTAAATATATGTTTAGAAATTTTACATTGTATATTTGTATAATATTAATTAATATTTTATTTTATTTTTTTTATAACATTTATTATATAATATTTAAAAAATATACTAATATATAAAAGTGTAGGTCGGTTAGATTTTGGCGGACCTATAACCCAAATGACAAGATTAATTTTGTAATATTTTGAACCTATTGGACCAACCAATCTCTAAAAACAAAAAACATAAGCTTAATTTGGATCTAAATTCTAACTGATTGGTCTAATTTTGAAAAAAAATTGTCTCTGACGGTCAACTACCCCAGTAATCAAGAACAAAGCTTGATGATACTTTTTTTTTTTGTTTTAGAAAATAAAATTTTAAAGATACTAAAAAATCTGATTACATCAACAATTAAAATAAAACATTTTTTATTTGAATAATATCTTATATAAATATATTACAACATTAATATAATATTAAATCATTTTAGTACTAATAATGATCATATTTACCTTATTTAATCGTTTTTTTTTTTTGAATTATTACAAAAAGTGTAATAATATTTTCAATTAATTTTATTAATATATTATAATTTGAGACTATAAAGTATCATCATTTTTAATAAATAAAATAATAAATTTATATAAGATTATATTCAAATAAAACAATGTTTTTAAACAATAACAAAAATATTCAAGAAAATTACGCTAAATAAAGTCTATGCAAAGAAAAACTACCATAAATTTAAATCTAAATGAAAAACATCACAAATCTGGATTTTAATTAACTAAAAAACTTTATTTGGAGAGAGAGAGTCAACTCAATATAAGAATAACTTTATTTCCAGTGGGCATAACATAGTGGGGGCTACACTCGATTGAAATTTTTGTGAAAAATTAATAGAACGAGATCTCTTATTTTTTATGTGCGATATATTATATGTATTACTAATAAAAATTTAACACATAACTAATTTAAGTTAATATTTTTATCCATTATTATTTATTACCTACATTTATACGAATTATTAGTGTTACATACCTAAATAAGAAAATGAACTCAAATTTATTTACATCTATATATTTCAGCTTAAATATATGCATTTTATATGCATCAATATTATATTTTATCTTATTAGTTTAGATTCATAATATAATATAGTAAAACCCAAAAATAGTTCAAATCCTTAACTTTTATTAATTCATAACAACAAAAAGAGATTTTTTTTTTCTTTTTCATTTATCAAAACTATTTAACATTGTTTAATAATATTTTTAATTTATTTGAAATTCTATGTATATGAAAATATTAGTATATCTTTATTTCATGTTAGTTCTTGTTTTTGTCTCTCTTCTTCTTTTTTTGCCTTTTATTTGTCAATTTTAAATTATTTATCAAGATATTTTTTTAACTATGAATACATATATTTTATTTAATTCTTTTAATTAAATGTGTTTTTTTTTTTTTTTTTAGTTTTATCGTCAATAAATCTTTACATATTTGATTGTGTTAATATTGATTTTATTTTAGTTTTAATTTTAACTAAATAAATCTTGACATTTGTTTTAGTTTTAATGTGTTTCTTCAGGATTTAAAGTAAATAAATACTAACCAAACCAAATCGACATTTGTTTGCAATGATTCACACGCACAGAAGATAGAGCACGTAGGTTTGCATAATAAAACGTTACAGGTACACCATGTGTATTTTGTGAACGAAATTAAATGAAGATAATTGAAATTTTCACGAAACAAGAAAAAATCAGCCTTTTTCGTTAGGATTATACTTGCCTGCCCAAGTCCACTAACCATATCCACCCTCCGGATTCAGTAATATACCTCGACATCAACAAATTAATATCAGCAAACCATATACGTAATATATATGAAGGTCCCTTTTCTTAAGTCTTAACAATAGAAAACAAGAGTCTGGACAAATCAAACGATGCAAAATAATGAATTTCAAATCAATTGATGACCAATCTGTTCCTTGCAAGTATAAAGTCCATAATAACTTAAGAAAGGTTACTACAGTACCCCTTTCCATATATCGTAAGTTAGTAACCAACGAAAATCAATATGTATTTGTTGATATCTTGCTATACAAAGTGCAAAAATAGCCCTTTAGCAATATTGACACAATAGATATTAAAGTGAAATATATAACATAAAATAATTATAGTATATCGTCTTTCTTTTTCACTAAAAAAAAAAAAAGCACGATTAAAGCAATGAAAATTCAAATTCAATAAAAACACATACTTGACAACGACTAAGGAAATCAACGATGTCATTATCCAATTGCTCATCACAAGTCATGTAAAAAAAAAAACCTCCCTACTTATGATTGAGTTACACGAAGTTGTCACTGCTGAAATGAAAACAATGTTGGAGATTGTTCGAAGATGAAGTTGGTCAGAGCTCGAGGTGGCTGGTAGTGGCACCGAATGGTGAGTCATGTGGCCATCGAAGGCGAAACATATGAGTGTTAGCTAGGTTTAAACACATGAATGGAAAAATGTGAGTTGGGGAGTGCTTTAGAAGAGGTTTTTAGGGATGGTTAAAGGCAGGATATTTTGGGATGGTTAATAACATTTCCTAAAACTTGTTCAAAAAAAAAAAAAAACACTCAAACCATCCCCAAAGCAATCATTTTAGGATGGTTGACACTTTTTTTCTTTAATTTAATATCGTTTTAGAAGCCCATTATTGTTCTAATGTAATTTATTTTCATGGTTATAATGAAAATTTGAAATGATTATAGTAGGTTTTTTATTGTAATATGGGATATAAAATTTTGCCGCATTTTTTCTGGCTTAGCTATTGCCACTTGCTAGTAAGTAAAATTAATCTAAGAGAGAATAGAAAAAAATATTTAACTTAACGAACTTTAAGGTCACTTTTGTTCGGGTTAGCAATCTTAATATTACCCTCTCTTTTTTTTCCAAACCTTCTCTCTTTTCCCTTATTTTTAATTTTAATTTTTTTTTAATAATCTTAAAATGAGAAAGAAAAAAAAAACATTGCCCGATATTGTAGCAACTAGCAAGACCCAAACGTTATAGTTATGTAGTGTTAAGTGTACACATACACATATAATTGAAATAACATTATATGCTACTAATCCGAATCCAACAAGAGGAAAGTTTTGGAAATAAATTAAGAAGAAAACAACGTCGATCTTCCCATTTGCATAAGAAATTAATATAGCAATTTTTGATAAAATTCTTGATCGTCTTTAAATAAATATTAAACCGCCCTTTACTCGACCTGTGAGAATGTAGTTTTAATTTGTCTTGTATCAAAAAAAGAAAAAAAATTAATCTGCAACAAAACCTACAATATTAAAAAAGGAAGAATAAAATGGATTGGAAAGTGGCCAGTAAAAACCAAGAATGATAAGAGGCCACCAATAAGTCCGTTCTCTAAACCAGCACCTTAATTCACTTCAGCTCACCAACTTTACAGCCAATATTGTTTTGTATTTTCTGAATTTTCAACTCTCTCTGACATTAGCATTTGCATGTCAGTGTCACCAGAATAGTTAAGAATTTACGATGCAGTCTCACCCAAATACATCAACATGCAAACACCATAATATCATTAATTATAACACTTTGGTGTCTATTTTTAAATATTAGTTAATTGATGAAGTTATAGAGCAATGTTATACATTAAATCTGCTCATCACTTGAAAATTCTAATTCAAGTGTTAGCTTATACTGGTTATATAAATGTAACAATTGAATCTGCTTAAAGTTGGATATATATATATATATAGTGATCAATTTATCTTGATGTTAACTAGAAGAACGAACTGGTCATGGTAAACAAAAAATTCCACTTTTTGAGGTTCTTAAGCCTTTCCACACAAATACGAAATACCTCCCCAGTCCCCTCTTGTATTATTTTATTGACCTAGCTAAGTACCTAGCGCTTTTTGAAAGGCTAGATAGGTTGGCTAAAAGAATAATAGAGACAGAGCAAAAGACAAGGAATGGCCCACGCTTGGGCACCGGAACATGAGAATAGCATTGTATTTGAGAGGTGTCCAGCTTCAACACCATGCAATTTTTCACATTCCCACGTTCCTTCCATTATTTGCCTAACCCTTCCTTTTCCTTTCCTTTGTATATATATATTTTATAGCAAAAAAAAATTTACTTTTTAATACAACTTAATATACATATATATTAATTTATATAACATAATTTAATTAACTAAAAACTATACAATCAGTTAATAATTAATAGAAAATATAGCATAACTTATTTTATAATAATAATAATAATAATTACTAAACCAAACCCATTACCTTTAATTATTCCTAGTCAAATGAATATCAAAGAAACGAATTGTTTAATACACTTGTCATGACTTAACACACTTTTACTAAAGAAAAGAAAAAAAAAAAAGAGTGAGTGGAGGAGTGTATATCTATAAAATCAATACATACATTATTACTTTTCATCACCTGGAAAATAAAAAATATAAATAGAAATCAATAAAATCATTTAGTCAAAATCAAAGAATAAAGAATATATTTTTTCAACCCAACGGGCCAATTTTGAAATGTTATCTTTTTTGTCGTTTCGTCCCATCTCATTGATCCCTCTCTCTCCTCTAACCTTCACAACTTTTAACAGCTCTATCTATTGCTCATTAATTAACGTCCATGCAATATGGACCATATATACATATGATATTTATATCATGTATATATGAACCAAGTTAAAGACCATGATTAATTCTTAGCTCGAAAGAATGAAAAGTGACTTAATGACCGATCATATTGATCAACACGAGGGTAAAACAATCCAAGTGATGAGAGCAAACAAATGACTGATCGTATTAAATGAGTCTGAGTAGTAATACTCTTGTTATTTCCATATATATATATATATATTATATTTCTACCGTCAGACACTACATAACTTAGGCAAAAGGCTGAATCATAATATGTATATACTGTATGCATTGTCGTTGTGTGCACAATTCTAAAGGTGGAGCCTCTATGCCTATCTATATACATCTTTCAACTCTGAAACTCAATCTATTACGTCTTTATTAATTACGTCCATACAAAATGTATGAATATATATTTGTACAAGGAAAGTGACAGCTAAACTACCGATTACTGTATAAATTGCCGCATACATTTATCATCAGTTATACAACCTAGTTCGCCGGTTCATTTACATTTCAGTCATTTTTTATTGCATGATACGTCGACTGAATGTTTTAGTCTTAAAATCATAAGAAAATATATTACAACAACTACTTTTATAACTTTCTCATAATTACCATATATGATTTGAATGTTTTATGAACTAGTCCTTTTGCACCAAGTTTGATTGTAGCCGAATGTTTTAGTTTTTGTTTCTGCAATTTCCAGTACTACTTCAACCTTTCAATATCTCAAATTTTGTTAACTCAATTTTTAATATTTTTGAATGAAGTATTGCTTTATCTTTGACCCCCAAAAAAAAAAAAAAAAGATTAATGACTTTTATATACAGCAGTACTTCCTATACAAGCAATCTTATAGTACAAATACTACCTGATAGAGTACTTCTTACAGTAATCATAATTAAGCACTCAAGTTATTCATCGTTTTACAGACAGATAACTACCGTACTAATGAACTGGGTCATGAATCATGAGCTGCAAATGGAGCTTGAAACCCAAGTAAATAGATTAGTGGATCAAAATGACAGTATGTATATGTATTTCATGTACGAATTTTGAGTTCCACAAGATGTCACCGTAATTCACATTTTCTTCAGCTCAAAGAGTACGTACACACACAGAGTCGAGTTCTAGTATAATATAAAGATAATTATACATGTAAATTAAGCAAAAACATCCATATAGTAAATACAAGACTCCCATTGATTCTAAGCAAAGGTTATTCATATGGATTCTTATACATTATCTAGTCTCAGGGTAGCTTAGAACTAGCATGCCCAACCAGAAGCCTCAAAAACTACTGCATTAAATTTAACCCAAGATTCAATGGAGTAAATATTTTACCAACTCTATTCAGGATCACTATTGCCATTTGTGTAGAGTCTTGTTTTTCGTCATGAACCACCATTATTTATTACACCATTCCTAAACTTCAGCCAACTAGCGGTCCAGCAAAATTTCATGGTTCATTACATCATTGATTGGATCAAACCACAATTGAAGAAATTTCCCTTCCGAACAAAGCTTAATCGCTACAATAGTTCATATCTCATTCGTCCCACAGGAGAAGCTGCTGCAAGATATGAGTTCTGTTGTAGCACACCTGAACCTTCAGAACTACGTCGCCACCTATGAGGACTTGCATTTTTTTGACTGTTGGTTAGTGCATGGAGGTTGGAGTTATACACCATTGGTGACTCCGAGACCGGAAGGCAATCCTGTGACTGATAACAAGAAAACGGATTCACACCATAAGTAGGAAATGAAACGCCTGAGGAAATTACATGGCCTTCCCCCAACCCTCCATTGTATCTTTTTACATCACCATTCAACTTGTCTTCACGTTCAGGAACATCATCGTCAATGATAATCATTTCTTTGTTGGTATTAGTTGCACAAAGCACATTCTTGGGCTTAAAGTCAGAGAAGGATGGGGTTTTCTCTACATGACGCGTGGAAGCAGCACTTGATATGTTCATAGACGACTTATCACTGGGGTCTGCAATATCGTAATCAGCTTTGTACTCGTGAGGCTCTGCAAGCCCAATGAGATTGCCATCCCTTTGCAGGTTTGGAAACAAACAAGCTGGTCCTTCAGAAAACATTTGTGATACATTCAGACTAGGATGACTTCTGGAACTGTTGTCAAGTCTTGTATTCTCAAAACATTTCCCCACTTTGTTATTGAGATCCTGACTTGAAATTAATGAACCGTGAGGAAAGTTGGGATGGTAGGAATGGTAAACCTGATTCCGAATATGGTTTGATGTGGCACCAGAAAAAGTAGCAAGCTGCGAGGTTAGACGGTTAGTTTGAGGATGTGACAGACCCTGCTCATCTTCGTCTCTATTCCCCACCATCAAATTTTTACCCATCAACCTGAGGATGGAATTAGAAGTTGATGGACTAATGGAATCACAATCACTGCGAACTGAAAACTTCACTCCAGCATCTGGAGAACCCCTCAAAGAATTGGGACTGGCAGGAAACTTTAATACAGGGAGATTTGCAGGTTTTGAACTCGGGCAACTACTTAGAGGCCATATATCAGACCTTCCTTCCAAGTTGTCAGGTCCACTGCTCATATTGCATCCCATATGTCTGTTTAAAGCAGGCACCATTGCTGAAGCCATAGTCCGTCGTTTTAGTAGTTGTGATTCTTGATAATTTAGAGTGACACCCTGAGAAGCTCTTTCTTTCCTTTGGCAACAACATGGCTGATTATCATTTTCGAAACTGAGAGGCATATTGTTGACTGCAGCTATATCTCTTCCATCAAAGGTAAGTCTTTCTGTAGCCAAAATAGTTGACCGAGGTACTTGAGCCGTATTTTCTACTGAAGAATCAAAACTACCATCCCTGGAGCTTGACCTAACCTTGTCTTCAACTAATTGAGTTGGCTTGAAATACATAGCATTATATCTTGGAGCAGCAGAATTAGATATCATTGATATTGCAGAAACAGGAGAGTCAGACAAATCTCCATCAACACAATCCTGCTGATCTTGAGGAGATTGAACACGGCTTGTGGTCAAGGATGAGTTCCCTTGAAAATCTTCAGACCCCATGTCCCTAGGACTTGGCAAAAATGAACCTGGAGGTCCTGGAATAGGTATGGGATCTACTTCAGGAAAAGAACTTCCATGCCCAACTCCAGATTCTAGGTCCTCTTCAGTGTGAACATTTTGAACAAGAATATTATCATCAGAAGAAAATATCCCTGGACCAGTGAAAAAATTTGGTTCCGTTGAACCTTCACCTCTGCTTAAAGCTCCATTAAAATGTTGAGAGTTGGATTGGATCATGGAACGATGACTGAGCTTGCTGTTGAGTTCAGAGTTCTCCCCAAAAGGTGCTTCATATGATGGTTGAGCGACAATATCATCCATAGAACATCTTACCCCATCACAGTCAGGTTGTACGCTATCCATTTGTTCCAGAAAAACAGAACTTTTCTCCTCATTATTTTGATGGTGCTGAGATTCAACTTGCGAGCTGTCCCAGGTTGTGACTTCTTTCCTTTTGCAGGTACTTAAAACTTCAGCATTTTGTCTGCTTTCTCCTATAGTTCTTCTGCTTACAGATGTTTCATTACTATTATCTTCTCTACTATATTGGTTTTCAGCAGGATTCTGCATAAAATCACAAGACTCATCATCATCTTCAAAATCCCTGTCCACTAACTCCTCATCTACCCCTTCCATCAAATGCACTTCAGATTTCTTCAGTGACGAGCATTTAGTGATACCATCAGAATTGGAATCAACCATTTTGCTGCCAACGGACATAATGTTTTTCCCAGATGGGGAAACTTTCACGGCTCCCGATCTTGAGGCGTGATAATTTCTGGTCAGTTTTTTACCAACACAAGAAGGAAAATTAGAAGGAGCATTCAAACCTGAAGCAACACCAGTTATCTTGTTTCTCGAGAGAGATTTATAAACTCCAGTAGAATCAGAAGTTTTGGGCGCTTGAAAAGCTCTAACAAAAGAAGGGCTGTCTTCTCTTAAGTGACGACCATTTTGCTTCAATGGTTGAAGGGGCCCCTTGACATTCCCTCTTATCCTCAGCCCCGATAAGGGACTTCCCGCTCTCTTCCTTCTAGGAGATTGCTCCCCCTTGTCACTAGTCTGTTGTCCATAAGATACACTCACAGTCCCCACACTATTCCCAGGAGAAGAGATTGGAGATACAGAAACTTTTGTGAATTCTCTTTCTGAACTTTGGCGCATGAGAGAAGTATGCAAAGATGATTGGTCACTCACTGCCTGCAATTCTTGAGACACAGGCCATTTACATTGTGAGAGCTGGGAACTGACACTGTTTCCGAGCTTCTTTGCAACACCAGTACGTTTGGAGCATGCCCATTGCCTTAAGGCTACAGAATTTCCAGGACTTACCCGCTTTTCTCGACCACATTCCTCATAAGTCTCCTTTTCTCCATAGTGTCTTGCTTGATCCCCAAATATCTGTCCAAGAACATATCAAAACTCATAAATGACTAAGTGCATATATACTAGTACTACACTGCAACAAAAGAAATGCTAAATGGTAACTGAAGAAGGAAAGATCGAGAAAAAAGAAAGAGAATCACATGGTCCCAAAACCATAAAGATATGTTCATAGATGCAAAAGACTGATGTCATAGTGAATAAAGGAACCGCCTCTGAAGGGATTCAACTTTAACACATACGTGATATGCAAAAGTCAATTGGTTGAAAAAAAAAACGGCGCTTTACCTGAGAAGAATGCCCCTTTGACGAGAATAATTTTTTACTTGGACGGCCAGGTCTAAGGTACTTGTTATATTTAACACCATGGGACTTTTTATTTTTGGTTGAAAAGAGTTTGCTCCCTTTACCAACTTTCATTGGATTGCTTGGACGACCACACTCTAACACTTTTGGAGCCAAAGGTGAGACCGAAAGCACATCATCAAACTTGGATAAAATCCGAACTTTAGTTCCATTCTCATCAATATAGACTGCACCAATGTCCACGGTAGAATTGTCAGAAGGCAAAGGGGGCACTCTTTGTTTTTTCTCCTCAGCAGGGATTGAACGTTTCTCTTTATCCTGAGTAGGGAAACTTGAAATAGTAGCCCAGTTTGATCCATTTCTTCTATGAAGATCTTCCAATGTGCAATGAGATGCCGTGGAATATATATCCACCATTGTTCTATTCTTCCTATGCTTAATTCTGTGCCTAGTCATTTTAGAGTCCACAGTCCATTTAGGAGTTGACTCCACGGAGAGACACTGATCTATGTGAGCATTCAAGGTAGTGTTAGATGAAGATGAGAAGGTTTTACAAACAGGGCAAATCTTAGAAGCCATTGTTTCTGATACAGTAGTAGTACTATTAGAAGCAATATCCTCAGCTGAGCTTCGGTCAGTTTGAGCACCAAATTTCACCACCAACCTGCACTTCTTACCCGAAGGCCTAGTTGTGCTCTCCAACTTGTGAGTCACAGAAGGACCAGCAGCTGCAGCTTCAGCTTCAACGGAAGTTTCCAAGTAAGTATCAGTTGTTGCTAGTAGTACTGAGCTGTTTGGCCTGTGAGTTGGAACTGATTCTTCTATTTCAAAGTGAGCAACACTTGTGACTGTGGATGGAAAATCATTGTGATCTCCTTCACTACACCTCCATGAAGTCGTACTGTTGATAGCACAAGTTTCTGTCAGCTTCGCTTTCAGTTGAGTATTATGGTTGGAGTCTAAAGCCGCATAATCATCATCTTCAGGCTCCGAAGGCTCTTCAGTGATATTATTGCTTATGTTTTTATCATCAACCAAACACTTCCTCAAGGATTGGTTCTTCACTGCATCAAAATGCTGAAATGGTGGCAATGGCTCCTTCACACCATGTTTGAAGCAAAGTTGCAAATTTTTCAAAGAAAAAGGCCAATTTATCTTTATATCCTTGCTCCGAGATGCAAAAACATAATCTCTGCAAGACAAACAATAATAAGAAATTTGTTAAAAGCCAACTAAGCATTTAAATACCTGCTAGTCTGCTACAAGTACCATAGATACTTTGAATCTTCACCATCAGTGAAACAATGAATTCATACGAACTTGTTTAACTAAAAAGTGGATGAAATATAAGAACCATATGGAAATCAAAAGTGTGAAATCAAAAGCAAATTAAAGCACGGATGAACAGTGCATAAACAGCAAATATAACAAGTGTGAAAACGATTCGGCTTTCTAGTAAAATCATAAAATGATCTGAAGACCGGTAAAGAGGAGACTGGTCATAATCCCACAAAGCCAAATCTCTGAGATAAATCCCAAGGACAACACGACATGAAATCACAACCCAACATATCACAAGCACAGCGGGTAAAAAGTTCAACCAGATCCTCCTGAGAAAATTAATGTTATAGAAGCGCATGGAAAAAAAAAACATGTGCAAGTTGAGCCGTGAATGAGCTGATTGGCCAAAGCAAGCAAAACCCAGGAAAGACCAAAATATAAAAAAGTTAGGCCCCATGTTAGAATGAGCCACAACCAAAATCATACTCTGGATCTGACTCAACACAGTCTTATATGGGAAAACTTTGAGATCAACAAAGAGAAAAGAGAAACGGTTAGAGCCAGGAGTGATAATAAAGAGGAAAAATCAAAGTAAATATTAAAAAGGAACATAGAGCTTGAAATATGTGTTGCCCAACTGTTCCTCCACAGAGGATAATAATCAGATTTATACCTTATGGAAAATTTTGAAAGTTGCGTTTCACCAAGAACAGGTGGCTTTGATAGATCTACCTCTGGCAAGGTAAGCTCATGAGAAGGCCTCTCATCACTAACATCTTTAAGCTGAGAACTATCAGAAGGACATGAAGGATCTGGTGGAGGGCTTTCAACGGATAACATCTGATGAAAAGCTTCTCTCTTCTTGTGCTGTTTTTTAAACAGTCACAAGCGTTTCTACTATCTCCACCTCTTAGCCGTATCTGTAACTTAGATTTCAGCATATATAACAAGACGCCAGACCTATATTATCTTCTCTTTCTCTTTACTCTTTCAAACCAAACAGTACAGCTAAGCTCAGCACACTACCCAAAAGCAGTAGCAGAAGTGAGATCGAGCAAACTCACTGGAGTTCTCATTCAAGCCTGCAAGAGTAAGGTAAAAGCACATGAGATCATCATAATTTACAGAGAAAGACCGAGAAGAAGTAGACAAAACCAGAAGATTCCAGACCCCTTTAGAACGTTATTTTATGTGATGGGTATGAGTTAATTGAAAGCATCTGGGTTTAATCAAACCCGATCCAACAAGAAAAGAACAGAAATGGAAAAAGAACAAGCTACAAGGTAAAGATATTGTTCAAGTTTAAGTTCATGGAGTGTTATTTTATGTGGGTGTAATCCCACAAAATAGACTTCAAAATATAAACTTTTGAGGCACCTTAACGTACTAATAAACTCAAACAACTAATTAATTGCATCTATTAAAAGCAAAATCAGAAGGTGATAGATAGGGTTTGAAATTTTGAAAAAAAACCCGAAGAGAAGAATTTCAAAGTCGAGCAAAAAATCTCACACGAATAAGAAAGTAAAGTAAACACACCGGACGATTGGAGAGAAAAATAGAACACGATCTTCAGAAAAATCCGTAAAAGACGCAGATTTATGGAGAAGAAAAAACAGAAAGAACCCAATAAACCCAAAACTCTGGGCTCCTTAGTGAACAGTCGAATTTACCAGATTTTAAACTCCCAAGTTAGAAAATTAAAAACAAAGGTATAAAAGAGTAAAAAGTTATAACAAAAAAAATTGAAGGTACCCATATATTAAAAGCACAAGAGAAAAACGAGATCGTGAAATCACAAAGGAGCTTCAACGCTTGCTTCCAAGAAAAGAGAGCAAAGCACACCAAATAAAATAAAAACCCATCAAGCGATAACGGAAGAAAATAGAATAAGTCTGTAGCAGAAGAAAGAGACCCAAAAACCAAAGAAATCGCAGATACGATCGTGTGCAGACCTTCAGCTAGCTTCTGAAGCTCTTAAAAAAAAAATTTATTTGAAGAGAGAGAAAGAGGAAGAAATGGGAGAAAATGAGGTCATTGAAGAAGACTAATAAACAAAGGAAAGAGTAAGAGCGAAGAGAGAGAAGGAGAGAAAACAGCACCACCCACTCACACATCAAAAGTGGCATCAGGTTCTCTCTTTCTTTCTTTCTTTTTTTCTCTTCAAAAAAGCAGGTTTATACCATTTAATCACCCACGATTCACCTCCCTTATCTGTGAATATGCGTTTAAGCGACTCGGAATTAGAGAGAGATAGAAAGATAAAGTAAGTGTGAGAGACGTAGAGACGTAGAGAGAGGTAGTCGAATACTAAGCAGAGCACTTGTGTGTGTGCTTTTGTTTATGGGAAGATGGTGTTTTTTAGCGTCTACAAATACAAAAATACAAAGCTGTCCTATCTTATACCTACCCTACATGCCAAGCCCTCTTCTGATATTATTTATATTTTCATTGATTATTTTAGTAGCTGATATTTTTTTAAAATATATATATTAATAATTATTAATGGGATTTGGAAATGAAATGGGTGGGGCTGATGTGTGATGGCCTGATGGGAAGGCTTTTGCCTGAAATGTCGGTTTTAGTCATATATCTCTTTATATTTTCAGAACCTTTTTTTCTTTCGATAATACTAAATACATTAAATTATAATATATATTTAATAATATATTAATTATAAATTAAAATTAAATGTAAAATTATTTAATAATAAAAATTAATTAAATTACGTCGAATCATAACATGGAATAAATGTGTTATAAAAGAGTTATTTTTTTCTTATTGTTTGCTCCGCTACGCGACAAACCTCTCCTGTTGACAATTATCACCCTTGTGGAAATAAATATCATAAATTTTTATATATTTTAATTTTAAAAAATTAAATATTTAAAATTTAAAATATATTTTAAATAAAATAATTTAATATTATTATTATATGCAATTGAACTTAAATATAATAATATGTACAAAAATGTGATTTGAAATTAAGTGATATAAACGATTAGATTATACGGTTAAATTTGCAATATTATTCAATAAAAATCTGAAGGTAAATATATAGCGGTATTAGATTACAGCTAAGTTTGTAAAGTTGCACACTTACTGTATCAGTTATTTTTGTGATATTTTGGAAAGATAATTTTAGATATAAATATTTATTTTTTTTCTTTTTTCTTTTCTTGACATCAGAATTACTTGCTCATACTCGATACGTCTCTCGCTCGAAATTAATTTAATTACTTCGTTAATTCTTATTATTTTTAGGAGAAAACACATGTATATTGTAGGCTCATACTATTAATACTCTTATTACGTCACCACTTATAAATTTTTTTATTTTTATAAAAATATAATGTTAAAATAAATATATTATACAATCAAAGAGTATGTATTTAAATTGTATTAGACATTTAATTTAATATATTTAAATTTTTAATCATAAAATTATATGTTTTAATTTTTATTTTATCTCAAATTAAAAATAATATCTTTTGTTTTTATAATTTTAATAAAAATATAAAAATTACTTTAAATAAATATTTAAATTAATTTTATCTAATTATATTATAAAATTTATCATTAAATATTATATAAATTAATTATAATTATATTTAATTTATTTGGTATAGGGTTGTAGTTAATGTATCGACGATATTTCGTTTCTCATATAACTTGACAACGAAACTCATAATCACTCAATAAAAATTAAAAATGGATAACTTGACGATGGAACAAATAAAATTACTTTTTATAATCTACATTAATATTTAATGTAAAAATTGTTATTGAATGTCGTTTTAAGATAAAATGTACTTAATAATAATAATAATGTTTTGTCACGTTATTTCAATTTACAACAATTTTTTGTTTTTATTTTCATAGTGCTTTTAGATTTTATATATATCAATTTTTTACCGCCCACTCAACCCAAAGTCCTTTTCTTTCTTTGTGCAATTTGCATAGAGCGTCATTGTTGGGAAAATATATTCTGCTGCTTACCCCAGGATTACTGATACACCCACGCTGTAACTGTGCATAAATATATTATTTAATAGGCTTGATGTTTATCTTCAGGCTACCACTATTGTTACAATTTTTATTTTATTTTATTGAAACACTATTGTTATTTGACTGTGGATATTCTGCCTCAAATACATACATTGTTTTTCAATTTTATTATAAAAAAAAACTTTATTTCCTACTTATCAACGCGTTACATTTTTTATTTAACTCAAACATATATTATTTAAAAACGAAAAAAATTATATAAAAATTTGAGTTGATGAGCATGAATATCTAAATTTAATTTTTTTTAAAATTTTTTAATTAATAAAATTTTAAATTAAGAAAAAATTGTAACAGATGTATAAAAAATAGAGTTGGCACCTAAACAATAATAGATGTTGCAACTTTTGATTAAATGAACATAAAGGAACAGACAATTTAAGATGAAAGATATTGAATTGTTATAATTTTTGGTGTGTGTTAGGCATGAATAAAGTCATAGATCTTGATTAAAATATCAAAATTTTAAGTTTATAAAAATATTGAGAATATTATCATTGATGAATATTTAAAAAAAAATTATAAAATTTAGGAATTTATAAATAATTTTGTATGAATTTTTTAACAATACTAGAACAAACAATAATAGACTAATTAAATTAATTATTGTCATTTAAACATTATATATTTGACTATGTATGACATATGATATACATATATAATGTTAGTATGTTATGATAAAAATTGATTATTTTTATATAAATATTAACTTAATTTATAACACAATAAGTTATGTATTTGTATCTTCAATTTGACAAAATTAAAAAAAAAAATTACAAATTGATATTTCGACATATATCCATATTAATATTTTTGGTATTTTTATTGAAGTTTTAAAACATTACAAAACATTTACAAAATATTGGAAAATTTTGAAATTCTTCGATATTTCCACAAAATATTGTGAAAGATATTTTAAAAATACATATATGTATTGATAACTTCACTTTACGAAGATGAAATTATGAAAAAATATTGGAATATTTTAATTTATTACAAAACAATTATCATGTAATTATATTATTTGGTACAAACGACAGGCTCATATTTAATTTATGTAAAAGAAAAAATGTTATATTTAATTAATTGTTTATAATTTAAAAATGTAATTAATTGTTATAAGCATGCACCTTAATTAATGAATAATATATTTTTTTTTTATGTTTAAGGAAATTACCGACAAAATACATACTTTCATGACAAGCAGTGATAATATATAGTTAGTAATGTAATTAAAGTATATGCATAAAATAATAGATTTAAGGGATAAAAAAATTATAATTTTGCATAAATATTTCTTTAACTATAATTTTAAATATTAATTATTATTATTATTCTTAATATCAATATTAATTTAAATAAATGAAAAAAAAAATTAAACATTATTTTATCTCTTTCTTAAAATGTTGTTTTCTATATACTGTGTGTATACAAACATACATTTTCATGATTTTATGGATCCAATTTGAAGATTGAAAGGCCCAGAAAATTGTCGGCCTCGTCAATCCATAATATTTAGATAGTGTTGTTTGATTACTAAATATATGTCATTTCAATTGTAAAATATGATTTCACTAATTAACTGTAACGCCCTCAACTTTATTCATAAAATAGATTAAAAATTGCTACTTTTGACTATTTTTTTGTTCACAAAATACTTTATAATTTTTTTTATTTAATTATAAAGAAAAATATTTTTTTAAAATAAACTTATATTTAATAAAAATTATTATCATAAAAATAAAACTCTTATATATTACAATAAATATAATAAACATAAAATAATATAGAAATAATACAATTCTTATATTTTATAAAAAATTAATCAATTAAAAGTCCATTAATAAAAGTTCTTAGATTCTAAATTATATGTAATATGCATCATGATAGGTGTACATGAATTTCATATAATTGTTTATTTTTTATATTTATATTTGTTTATTTTTTTTAGAGCACATATTTATTTATTATATATTTCATTATAAATTATCGAATCTTTGATAGTATCATACTTGGACATGACACGAGTGTGGATCAATTGAAATCGCCCCACACACACACACATTGATGATTCCATAAAAGCCTATAATTTCTTGTGACCAATTAAACATATGAGAAACCTCCAAACATACGTTCAATCATTCATTCATTTATTTAATATGTATAGTTCGACAATTCTCCTTGTCCCTTGCCATTCGGTCCTCAATATATAAGTACACATAAAATATTAAACTTTTACTTCATATTTGTAAAAAAAAAAAATTATTTTCTCTTTTCATATCCTTTTATCATATGTATAAATTATGTTTAACATATCACTTCTTATATATGATATGAATATTTTACAATAAACATACATGCATTAACATGTAGTTTTATGCAAAGTAACTCTAGAAGTACATAACTTTCATATAATAATAACATACACATAACTTATACTAATGCAATAAAATTAAGATTCACTTATCTCAAATTCTTAAATAAGGTTTTTTTTTAATGAAATTGAATGAAATTATTCTTCAGTAGGTCACAACATATGTGATTTTAAAATCTTATGAATACATGTACCCAAGACTTATATTAATAATACATAAATTAAAGTACTAAAAAGAAATTACTTCAATTAAATACATATAACTTAAAATAAATATGTATAAATACATATTTTGTAAAAAGATATAAAAACTAAAAATTTCAATATTTAAAATAAAATATAGCACACTCAATTTTCATATAAAAAATAATATTAAATTCATAAAATACCAATAAGTTATAAAACAAAATTTTTAGCATTATATTAATAGAACCTACTCTTAATTAAATTTTCATAAATTTGCCTAAATTTTTTGGAATAACAATGTTAATAAAATTAGATATGTGAACTTTAAAACAAAATATAAACCTAAAATTACTTGAAGAATGTTTGAATTATTGTTGAAAAAAAAAAAAAAACAAATTATTACTAAGAGCTGAAATTAAGTGTTAAGAAGAGAGAAAGAAAACATGAGAGCTCTCAAGTTCAATTTTTTGTGAGAATATGTAATTGCTAGATAAGGACACGTGTTCTTTACTAGTTCATGTAAAGCTCTATTTTTTTTTTCTTTTTTTTTTTTTTATCATGTGTCATTTGAGAGTAAGAGACAAATTGCTTATCAAATTTTGAAGGAAAATACCAAATTATCTTTGTCCCATAACTTAAATAATTTAAGAGTTAAAAATATTTTGATAAATTTTCACTAATTATCCAAACAATTTAACATTTTTAAAATTTAAAATAAAATAAATAAATCTCAACTCATAATATTTAAATAAATAATATTGAAGTTAAAATTATAAAAATATTTGAACTATATTTTTAGCAATAATTTTACTGCTATGCAAGGAATAAATGTTACAATATTTATTATAAAATACATATAATCTATATGTAATTATTAATGAACAATTTTACGATACTAAATATATTATAATAAAGTAAGTAAAAATTAAAAAGCACAACAAATAAACAAAATATTGTACTATTGTGATAATTTATATGAAAAAATATAATCTCGCTACGTTAACCCACATAAAAATTATTCCATTAAATTATTTACATTATTTTTTTTAAAACACAACTTATACAAATATAATTATTTACAGGATAATCAACATAGGGTGTAAGTAATGAGTTATTTGGGTAATAAACTAGATCTCATGTAAAGTATTATGAAAGTATATAAAAACACATTAATGAAAACATATTAATGAGTGTATTTAATATGCATAAATTTTCAAATTTTCATCCTTCGAATATGTTAACTCGCACCTGAGGCCCATAGGCAGCACCCGGAGTTGCGAACATACAATTTGATGTCGCCCAATAAAACACCATGCGATTAAGCTCTTATTTTTTTCCAGAACAGTAATCAAGCTCTTATTATTTCACATTATTTATAATACATAGAGAATTTAGACCAATTGGACAACTTATTATACTCGAGCAATAGTTGACTGTAAAATTTTGTTTTTTTGAAAATTTGAAACTATCTTTTACGCTATTAAAGTCAAAAACTTTTTGAAACATTACCAAAATTAATAAACATAAAATTTATAATAATAATAATAATACCATAATAATATTAAATAATATTTAATTAAATTATTTTTAATATTAAACGAGTCTAAATTATTGCAGTATAATTTGAACGACGAATTAGACTCCATTCAAAAAAAATAATGTAACAAATAATTTTTTAATTGTAAAAATATATTATTTAAATATAAAATATGCTATTTTTATTATTATAAATTGTAATAGTATTATTTTTGTTATTTTTTATTATTTTTTTTGTATGAGTATAAATACTTAATTAAATAAATCGTTTTCAAGTACAAATTCAAACACATTTTAAATTATTGACAAACCATAAATGCATCTATATTTTAATTTTCAATTTTATTTTTAAAAAGAGGGTAAATATTTATCCGAATTATTCTTTAGTATTCCTAATTCCTATTTTAACCCAAGAAAAAAATTGAAATTTTCATGGATGAGATAACACGATGAAGAAAATTTCTTTTTGTGATGGATTAGGACTTAGAGAACTATGCTCCATGCCCCATTAATTATTCGAGCTTGAATCTCTTACAATTTTTTTTAATAAATTTAATTTACCTTTTTTTTTTTTTTTTTTGCAAATTTAACTATTTTTAATTGAAAATAAAAATTATTCTTGCTAAATGAAGTATTTTCATCATAAAAATACAATACTATATTAAAATTAACTTTTATTTTGATTATTTAACAACTATTAAAATAAATAATCTAATTGTAATTTGTACACAAAATTTAATACCTATTAAGCATAATTTTAAAATTATTTTTATTTTTTTACATAAATTTTATTAATTTAAAATATAACATATATAGTTAAATATGTATCAAATCTCCACAAATTATCCGAAACTTTTATTCTCGACCTGCTCCCACAAACATCTATTGTGTATTGTGATTTGTGATTTGTGATTTGTGATTTGTAAGTTGTGACTTATGAAAATGTAAATTTTAACCCCCACCTCAGCCTCGCCTCACACTATTTACAGCATTTTATGGTAAGATTAATGCACCATATTAAATATATTAAATATAATTATATTAAATTATATTATATTATATTATATTATAATTAATCTAATTATAATATATTTGAATAAAATTAATTATAAATATTTTAATATAATAAATTTATTTAAATTAATATTTAATTTATTTTTATATTTTTATTACAATTTTAACAATAAAAATACATTATTTTTAATTTAAGATTAAAAAAAATTAAGACACGTAATTTTATAATTAAGAATTTAGGCAAAATAAAGTCACGAAATTTTTCTAGCAAAAAGCGAACAGTGCTTAAATAAATAATAAATAAAATATCCAAACTCATACACTATTTCATTATCTCCCATTAATTTAAGCATATGCTTCTCCTTCTCCAACTTTATGATTTCTGTTTCCTATTCAGATCTTCAACAATATTTTTCTTCTGCTATTGTGAAAATCCATCTTCTAACAATATTGTTATATTTTTTGTGATAGGATTGTAACAATATTTGTTATAAATTCTATCGTTCTACTATATATTATGCATTTCCAATGCATGAAACCAATAAAAATATACTGCCTGATCAAAACTTCTTGGATGTCTCTCTCTCTCTCTCTCTCTCAGCTTTTCTCTAAAAACCAGAGCAACATGGTCTTAGGATACCCGATAATTATGTTGGCTCGCTAGATTATTTGAATAATATGTGTTGGACGTTTTCTTAATCAACTAATTGTTAAAGGAAAATACTTAATGATATAATTGGTCCCTATTTTTAGTAGGTCTCAATTTTTTTTTTCATTTTGTCTCCACATTTAGAATTTAAACCAATTATTATTTTATTTTATTTGGATAATATACATATATCAATTGTAATGCATAATATTTCTCATTGTTAAATGTGTAGAGTGTGTACTTAATGAGATTAAATTCTGTAGAGTGTGAACCTAATGAGATTAAATTCTATGTTACATCTGATAATTAACATATATCTACCCACAACTCATGTATATATAATAAAAATAAAGTAGTAGATGTCTCATTAACTCATAAATCAATGCAAGAAATTTAATAATTTATTTTATTTTATTTTATCTTTTTTTTTTTTATGAAATGTGATAATAATGAAATAGCACTTGTTAAAATATTTTATTTGTTTCAAATAAATTTAAAAAAATAAATAAAAAATAAAAATATGTAAAATTATTGTAAATATATATTCAAATATAGCACATATAAACCTAAACAGGGTTGATATGAGGTCAAGTAATACAGGCAACTGCCTAAGAGGCTAGCCTTGCACTAATTTAATAAGTATATTTTTTATTTAAAAATATAATTAAATTTTTTTTTATTCTTTCTATTATAATATGAGTGACAATTTTGTTATAATGTGAATATATTAATATACAATTATTACATAACAAAAATGCAATTGGATTAAAATTTTTCACTAAATATTTTATAAAATTTAAAAATCCTATATAAGTAATTTACTTGAAAAAATTGTTTAAATTTTTTATTTTATCAAACAATACAAGAATATAAACACAACACAAATCTATCATGCAAATAAGGTACGAACATAACACAATATTAAAGTTTAATATAATATAATGGGACAAATATAGAGTATTTTAAGTTCTAACTAAAATATTTATACCATCTCATTTAAATGTGAAGCACTTTCTTTATATTAATGGATATTATGTCAATATATTAGTTATATCATTATTATTTTTATTTTTTGATAATTTTTTTAATCGATAAATATTCAAGCGTCTTCCTCACAATAATCTCAATCTTAATTTATTATTATTATTATTATTATTATTATTATAATATATTAAAGTGTATTCATATTGTCATGTATAAAATCAATTTTTTTAATCATTTAAAATACATAAAAAAATAAATTTATTTGATGAAAATATAAAAATATAGTAAGTTTATTAAATTACATGGAAATCATTTCATACATTAAAATAGATGCACTCTTAGTTACTTTCCCTCATATATTTATAAACTTAAATTTATTAAATTTTAAAAAATGTACTTCATATCCAATATATATAGGGAAATAGGCTCATATGACTCCTTTTTGATACTTTTAATCTAAGATGGACACCAAATTACATATTCCAAATTTACCCCCACTTCAACAGTGTGTCCATTTATCCGGATTGGGAATTCCATTAACTTTCGCGATCTGCTGATACACCAAAGCAGAGAACACATCTCTGGCTATATGGTCAAGCCCATCTTTGGCTTTAACCTTGTAAATGGGTAACTTGTTGGAGAGATCCGACCCATTTGAGCAGATACAATCGAAGGGGATTCGGATCTTCTGCTTGGCGGTGGCGATGTTGACGTTGAGTCTGAAAATGGGGGTGTGAGGCGACGGACTGGCGCTGCTGGACCTCGCGGCGGTGCTGAACTGGGCTGAATGGAGCGCGGCTGGGCTGGTATGGAGATGCTGTTGAAGTTGGGTGATGAAGATGCAGATCCGTGGAGTCGGTGCTTGTGTTGTCACTTTCACCCAACGCCATTGCTGGTTCTTATAGTGAGAATTTGCCTCTGATTTGTATTGTTGGTGGTCCTAATTCCAATGATTATGGAACTAACCGAATTCTTCATCACACTATTGGATTACCTGATTTTATTCATTCTTCTTCCTGTTTTTTCCTAAAACAAATTGGGAATTTTTCTCTATATTTGATCACTTATGATTGGTAAATTTCATCAAGTTAAAAAGACAATGCTCTGTTTCTAGTTTTCTGTTAATTGATGTAAACGCTATATGTTGCAATTATTTTGAGTTCACTGTGATCTGATATTGGTATTGCTAGGCTGTTGTCAATAATCTGGAAGATGCGCATGAATTCAATTTTGATCTTCAAACTTTTAGAATGTAGTAAATAGTAATACTGTAGAATGTAGATGAAGTTAGGAATCTCGTATATTCTTTGTCTTGTAACACTCATATTTGTCCAACTGAGCTCCGGCGAGTGGAATCGTCGGCCAATTAAAATTCGATCAGTTGGACATGTGTCCAACTAAGCTCCGTGACTTTTCAGTTTTTAGTTGGACATGCGTCCAACTGAGCTCCGACGAGTTGGGTCATCGGCCAATCAAAATTCGATCAGTTGGACATACGTCCAACTCAGTTGGACATGTGTCCAACTAAGCTCCGGCGAGTGGGGTCGTCGGCCAATCAAAATTCTGCTAGTTGGACAGTCGTCCAATTCTGAGCAGTCTAGTTGGACATGTGTCCAACTGGACTCCGGCGAGTGGGGTCGCCAGTCGGTCAAAATTTCATCAGTTGGACAGTCGTCCAACTCTGTTGAGGTGAGTTGGACAGTCGTCCAACTGAGGGGTTATTAAGGGCATTTTTGTCATAATATGTAAAAAAATTAAGTGGAGGGGGTCATATCAGATTTTTAATAAATAGGGGGTCATGACAGCATATAACCCATATATATATATAGTTAATTAGTTGAGATAATAAGGACCTATCCCTTTTTTTTAAAAAAATAAATGAGTTTAAATTCTTAGTTAAATTTTAAGAAATTTCTATATTTAAATTAAGTTTTTATTTTATAACTATATAAATTGTGAAAAAAAAAAAACTCTTATGGAATTTACAAAATATTTATCAATCATTTTAAATTTACTATTTTTTATAACTAATTAAATTAGTAAGATATTTTTTTATTGTAGTTGATAAAAAGTATAAAGTATTATTTACTCTTACAATTTTTTATTAAATAAAATAATAGTTAAATAATTTAAATAAAAATAATACATTATGCGATTGTAAAAGGGCTTTGTAGTAAGTCTCTCCATGGCTACATAAAATACTTGAGCTGGCCCTAAACCTAAAATGAGATATGTTGAACCAATGAACAATCATTTTAATCTTGTTTGTGTATTATATGATCTCTGCCTCCACAATTACAAGTCACAACATACACAACACTTTCATAAAAACATTACCTTAAGAGAGATTCTAACAGTTTGTCTCTGTATAAGGTGTTAAATGAGCTAATGGATCAACTAAAAGTCCTCGAAAGGTGCAATATAACAATATTTGTTTCATTCTATTATAATTTAATAAAATTATATTAATAATTGTTAATTTTAATCAATTATTTATATATAATTAATTTAATTAAATAATTACAATAATTTATAATGTTGAAATATTGTGTTTTAAAGTAATTAGATATATTAGGGTTCCAATCTAATGAAATGATAATTAAATTAAATTAAATTAAATTAGACAATTTTATATCACAAGTCTATTAAAAATAATAATTAAGATATCAAATAAATAATACAGTCTATTTTACGTCTCTATATTTCATGATTTTTTGTTGTTGATAAAACTCTATATTTCATGATTAAATATATAAAATGTGTTAGAATATAAAGCGAAAGAAAATATAAATATAAAATATAAAAAAGAACGAATATGGAAGTTAAAATAATAGCTAATCAAATAGATTGAGAAGATTTGACAAAAAAAAAAAAAGTAGATTGAGAAGAGAACCAAAAAATCAAATAAAGATATTTTAATTCTCATTCGTAATAATATTGCAGTATTACATTTATATTTATAGGAATAATAAACTAAAATCCTAATCTTGATAGGAATCTAAACAAAACTTATATACTAATATAAGAAAACATTAAAATAATTATCCTAATATTCTAATCATAATAGTTTCCAACACTAACAATAAAATTAACTATTAATATAATATTTAAACTCTTTACCTCAAGCTGAACATAACATAATTATTTCTTACACTAATAAGAAAACTAACTATTAATTGAATATTTCAACTCTCTCCCTTAAGTTGAATATAATCTATGTTCAGCTTGGACAATTACAACATACATAAATAAAATTAAGCAAAAAATTAAAATAAGTCTTTCATAATTGATGTTAAACTTCACATGTGCTTTAGTGCTGGTGGGATTTGGAATTTGGAATTGGTGATGGCGATGCAATACAGTAGGCCGGTTGATCTTTTTAGAAAACGACGGCTACGAGGTTGTGAGGTTGAGATTGATACAACAGTGGTAAGGCCATGAGTTGACTTGAACAATGATGGCGATAGTGATGAAAATGGATGGTGGCAACAATCGTGAAGCCGTGAGATTGATGTGAACGACGGCGACAACAGCGGTGACAATTTGCTGAACGAAGAAACTGAAGAAAAAAGATAAAATCTTTTTCGAATCTTGAACCATAGAAAAATCAACTAGCAACTTTTAGAAGAAATTGAATTCAAGATGAGGAGTACTAGCAATGGAATGAAGTAGAGAAACTAAAGCAGACTGCGATGACAATGGGGATATATATATGACAAATGATAGATAGAAGATAGAACTACGTTTAAAAAATAGATTAAAAATATTAAAGATCGAACATTGTTTTTATACCATGTTAAAATATAAAACACAAGAAAGAACGAATGCAAAAACTAAAACAATAGCTAATTAAAGTAGGTTAAGAAGAGAACTAAAAAGTCAAATAAACACATTTTAATTTTCGTTCATAATAATATTGAAAGATTATATTGATATTTATAAAAATAATAAACTAGAATCTTAATCAAAATAGAATTTTGAACAAAACTCTTAAATTAATAAAAAAAAATTATTAAAATAATTATTTTAAAATTTTAATCATAATAATTTTTAATAATAAAAAAAATTAAGTATTAATTTAATATTTTAACTAAATGTTTAGAATTAATATAAAGTTAAAAGAAAGAAATAAAAATTATGTAACATATATACAATTTAATAATTTAAATTAACTCCTGGACCACCCTCGAACGTTCTTGAGATCGAATGTATGACTTCCAAATTTACTACCTGGAAGTTGGGACCAAAGACAGATATTCAGGCAGGCTATGGATTATTAGTATTATAATTTATGTTTTTTTCTACAATAAAGAATAAAGATTCTTTTTAAGATATCAAGGAAGGACAAAGAAAATTAAAATTAAAATTTTTAAATAATTAATTATTTTAAAAATTATTTTATTTGTGTCACTATAATACTTTAATTTTTTTCTTTCCATAAAAGATACTTTAATAACTAACTTAATAAAAGTGAGTCACTTTAATTATTATTTTTTAACAATAAAATATTATTTTATTAATACTTTTTTTAAAATAAACAATGAAGTGAATTTAATGAAAGTAAAATTGTTATTTTATTTTAACATTTTAAAATTGAATTTAAACAGTATAGTACTTTTTGTAAATTTTATATTTTATGAAATTTTTCTATATTTTTTTGGATATTTTTCTGTATCGCATTTTATATAAATATTGTGTTTGAATCAAAATTATAAACTATACAATATTATAATAGAAATTACATAAATAAAAAAATTATAATATTAATATCATTGAAATCGTACGAATGAATTCTCTCTATTTCACCATCATTTACATAAGGATGACATAATTACTATCCAGCTTTAAGTAATATAGTGGATGTGTGCCATTCAATTTTTAGTACTAGTTTTTGAAGATGATGGACATAATAAAGCTAGTTTGTGTGATTCAAATATTACTGATATTGTAATTTTTTTAACTTATATAGCACCTTATTTATAATATTATAAAGTCGGCAGATATGATCAAAATACGATATCAACAGAAAATACAATACATAAAAATAACTAAAAAAATACATAAAAATACATAAAATTTTGTAAAATATAAAATTTATAAAAATAATTGACAAAAAAAATTTATTGTTTAAATTGAATTTTGAACTATTAAAATAAAAATAATTTTGTCTCATTAAATTTATTTTATTATCATGTAAAAAAATTTATTACTAAAATAATATTTTACTTTCAAAAAGTAACTAAATATCATATTTTTTTTAAAAAATAATCTAAATATTTATTATAAAAATAAAATAACTTGACATAAAATAAAAAATTTCAACAACCCCTCATCCATTTTCAAATACATCAACATTTAAATTAAGAAGTCAAGAGGCGCATATATATATATATATATATATATATATATATATATATATTTTTTTTTTTTTTTTTTTTTTGTTGGATTCCCATTTTTTTATTTTTGGCCCAATTGACACAGATATGTATATATATGTACGATTTGGAATATAAAAACGGAAATTTTTTTCTCATCCTATCATTTATTCATGGCAAAAATCATTTTGTTACTATATTCATTACAGCTAGTATTGTGCTTGTCTTATGAATTCATCATCTGAATTTTATGGAAATTTAGTTCAAGATAAAATATTAAGCTAAAAAATGACTTTTTATAAATGCCAAATTAGAAAAAAGTGAGAGCAAAATTTTATAGAAGAGGAGAAGATAGAATTTTATTTTTATTTTTTTAAGAATGAGTGCAAAAATTTATTAAGAAGCTCTTGCAATCACTTTGCGGCTCCTTTACAAATTCTAACTTCTTCTTCTTCTTCTTTTTATTTATCATAATGTTATAAGTTATATTTTTGTGATTCAAATATTTAGCTTAATATATTAACAAATATTTTAAGAGGAGAATTAACAATAAATACCCCTCAATTTTCAAACTTGTTAGAGATGGACTTAATAATTTATTTATATTCTTCAATACTCTCACAAAATATAAGTTTTTTTGTCTTTATAAATGTCAATTTTTCTTAAGATTGAGTTTCATTGTCCTTTTCTAAGACCCAAAACTTAGGAATTTTAATTAAAGTTGAGGGCTACCACATGTATTTCGATATCAAAATCATGTTACTTTGATATTATATTAGAGAAAAGTTAATAACAAATTATCTTAAAAGCTTAAACATTAGCCTATACCAATTGTAACTTAGTATTTATTAATAATAAAAATTTATTTATGACAATTTATTATAAAATGATAATTTATATGATACATAATAATAATAATAATAATAATAATAATAAATAATGTGATTGTTTTAAGTTTTAACTAATAGATAATGTGATTGTTTTAACTAATAGATAATTACCACATCAATTATTATCCTATAATAACTAAATGCAAATAAATGTGTTCAGTCCCTAATAACAATCCTTAAAATTAATTTACTCTCTCAATGTCCATCTAAAGTAAATTCAAATTTATTAATATTTTATTAAATAGTTTGTTTTTTTAACTAGTAACCTTCCATTTTCTCATTTTAAAAAAAGAAAAAATATTATGTATAACATTATAAAAACAATCGAGTTAAATATTAATTTTATATTTTTTTATTAAAATTTGTATTATATTTATTATTTATTATATATTTTATATATAAGTTATGATATTATTTTATTATTATTTGAATAATATTATTTTTTTTTTTTAAATCTTGACCAATTATTTTAAATTTAATATTATACTCTAATTTGACTTTTGGTCCCTCAAACAGCTAGAACCTATTGCAAAACTACAAACGATCTGTTCACAACATGATAAATGCAATTTAATGACCTAGAATAGTGCGTGTATCAATTTAATTTCACTTTTTCCTTATTTAGCCAAAAGATGTAGTTTTGATGGGAGGATTTTACGTTTCAATCCTTCTTCATCATTTTTGTCCAATCAAGTTTGCTAGCCATATTAGTATTATTTTATCTCACTGTCTCTCTCTCTCTCTGCATTCATGACATCAGTGAGACCACCTCCAGTAGTTCGACCTCCATGAGCGACCACCATCAGCAATTCGACTTCCATGAGCGACCACCACCAACAGTTCGACCTTCATGTGCAACGTCTCTGCTGCTAATGGGTCTAAGAAGCTCAAGGTCTATGAATTCCATCTATGGCATCTTCAGAAAAAAGAGTGATTGCAGTCAACAAACTTGATGACTCCAAGAAGCTTAGGATCCTAATCATTCACAATTGGTATGTAAATTCATTTACATTTTATCATATTAGTATGTAAATTTATTTACATATTGCTACATTGGTATGTAAACTTAATTACATACTTGTCATATTGGTATGTAAATTTATTTACATACTGTCATATTAATATGTAAACTTATTTACATATTGTCATATTAGTATGTAACACAGTTTATATAGTATGTAAATAATTTACATATTGATATCACATATTATATGATTAAGGATATTTTTATAATTTATCTAATTTTAATGTAATCAAAACTCACAATTTTGATCATATTATTGCTAGTTTTGAAAAATTTAACTTTTTAATTAAAATGTATGCTATTTAGGCCAAGAGCTCGATAAATGCTTCCGCGTTTTTGTATTTAAAAATTGAGTCTTTAATTTCATATATTTGAATAAAAATTTTAATTTTTTATAAAAAATAATAATAAAAAAAAAAGATAAATGGTCTTATATTATTTGCAAAATAATAATAATAAAAAAAAAAAGAAGATAAAAACTCCTGAGATTTGTTTTAATGGAATAAATATTAATGCTCACAAGTCATAAATCGGTAAGTTTTTCTTATATTGTCAGGTCGTGAAGAGATAATACATACTACTAACAAGAAGAAGAAAAATTGAAAAGTGAGTAAGTTTTATTTTTATATTTATTTTTTAAAAATACAAATGAGAGAAACTAAATTCCTCATAAATTTTGGAGTGATTATTATTAATTAATTTTTTACACCCTTTTAATATTATTTCTCTTTTTCAAATTCATAATTACAATTTCATATAAATTTTTTTTCCCTTTCCTCTTTATTCTATTAATTTTTATTCTAATTTTAAATTAATTTTTATTATGAATTAATAAACACATTTTATATAAAATATAGTATATGCTATATAGGTGGGTTATATAACAAGTTTCTTTAATTATATCAGAAGATTAATTACTTTACTATTTTTTTTTTAGTAATTTAGTTTTTTGTTTTAAAAAGATTATAGTGCAAAAATAAATGACCAATTTTATTATTTTATCTTTTTTCATATTTTTTTTTAAATATTATTAAAATATTAATTTCATAAATTATTTTCAGCATATATAATAATAATTATAAAATTAACAAAAAAAAATTAAAATTTGATCATTTACATTATACATTTATACATTTATACTCTCACCTCTTTTCATAATAAAAGAAGCTAAAATATTCTAGCTCAAAAAAGTAAGCAACTTTGGGTGCATTTATTCATTTATAAATATATGTATGTGTGTATAGAACCTGTACCTCAATACTTTACACAAATTTAACCATATATTTTACACCATCAAATTTAGCTAGATCTAATTATTAATATTTTATATCTCTTTCTTCACTACTTAAACATTTATTACAACTTGTCGTGATATTATATTAAGCTTTCTCATCTATTTAATTTAATATATTTTTAAAAAAATATTTAAACTCCATGCATAATATTATTTTCTTTTTCCATTTTTTGATCGAAAATATTTTTCAATATTCTCTTTCTTAATACAAATTGGACCATTATTTAGACTTGCAATATTTTTTTTTTTTTTTAAGTAAATACATATCTTTATAATTAGGAAGTAATGAGATTTAACGTACCGGTATGAGAAACGTTAATTCAAGTATTTATTATAATATTATATAGGTTGAGATGCAACTCATACTTTAATATCCTAACAATATATATTTTTTAACATTATTGAAGTTTAATTTCAAGTTATTTCTAAATTTTAGAATACATATGTGAAAATTAAAAAATAAATAGAATAAATCATAAAAAAGAAAGTAATGATCAAAATGTAAAAATTAAAAATGCTTGGATTAAATTATAAAAGAAAAGTTAATATATAAAAGTATAAAATTAAAAAGAACTGAGGATTATATATCGATATAAGTGGGAAAAAAAAATTATATAACAAAATGTGTAGTGGATTATTCAAATTAAGTCCTCAATCCCTAGAACTAATGGTAAATGAGATTATATGAAATCTAAATGATTGTGAATTTTACATTCTCACAGTAAATGATTATTTTTTATTTTATTTTTAATTTTTTGTAGTTCAGGTGTTAATGACCAATTTCGAATTTTATCCGAGCGTGTGAGTATATTTTCTCTTTATTAATAAAAAAAATGAAACTTTTAGATCTTAAAAAAAAAAAAAAAAGATATGAGGAAGCATTATTTTATATAAAAAAAATTCAAAATAATATTGAGAATATTTTTGTTTGAGCTTGAACATATTTATAAAATTGATTATAAAATATATTTAGTTACGTAGATGAGAGAGAAAAATAATATTGATCTCATAAAAAATTGTGATTTGAATAGTAAAAAATATATAAAATATTAACCATTAAATTTAGCTAAATTTGTGTAAAATATTAAGGTTATATATATGAATTATAGTTGCAGATGATGGATATTTAAAATGGTTAATATTATTATTATTATTATTATTTGCTGCTTCTGCAAATAACTCAAATTATTGACACCGTACAGACAAAGGAGTTAAATTGACTGAGAACAGTTTTGGTTGACACTGTGACACACGAACAAACATAGTAACGTTAAAATAAGTGATAGAGTTCATATGTGTCAGTCCATCGTTAAACTTTAATCAATATTTATTAATTTCTTAACTATCATCGCAGCTTATGAGACTAAATCAATATGAATATGAACTCCATTTTCATTATAACACTATCAGGTTTTATTTGATTATCGAAAAAATATCAAGTTTGATTTAAAAAATAAAAAATATTTTTTATTTTAAATTTAAGATAAATTATAAATAATATGACATAATATTATTAATAAATATAATTAAATTTAATAAAAAATTATCATATTAATTATAAAAAATTTATTGTATACAACCTTACTTTAAAAAAATAAATAAAAAAATACCGACTTTCGGTTTCTTAGAAAAGTTGTCAGCGTAGTGAACGAGTTTTGCATTCTTTAGATAAAAAATACCGACGGATTCCATATTTATTATTAAAATAACATTTTAAGTCTTATATTTATTTTTATAATAATTTAATCTTATTATTATTAAATAAGAATAAAATCAAAATTTCCATTTTTTAATTATATTTGATAAAAATTATTGTAATTTAAATATATTATAATTGAAATAATTATATAAAATATTAAATAAAAATATTAAAAAAAGCATTTATTTTATCACTTTTTAATAATAATAAGATCATATTGTTAAAAAAATTATCAAAATTAAATATTATTTTTAAAATAAGTATATGATATATACATTAATTTTTTTATTGTAAATAGTTTTTTTAAACCGAATAATTCTTTTTGGGCCAATAATTTATTAGATTTTTAGAAGCAAAACCGTGTTAAAGTGGCTTAAGCAATTATATTTTGTTGCGTAAGATATTAATTTATATATTAATAAGTGCTGTTGGAGTGGACTAATCAGAGAGAAAATAATTTTAAATTTATAGTAATAAAAATATTATTTTTTATATTTAATTCATATATTTTTATTATTAATTTTTTAAAAATATTATTTATATTAAATATAATAAAATTAAATGTTATTAAATTCGTTTAATATTAAATAATATTTATTTAAATTTATTTAATATTATTAAATGTATATTTTTTATTATAAATTTTAAGTTGCTTTATTTTATAATTTTTAAATAATTTTTATATGAAATAAATGTTAATTGCTTGATAGGTCGAGTTACTCTAAGTATACTTGTACGGCGTCTTTTTCTCCAAAAGTAATTATCACATGATTAAATAAAAGCAGATTTAGTTGGTTTACCGATAGAGCCCACTTCCAAGACTAGGCTGCCTCCAAACGCTCTCTAGACTCAATTCCCTAATCCTTGTTGATTATTATTTTTATTTTTTTTACGCCTAAAATATATTAATTGTGTCGTAAAAATATCTAAAATATTTATTTAATTATAATTATAACTTTATATAAAATATATATAGTGAGTTATAAAAATGAATAAAATATTTACTTAATTATAATTATGTACATAACGTTATAAATAACATAAAAATATGATCAATTGATAATTAATATTAAATTATTTAGCATAATTATTTTTATTGAAAATATTTTGATAAAATTATGTGTTTGGACTGTAAGATTAACTATATTTTATATTCACAAGTCCACAACATATAGGGTGAGTTGCAAAAATATATAAATTATTTACCTAGTTGTAATTATATCCACAATATAATTTAATCTCAACTATCAGTTGAACATATTTTTATTATTACTCATACGTTGTACGTTGTAGACATAATTGTAACTAAGTAAACATTTTGACATTTTTGTAACTTACTTCATACATTGTGGATATAAAACATAGTTAACTCTACTTTCCAAACAGATAATTTTACGAAAATATTTTCAACAAAAGTAATTATGTTAAATAATTTAACATTAATTGAATATATTTTTATTATTATCCGTTACTTTATGAGCATAATTATAATTAAGTAAATATTTTGAACATTTTTTTTTAGCTCATCCCATAATTTTCTTTTAATAATATTTAAACATAAAACTTAATTAATCCTATATATATTATTTACCTCATCAACTAGTCAATTTTCCTTTCCCTCTCTGTGATTTTCTTAAAAAAAAAAAAAAAGTTTTTATGTATTAATTGTGTTATACTCGGGTGCTCTAAAGAAAAAAGAAATAAAAAGGAATGGTTAGTGAATGAGGTGTCTCTTACTGAATAATTTATTCTCAACTTTGATTGTTATAACTTGCAGTTTTCCTAAGGCTTCTAGCATTCTTATTTTGCGTGATGGTTGTGATTTGTGTTGTAATATTTTAAAATAAATAAATTCAGTCACAGTGATTATAAGAAAAATAGTAGCGGTAAAGAATTAGACAAAAAAAAAAGAGAGAAAAAATGACTTATCCTCAAATACCCAATAATCGACTTGTCGTTTATCCCAAAAACCTATATCATTAAGTAATGCTACCTAGATATATATGACAAAATAATAATAATAACAATGCTATACGTCTATATACATACTCCATGAGTCTATGGCCAAAGTGGTGTGTATCAAACTCAAGTCAACACTAACCAAAACACACGCCTCAGGTTTGATTTTCCTATCATATTTCCCACACACAACATGTAACAACTGCTTTATGTGGGGTCTATATTTCTACGGAGAGAAATACTTTTTTTCCCCCACAAGTTTACGGTGATCTTACATCAAATGACAATTAGGTCCTTGTATTAAACAATAATAAAATCATGTCCATCTATACATCATCAATAAAATCGGGTCTTATTATTGATTGATTGATACATATTGCAGTTTGCAGGTGGCGATGTGCATGACATGTCGGAAAAAAAAACAAAAAAAAAAACCTAAATATGGAATTTCTCTTTTTTATTTGAAACAATAACACAAAATAAAATAGAATAAAAATAAATTAAAGAGTGGAAATTTGGAGAAGCGATCTAAGTCTGGCGATCATGAAAGGAGCGGTGTCTTTACCATTTCTGAAAATTTCATCACAAAGAATTAACAGTATGTCCTTGAGACTTGAGAACTGGTACTCCATTTAGTCTCGTTAGTTATTACTTTTAATGCATATTAAATATGCAATATACCAAAAAAAAAAAAAAACGTTATTTTTTAGTTATGTAAAAGTCATACAAAAGTCGAGATACCGACTGACATGCCTCATTATATTTATAACGAATATAAATATTGGTCAACATATTTTAATGGAAGCAAATGAGATCGCGTGTGCCTTCCCCACAGTGACACGCGCCATACCTATTTCATTACTCAGAAAATTCAAAACTGCCAAAGCCTTATTTTCACTCTACAAATGAAGGAAACGTTCCAGTGCTGCATCACACGTGATAAGCAAAAACAATAATACTGGTCCTAACGATAATTAATCAACAGACATTTATTTACTAAAAGAAAGAATTACGAACATGTTACATAAATATTGAATTTCTTGATATTTTGGAAGAATTTGGGATCATAATATCATGAACACATGGATCACAACATATGCAAGTGATCCACAGCCAGATTTCAATAGCTAAATTGAGTTCCAATGATAACTTAATTCACCCTGATTTTCTCCCAAGGGGTTTTAGGTGAAATATAATTCTACATTACCCAGGAAAGTAGACGTTACTATTTTGGTATGGCTTAAGAGAGCAATATATGAAGGCTAAGTATATGAATGTGGTTTTTAAAGTGTGCTCATATTCATAGCTTCAGAGGATCGAAAACCTGAATGCCGAGTGGTGAAATCTTGTTACTTGGAATCTTGGATCATCTATAATGCGACTTCACCTGCCGACGGAACACACCAGTCTTTCAACTTCCTCCTCCAACGAACTGTCATCAAATCCATAATGTCATTTTGCAATCACAAGCAAGCTAGGCCAATATAATATAATTATATCCGACCAAGATTGAAAGCAGAAATGGAAATCTTACAAGCATTTCTCAGATTCACGATATTGTATCTAAATCAGCACACATTGTTTCCAAGTGTAAACTCCCAAACATAAATCCAATGCCAATTTTCCAACCCTGAATCATTTACACATGCATCCTAATGACCAACTTGTTCTATTCTCATTTCTTAGCAAACTAGATGAAGTTTACTTGTAGACTAGCTCTGACATAATTTCTAAAACACAGTGGCCTTCCTAGAAACTAACTAGTCCATGGGAATAAATTCCAGGGACGATGTTTCCCGATCTACATTGGAATCTCTTGATGAACAAGAGAGTTGAAATAGCAGAACAGATGGACCTAAAAGAATACAAGTACTTTACAAGTGTCTTTTGTAAATGCACCAGACTGTGCATCATTTCAATATAACAATTTGATGCTGGCTTAGTGGCTTACAGCCTGACAAGAACGAATCAAGATACATTACTTCAAGTAGTCAAGCTTTGATAGTTAACAATAGCATTATCTTGTTGCATAGTTTCAACTCAAAACAAAAGTACATTACTATGGATAATTGGATACTTGGTAGCTGAATCATTTTCATCGTTTGAAGAAGTGAGGCAGAAAAGCCCAGACATTACTATTTAGTCGAAATTCCATTTTTCCATATAACAATGATAGACAGCAGCCAAATTAATAATAAAAAAAGGACTTAATATTTATACTACTCTATAGAGATGACAATAACTAGCTGGACATAGATAAAACAGCAATTTTTGCTTTTTGGAAGAGTGTTTGTCTAACATTCCCCAGTGATTACGAAACGTACCAAATTATGGGACTCATATACTATGAAATTAGCTCAGAAGGGCTTCTCAAACTCCTGTGTTGGTGGCTGCTCCCAGGATCTCAAAAAGGCTACACATAATTTGAGTAATTAGAGTAAAGAAAATTAAATGGCAAAGGAAAAACTATGAAAAGAATAAAACAATGCAATTGTAAGAAACTCTAGAGTTAAATTTTATTTGATTCTAGCAAACAATCTAAAGAGGGGCAAATATGTCATTTAGCAAAAACATAACAATCAACATTTTCTAATTACCAAAATAAGTAGAAGCTGATACTTCATACTAAATGCAGACAAAAGGAGCAACCAATCTCCCCTACACCCAAAATAAAAAGGAGGAAAAAAAATGACAGAAATTAAAAGGAATGAATAAGAAAGGGAAACATAATCTTAGCTATACTAGTATGCGAATTAACATCCTCTACCATGGAATTTACCAAATTATTTGCATAAAAGTTCTTAACAGGTTTAGCACATGCATTAGATGAATGATGAAGTTTAGCACTTTTTTTTTTCCCTTTCGAAATACAGAAAGGAAATTATCCATTAAAAAGATTACCCTGCCTACACTATCAGCTGTGCGTTGCTACAATACGTTCCCCTATATCCTTTTACAGATGTATGATGTAAAAATAGCAACTCGTTAATACACAAAACTCATTATGGTGAAACTCTTAGGCACCTCACAGTTGAGTGGAAATAGAATATGCAGACTTGTACCTCATATTTGAGTTAAGTAGATTATATTCCAAACACAAATTGATCAATAAAACATTTTAGTGAATAGAAACTTCTTCTCACGACGAAATTGATACAAGCAAAGTGACAGTCAACTCAGGTTTTATTTATGGAATTACAATTCTTTTTCAACTTAAGCCCTTTCAGTTTCTTCAGTATTAAAAATAGAACTCAAATAAACCAGATTGTAAAATCCAGACTCCAGTTGCATAAGAGGAAGTCAGAGACAAATATTAATATGCAGATATAATTGAACTAGCATGTGACTTCTTAATTACACAAATGCCCTAAGTTCGGTGGTTAATTTGTACGTTTACACACTATTTATTATCAAGATTTATAAGGAATCTTAACCAGCAAATTTTTAATATATAGTGTTACATTCTTTGACAGAAAAAAATTCACAATCAGAGCGAAAGTACACGGGACAAAGAATTAAAAAGGAAGTTTGTAAATGTTTGAGTGAGAGAAACTTTCAAGCATTTTTTTCTTTTTCATCATAATTCTAAGATCCAAAATCTTGCTTTTGAAGTATATCGGTTTTGATAGCCATTTGCACATCACATCTTCTAAGGCAATAGATGTCATAGAAAAGCTCAGAACATTATAAATATGATTATAATAAAAAGTCAAGACATAGTAAATGCATTTAAACACAAAGCATCTCCATTGGCAAAAGCAAGGATATGGATACAATATTCTAAGTATCAAACCATGAAATAAAAACCTGATGTACTTAATGGTATTTCTCCAAGGGACATGTATATTGAATCATCGTCACCAAGAGTATCCTGAAAAATCAGCCCAAGATAGAACACCAATTATAGCTTGGAATAAGCTTGGATACGCATAAAAGCTAAAACAATAAAAATTACCCTATACCAAAGTGGAAAAGAAAATGCAATCATATAACAAACATGCAGACTATATATCTATGGAGTTTACTTTTTTCTTAAAGGAAGTATATTTAGGGACTTTATCAGTGCAATGAATTCTGACTGTCAATTTGCAGATTCATCATTTACACCAGCAGATATATAGAAACAAATAACCTAATTACAGCAGTCAAAGGGAATACCTCTTCATTATGAAGACCAATGCCATTATGAATAGAATTAATATCCCCTGGTACTGACGAACAACTTGGAAAATCATTCCCAAGCAACTCTGAAATCATAAGACCATAACCATCTTGAACATCTGAAATATCACCAGTATTCAGTGCATGGTTAGGAAAGCCCTCTAGACCATTACATACAGTCTCTGTCCTGCATATTTAGGCAACATCACATGAATAAGAAACAAGCATAGCAAAGCAATAATAAAAAAAACCTGGTCGTAAACTGCAAAGACTATCCATAAGATTTGATGCCACACTATCAATTTCCATACGCAGTATGTAACACTTAAGCTGCAGAATTAATAAATCAATAATGCTTGATAAAGAAAGTTACTTCGGCTCCACCATAGTTAAGTCCTTGTCTTCTTCGGCACAATCAGTTTCTAAATCAATAACTTCAATTGTTTTACCATCACCTGTACTTCGACTGTTCTTGCCAGGCAAAATGGACTTGCTGATTGACAAGTCAATATCTATGGGAGCTGATTCTCTTTCCACTTCAGGAAGGGAAGGACAACTCAAATTCGGTTCCCTATCATGATTCTCATGCATTTCAGAAACCTCCATGAGATTGAGGTCGCATATCTTAAATGAACTTTGGAAAAGCTGTTTCTCCCGTGCAAACGGGACAAATTGTTGATCTCTAACTTTTGAGAGTTCAGAATCATTCACCACCTCGCTGTCGTTAACAGAAGCCACAACAGGGTTCTCACAAGACGAAGACACATCTTCCTGTGGATAGACTTTCATTTCACTCAATGTCGAAAGGTGGAAGCTTTCATCTACCTCCATAACCAGTGGGGAAAGCAATTCTCTTGGTTTTTTAGCCCCATCCTCTTGATCAACGTCATCTAATTTTAAAGCTCTTTTATCTCCTCTGTCATCAACCATGGCACTGCAACTTGCAAACTTTAAGGGTCCCCGACTAGATTCTCGTGCACTGTCACAAGGGAAATTTGTACCTGAAAAGGGTGATAATGTTGCAGTATCCACTTGTTCAATAATACAAGTAGGTTCTAAATCACCAACAAGATCAGCAGATTGAACAGACTGAGCTTTAGGAATTTCAGATTCAACAAGTTTTGAGTCATCAGTTTTATCCATAAGCATGTCACTAGAGGAATTCCCAAGAGAATCATTGCCATCTCGAAGTTCCAATTCTCCCTGAGGTGCAAAACCAGAAGCTTCTTCGAATTGAGGTATTCGAGGAGGATCAACCTTTAAGAGTTTCGATGTCAGTGAAGAGCGAGTTCTAGTGGGCACCTTAGAAAATTTGCATAGACTAACCAAATCAATAGTATTATTGCCAAAGGAATCATCCTCCGCAGCCTTAACCGAATTGGACAATTCCTCAACGATACTTGGCTTCTCAGTTTCATCAACCAAAGCACTACTAGGACAATCCTTATCCATAACATCCTCAGTCCCTGCATTCAAATTTGTCAAATCGTCAGAAGACTTGGCAGCTTCCTTGTCCTCTATCTCCTGCAAAGGATCATTCTCAGAAACAGAAGAAGTTGACTTTAAACCCATAACCACATCCATATCAGGTTCTGCTTTATCTACATCTTCAGTTTTGGACTTTTGCATCCCATTACCAACATCCTTACTTGGTACTTGATCCTCCCGCTGCCCAGAAACTAAATCATCATCCTCACCCTTATTATCATTCTCTGAAGAAACTCTACTGTTAGTGTTAGTTCTATCCGAGAAAGAGGAACTCCTACTACCATAATCTCGACCGGAATCAGATCCATAACCTCTGTACGAAGACCCTGATCTTCTCCTCCCCTTAGGATGAACTCTAAACCCGGAATGGCCAGATTCATCACCATTAAACCTTTTTCTATCAGATGATGCATCACTTACCGCATTTCTCAAACAAGAGATAGCTGAAGTGCGACCCTCTTGTGGGTTCTGCAGATTATCAATGTCCTGTGGCCTAAAGTCGGACTTGTAACCAACGCTATTAAATCTAGGATTAGCATTCTGCCATTTGGGAGTAGAAGATAGCACAGTCGAAGGCAACAATCCCTGAGAAAATAAATACTCGGCGGCGAGCTGGCCAGCCTCAAAGAAAATGTCGGGTTTTGGGGGAATTGGTGGGGTCGGTGTCGGTGTCGGTGGTGGTTGAAAAGATTTGGGATGGGCGTTATTCGTTCGCCGAAATCCACCACGATTGAAACCACGGTACCCAGAAGTAGCGTAAAAGTTATGGTCTTTGAGAGAGGCGTCGGCAGAAGGAGAGATTCGAGAGGTTGCTGCTAAGCCCATGCCCCTTGAACTTGAGCGATTGTATCCATTTCCGGGACTGCGATGCCGATAATGCATTTTGAAACAGATACCAAATGAGATTATCGACCAAAATCCAGCTTAAAGCTCTTAGCTTTGTGTAGAAGTTTAAGGCATACAGCTACCCAGTTTCAGAGAACCTAACCTAACAGTTATATAAGTATTTATAAATTATGCTTCTTGATTTTACTTGTTCATTACTCTCAGATACACAGAAAGAGTAAGAGAGAGAGGTGAAGAGTCCGATTCCATCAGAAATCAAATCCGGAAATTGAACTGGAGAAAACACAAAACAACACAACAAACTGATCCAGGAAACTGTTCAAAGTTGATTGCTTTTTCGGTTTATGAAGGATCTCACTTGGAATTCAGAGGTGATATGCCCATAGATTTTGATGTCAGCCAGTTTCTCAGTTCACCGTCCACCACAAGCTAAATTGCCCACCACCAATATTATTTTTGGATTTTTGTCTAAAATAAGCAAAATCTTTAAGATAGTTTAAAAAAGGATAATTTTGTGTAAAAATTTAAAAATGGGCAAAATTCTATTTACTCTCCCAGTAGCTGGTTTGATTGAGTCATTTAGTTTCCTACAAAAGTAATTTTCTTTCTTCTTCTCCCTCCAACTACGCACCCTCTCTTTTTTTTTTCAGTGATTTTCTCTCCATTGTTGCGTCTCATCTTGAAAAAATTTCAAAAATGAGATTAGTAATACCGAAAAATGCGATTGAAAGTGATATATTTTCGAAAAATTGCCAACTATTTGGTTGATACTTTCGCAAGGAACTGATATGGGTGTTATTTAAAGAGATTTTTGGTTGAAAAACCGTATTAAACTGTTACCCCAAATCAATAATCATTAATCGAAGTGTATTTTTGGCAGTGTGTAATGAACCAGATATACCCTGAGATATACTAGATATACCATGAGATATATCAGATATACCAGATATACCCTGAGATATATCATGAGATATATCAGATATACCAGATATACCCTGAGATATACCAGATATACCCTGAGATATACCAGATATATCAGATATACCTTGAGATATACTAGATATATCCTGAGATATACCAGATATATCCTGAGATATACCAGATATACCTGTTTGATATACCACACTATTCATCTTCTTCCTCAACAATGAGATAATGCAGAGCTTCACAATGAGATAGTAATGGTCGAGTGTTTTGTGCATCTTCATTGTTCGTCTTCTTCCTCAACAAAATTTGTGGGGATTCAATAATAGAGAGTGGAGAGGGAGAAGGAGAGGGAGAGGGAGAGGGAGAGTAATGCTCAGAGTCGTGCAAACGTTTGGAACTGTTCGAATTCTTTCAAACGGTTTACAAATAAGTTACCGGCTAGTAAATGAGGTTTTGGGTGAACGGTTAAAAAAAGCCCATTTTTAAAAAATAACACAAGTCTGCACTTTTTTAAACTATCTTAAGAATTTTGCCTATTTTAAACAAAATCCCATTATTTTTTGGATTGACGACCCCTATAAAGTACATTTAAAAGTCCTTTATTATTTTCTGCAAAATAAAATAAAATAAAATATTTATTTTAAAAAGATACAATTGTAGTTTAGGTTAATTACTTTTTATAATTAAAAGAGGTATTTAATTTATTACATTATAAAAATATTTATCAATTTTAATTTATTTTTAAAAAAAATTTATCTATAAGATTAAAATATTAAATATAATTTAAATTTTTATATATAATATAAATAAAAGATAATTAACGCTTGAAGTTCCCAATTTTATAAAAATGCAGGGATAAATTTAAATTTTTTTTTTTCTGACTACTTTCAAGTCTCAAATCCGAGAATTCCACCTTATTTTGGTGGTTACAATGCCGCTCGGCTACTAAGGCCTTGGCGGATAAATTTAACTTTAAGTATTAAGTTAGTTTTTTTTTTTTTTTTTTTCTTCATGTAAATGACACATAATTAATTTAAAGACAATGGTGTCAATTTTTTATTTTCAAAGATTATTTATTAATTAAATATTTTAAAAAATTATCAAAAATAATACTCTAAAATTTATAATAAAAAAATTAGTATTTTAATAATATTAAACGTTTAATTTAAATGTAAAATATTGAATGTTTAATGAACGTATTTAAATTTTTGTCGTTCAATTTCAATTGAATGTGTGTTTAAAGAAAAATTATATACTAATTATTTTTTTTTTAATTATAAAAATATAATTTCAAATATGTTAATTTTATTAATGGTACCAAATATTTTTAAACAAAACATAGTCTCTTCTTATACCATCAGTTAACTCCTTCACCCGTACTGTCTCTCCACCTATAGTCATATTAAGCAGGAATGAATCATCAACAAATTAATAGTTGGATCTCATTTTTATAGGAAGGGTCTGCTAAGAATTATAATATCATGGACAAATTAAAAACAAAATAGCTTTCTTCCACCATTTTTATTGTGGTTATAATGCAGTATGTGGAAAATAAGTTCGACTCCTTCGTACCCTTGTTCTTATTATTATCTCAAATGATCCAATTGGAGTTACACAACCATTACCATAAATGACAAACTTATTTGGATCAAATGTTGTTCTTCAAGACAGTCGCAATGGAGTTGTTATCAAAATTGACTAATAAAGGAAGAACGATTTTGAGGAATCATGGGCATGGCAATACTTATCTACAATTAAAAAAAATAAAAGCATACTCCTACTCACCATCAGAGCGTGCAATTATTTTTCAAAAATCTACTCACTAATCCAAATTTAAGATTAACCTGAGCTACTTATCAAAAAAAAAAAAAGATTAAACTGAGCTTAGAAATTGATTGGTCAAATAAATCCAAAAATTATATAAACGATTTAATAAATTTAAATATATGCTTCAAAATTACAAAATTGAACCAAACTTAAAACTTTTAATGCAATATTTTTTAAGTAACTTTTATTATTTATTCATATATTATATTATAAATTTGTTTGTTATTAAAGTATAATTATACTAATATTTTATCTAAAAATAAAAAATATAAATAAAAGATGGCTTATAATGTTATTTAAAAAACATTTAACTATGATAATACTTCAAGTAAGTATTAACAAATTATGTGGCAATGTATCCTTAGTTTATTGTAAAGTACTCTTTAAGATAAATACTAATATTTTATGTTAATGAGCATATTTGTATACTTTATTTTTCTTTTTCTTTCTTCATAGAATTATGTGTTTTAATTGAATAAATCTTTTGTATCATATTAGAATTATAGATCCAAAATTATGAAGCTAATATTCTTTAAACATATCATATAAGTTGATTTAAATGTTAATTTTTTTGGAATTTCTGTACCAAAATTTAGCAAGAACTCTATAAAAAAATTAACCTGAAAATTGTCATTGAAATTCACAAGAAAACTTAATTAATTATTAAAAAAATAGATTTAATATTTCTTAATCAGTGCACAACCATTTTTAGCAGTTGAGTCTATATATATATATATATATATGCTCACGTACAATTTAACAAGAGCAAATTAGTAATTATGAATCTTAAAATATTCACAAAATACACGCAACATGACTTCCTAAACTCCACCCAATTTATTCTTAATCAAAACTCATAGAGATCGTCCAAAAGCAAATACCACTATAAAAGTAACCTTCAACAATTTTTTCATAATAAAAAAGGTCGATGTTATTAACATTGAACCATATGTGTAATTTTTGTTTTTAATTAAGGTTGATATTGTTAAAATTGAATTATATATGTAATTTTATTTTTAAATGAAGTTAACATTGTGAAAATTGAACGTGCACTTTAAAGTTAGTTAAGAGATTAGTACTACACGTTTTAAAAAATTAAGGTTTAAAGTGACTGATGTAAACTCCAGACCCGAGAAATTGACGGACACTGAGGAAGAATAGAAGAACAAAGGAGCGAAAATGGAAATCCAAAGTTGGCCTACTCATTTGAAATCTCAATCCAATTCCAATTTTTAGCTTAGATCTCGGAGAATTTGATGGAGATTAAATCGAATGGAACATAAGGAAGTTCAATAAGATGATGTCTGGAGAAGAAGAAGAAGATTACAGCGATTCCACTAATCTCTTGATATCCTCAAACGCCGACACCGATATCGCTAACAACGATAACAATGTAATTACGGACCACCATATCGACTTGGAAGCCGAGGACTCACTAATTCCTGTTCACAGGTCGCCGAGGTCTTACCCGGTTTCGCCTGTGGGCTTTAAGGATCTTTTAATCAAACACTTGGATCGTGGCTTCTTCTCTCGACGCCTCAGTTTCAAACGCCTCGACCGGGACCTTGACCGTTCTTCTAGCTCCATAGATCCTCGTCCTCCTTCCCCTCCTCCTCTTTCTCACCAGGACCCTCATCCTCATCCCCATCCCCTTCAACATCACCACCAACAACAATTGGTTTCTGCTAGTGATACGCTTGAAGATAATGGCCCTCCTGAATGGGCTTTGCTTCTCATTGGTTGCCTTCTTGGCCTCGCCACTGGTCTCTTTGTTGCCGCCTTTAACAACGGGGTATTCTCTAAACTCTTTGTTGTTGCTATATTTTGAACTGGCAGATCTAGCTCTTGGTTTAGGTTATAGGGGTCTACGTACGAATTCTCATCAAAATTTCTTCTCTTTTATTTTTCCATCTTAATAGAACCTTTTTTGCTGTTTCGATTCATATTTATTGATGCCATTGTGTTCAATTAGGTACATGTTATACATGAATGGGCGTGGGCTGGGACTCCAAATGACGGAGCTGCATGGCTTCGTTTGCAGAGATTGGCTGATACTTGGCACAGAATTCTTTTGATACCAGTCACAGGGGGTGTTATTGTCGGTATGATGCATGGTTTACTCGAAATACTGGACCAGATAAAGCAGTCTAGTTCTTCAAATGGACAAGGATTTGATTTGCTTTCTGGAGTATTTCCAACAGTAAAGGCCATCCAGGCTGCTGTGACTTTGGGTACCGGTGGCTCTTTGGGTCCTGAAGGTCCTAGTGTAGATATTGGAAAATCATGTGCCAATGGCTTCTCTTTGATGATGGAAAACAACAAGGAAAGGAAGATAGCCCTTGTCGCAGCTGGTGCAGCAGCAGGCATTTCTTCAGGTACCTAGATTTTATAGTTCTAAAATGTTTGCATTTACGATTCAATTTGTTTTTACTTTTGTTTTGTTTCATTTTCATGTGTTGATAACTTGATAAAATAAAATATATTGTCATAAAATCCGGCAGTGACCTAATAACTTATAGGGGTTTCATTCCACATGTTGTTGCTTGCTACTTTGTATTTATTCTTACCTTTGGCCTAAAAGAAAACTTGTGAAGCTGAGTTTCTCTAGATTTTGAAATGGACACAACTGCAGAAAATGAATAGTTGTTTAGTGGTAGAGTGGTTTTGGGATGGAAGGATGGTATGGAACTTGTAGCTATATATCTTGCTAGTCAATCCTTGTAAGAATTATATTGTTGAAATGTTCATAGTAATGTTAATATTATGTTAGTTGATTTTTCTGCTTACAGATCAATGGTACTAACATGAAACGGATTATTCTTCAGTTAAAATTATTCACACTACTACATTAATATTATTAGCACCACTTTTTAACCTTTTACTGTTACCACCACCACAACTAATTAGTCCTGTAGTTTGTTTGCCTTTGTCAAGGACACAGGCAAAAGAGTATCTAATTCAGGGCAGAAATGGTACTGAGAAGTAGTAATGAACTGTTCTTTAAATGTTGCTATGTTAAATATTATCAGTGCTACTGCTGGTGTTCTACTGTTGTTATTTTGTGTTACCTAGATTCGCCACTTTAGGTCAACTGTGTCGGACTCGTGAGATGACTGTTGGACACGCAGGGAAGAAAAACAGAAGAAGAAACACACTGGAGAAGAAGAAGGAAAGGAGAGAGGTGGCTTTGAATGTGTTTTAAAAATTAGGGCATCATTACTTAACTCATGTGGTTTGGACTTTGGCCTTGTCTTTAAAATATTGAATCTGAAATTAATTAGGCTATATTAATATGGGTATAAAAATTGAGAGGACTTTTTAAATATTCATCAACTTTATTTATATTTAATATTACAAACGAAATATCACTCAAAATAAAATATGATAAATTTTTTTTTAAAAAAATCTAACCTATATAATTAAAGATAATCTAATTTTAATTAATACTTATAAACATAAACATTTTTACAAATTTATCACATATTAAACAAAATTTATATAATAATTTGTCATGTATAAGTATTCGTGTCCAAAAATTAGTCATTTATTATCTGTGTTCAAGTGTCCTAAAATTTTAAAACTTACAAGCTCGACCTCTGGATACATACCCTTATCCAACACCCATAGACAGATCCTTGTAACATAGCTTATTATCCCAACATTAATACTATTATTATAGTTATATGCATTTGTCAAGAACATGATCCAAGGAATACCCAAAGTGAACAAAAATAAGCATATTTTTTCTGTGTTGTTCCCTAATCATGTCTTGGACTCTTTGCTCCTTTCTTGCCCTGCTGGAATTCAAGTATCCAGTTTCCACCCAATGTTTGTTCATTTACCAGCATTATATAATTTTACATCTACCAGCAGTTCCTTCCTCCTCTGCTTTCTGAAACAATGTTTGATTGGCATTTTCATTTATTCTCCATATCAGGTTTTAATGCTGCTGTTGCTGGTTGTTTCTTTGCTATTGAAACTGTGTTAAGGCCAAATCGTGCTGAAAATTCACCTCCATACACGACTGCAATGATCATATTGGCTTCTGTTATATCATCAACTGTATCAAATGTTTTACTTGGGACGAAATCAGCATTTACGGTGCCTGCATATGATCTGAAATCTGCAGCTGGTATTTAGTATTGCCAACTTTTTTTTTTTTGTTTTGTATTTTCTTATTCTAGTAAATTTTTTTAAAATTTAAGTGAATTGGTATTATTTATAAATAAATTCGGTAATGCATGCAAGCATGTTTATCGACTTGTTGTGTTTTCATTTCTTGAAAAATCTTTTGTCATATGATATGATGAAGCTTTGGATTTTATGCTGTGGCTTTATATTATTTCAATTGGAAGTGATAACTTTCAACATCTGCTGTTTGTTTTGGGGCCCAGTGAGCTAATACTTACCACATGAGTGTATGCATCAATGCATAGATAATTGGGATGGGAGAAAGATTTTTTGTCTTTGAAACATGGAGTCAACCATTCTTTCATTATGTTGATGCTTTCTTTCAAGATTCTGGGAGTAGTTCTAATGCACGTTTTTATGTAGTTCTTTTTAATATATTTTATGTTGCCTTGCAGAACTACCTTTGTATCTGATCTTGGGCATGCTATGTGGTGCTGTAAGTGTAGTCTTTACTTGGTTGGTTGCTTGGTTCACAAAGTCATTTAAGTTTATAAAGGAAAGGTTTGGTCTACCTGCTGTTGCTTGCCCTGCTTTAGGTGGATTAGGAGCTGGGATAATTGCTCTTAGATATCCTGGTATACTGTACTGGGGTTTCACGAATGTTGAAGAAATCCTTCACACAGGGATTTCAGCTTCAGCTCCTGGAATTTGGCTGTTAGCTCAACTATCAGCTGCCAAAGTTGTCGCCACTGCTCTGTGCAAGGGTTCTGGTCTTGTAGGTGGCTTATATGCCCCAAGTTTGATGATTGGTGCTGCTGTTGGTGCTGTCTTTGGGGGTTCAGCTGCAGAGCTTATCAATACAGCTATGCCAGGAAATGCTGCTGTTGCCCAGCCACAGGCATATGCCCTGGTAAATGATCAATTTTAACAGGCTTATGTTGATTTGTACACATTTATCTTTTGTACTGCTCATTAACTACATTCTGAACCAGGTGATCCAATGATGTGTTTGAATTTCTGCAGGTTGGAATGGCTGCTACTTTAGCTTCTGTTTGTTCGGTACCACTGACATCGGTTTTGCTTCTGTTTGAGCTGACAAAAGATTACAGAATATTGCTTCCTCTCATGGTAAATCTTCTCGGAGTTTGATAAACTGTCAATGTTTCATTATTTCCAACTGCCTCATATTGACCAATTCATTTCCAGAAATGAATCTCCGTTTCTTGCATTATTTTGTATTTGGTAAGAGGGAAGGAGGTTGGCTAGCAGGCTTGGGTAGTTTCTTGCATTATTCTGTATTTGGTAAGAGGGAAGGAGGTAGGATGAATTGGGTGGAAGAAGCAGATATCATCCTTTATTTGGAGTGAAGGAGAGGGGAGGAAAACTGGTGAGCTTAACTACTTCTCTAGGACAAATTTCTAAACTGTTTTGTGGTGGAAATATCTAGAGAGCAAAAAAAATTTGCATGCAAACAAGAGGTGCACTGTTTTGTGTTTATATCCCTCAAATTGCCGATAAAATCATCAAGTATGGGGATAATGTTGAAAAGAGTTGTAATATTCCAACCTTTTATGTATCTTTTGACTCCACCATGCAGCCGAAAGGATGAAGACACGCTCTATATTTTATCCTTCTTTCTCTTTAGGATGAAGAGCCACATGTGCATTAAAAGTTTAAGAACTGGTCTTCTTTCACATTATTTTATCTTTTGCAATTGTTGCTTTCTATTGAAGCATATGATGCCTTCAATTTGCTTCTGACACTGTCTGAAGTTTTCAAAGTTGTGCCACTAAATTCTTCTCTAGCTAACTTGCACCTTTCTGCTAGTAGGGTGCCGTTGGATTGGCAATTTGGGTTCCTTCTGTGACTAGTCAGCCCAAGGAGAGTGAAGCATCAGATGCAAGGACTTCAGCAAGAAGTTACTCACCTCTTCTACCAGATGAAGATAAAGATGAAGCAAGTTGGAGACGAGGTGCTGTCAACTTTGAACTGTCTGCTATGGGAAATGCAACTAGTTGTGATGCAATTCATGAAGATACTCTTCTTGAAGATCTGAAGGTTTATTGCTTTCAATTTTTTTTCGCATACATGTTTTCCAACATTGCATCATGGGTTTCTTTCGCACCCCAAATCTCTCCTCTCTCCCCATGCTTGATATGAAGTTTAGTGTCATGTCATGATTCCCTCTTCTTTCAGAATGGGATTATATCTTTTGTTGTTTTTCATCCAATGATATCCTTAATCATAAATTCTTATGTCGTCAGGTTTCCCAGACAATGTCAAAGAATTATTTGAAGGTTTATCTTAACATGACTTTGAAAGAGGCAGCTAAACTTATGAATGACAATCAGCAAAACTGTTTGTTGGTGGTTGATGATAATGATTTTCTGGAGGGAATACTAACATATGGTGATGTTAGACGGTATCTATCCAAGAGGTCTAGTGATACACCCAAATCTGACTCGAGATATATGGATGTATGTGGTTAAAGGCAAACAAATATCATGGTTCCTATGTTTTAATTGCTTGGCTTTTACTTATCATTTTTCTGGATTACGATACTCTCATTCACATACACACGCCTCCTTGTGGCAGCATATATAAAAGAATTTATTTGACATTTTTTTTTTTTAGCTTCTAAGCCGATGAAAGATACCTTACATTTTTTTGTTATTCTATATGATACGTGAAGGGTGATGATTTTGCAGGCGACTACATGTCTTGTTTCATCAGTTTGTACTCGAGGGATAAGTTATCGGGGGCAAGAACGTGGGCTTTTAACCTGTTACCCAGACACAGATTTAGCAATTGCCAGGGAGCTAATGGAGGCCAAGGGTATCAAGCAGTTGCCAGTGGTAAATCGTGGCAGAAAACTTCAAAAAGAGTGGAGGCGAAGAATTGTTGCTATTCTTTATTATGATTCAATCCTAAACTATCTCAGGTTCCCAATAAAATCTTAATTTATGATTCTTTTTTGGGTCAAACTTAACTCATTATTCTCCCACATAATTCTTTTTTTACTTACTGTTTATACATTTCTTCGGTTGAGCTTATCAATTTTTTCACATTAATACCTTTATTCTCTTCGAGAGAGGTTTCAAAAAAACTGTCCCTTGTTTTGTAATTTTTGCTTGTTACATTGTTGCTACAAAATAAACGAAAATTGATTGCGTCGATTAAAGTTAGAATAGGCACTCTTGTGCACTTGTGTTAGTCATTTAATGCTTAAAGACAGATGCCACGTAAAAATTGTTCCTGAAAAGGTTAAGACAAGTAATTCAGAATCTTATCTAGTAATTACATAGTATCTTTAGAAGTTAAGGAAGTTGGCTCGCTTACAGAAGGTAGATACAGGTATATATGTGTGCAAGCATTTTCTTTTTATTTGTCTGTCTTGATTGTCCAAGGTCATGTACAAAGCCATGTGTAGGTTATATGATGATTGGTAAAGGCTTTCAGCAGTCTTTATTAGATTAATTGACAATTATTGTTCAGTTAAATACGACTCTATATATTTGACAGATATGACAACACAGAATCCATTGAGCTCTTACATTTCTCTGCTTGTTAGATGATACTTGTACCTGATAGATTCTGTATCTTTATATCCATTTACTAGTTTATAAATTACATTAACCATTTTTTTGTTTGTTTGTATTACTTTTACGTCTTTGAGAACCCGTTTGTGTTTGGTTCTTTGATTGTTGGGTATTTATAATTGTCTCTGAGACCCTACTGGGATGTTCTACTTATGGATTTTAATGTAATCTCGTGCTTTAAGTAAAACATGTAATAGGGGCGCTGCTTTAAGTAACACATGTAGTAGAGTTCTTATCCGTCCACTATTATTGAAAGTAAATTCTGTATATTCACGATACACAGTAATTAACTTAATGTCCAACTTCCTGTACTGACGATTCTCAGAAGTTGTATCCGATAGAGGAATATATAGGATCCTCCTTTCAAACTGGGCCAATTGCTTGGCCTATGTGTTGTCTGGGTCTAACATATTGCCAACTGGTGTAAGGAATATGATTATGTTACTTTGATGAATTCTAAGACTGGTTGACACTTGACATGATGAACTGCTTGTATAACTGTTACGTAGGCCTAATTAAATCAAATAGGGAGTTAGCAAGTAGTGTAACCCCAGTGTTTACGTACAGTATCTGTTGATGTAGGTCTCTCTATGTGATTCATGATGTTTGCGCCTTAAATAAGTTTCCATGTTGCTATTAGATAATGTTCTGAGTTTGTGTTCTCCGTCTATGCAGTGAAGAGATAAATCACTGGAAATCAGTCCAGCAGCGTAGAAAAGAGAACAATCGTGAGGTATCATTGGAAACAGCCATTAATTACTGATGTGGTGCAGGTAGTTATCAAACCTCATGCTCGGATTAATATCGGGAACATTTGACTTAAAAGTCGCGCTGCTGTTGTGCAAGGATCAATGAAAAAGAACATACAATATCACAGCTATATTTATTGTTCCCTGCCCATTTTTGTTGAACGGACCTCCTTGTTCGGTTGATTAACAAGGTACTGGTTAGGGGTCCAATATTCTCTAGGGCATTGGGATGTTAGTATATAATTTTCTGCGTAATTTAGCTGATGGAAAATTGTACATGAAAAATTCAGTCTATATCTATGATTCATAGTTTCATACCGAAGCAGAAATGATTGAACAATACACGAATTCAGGAAATACAAATTTTGTTTTCAAAAAAGTTTCATTTGATGATTCTTAATCGTGAGATCATTACCTTGAGAAAAATGAGTGGCTACATATTTAGGCTGAAGTGTTTGGTGATTAGATAAGAACTGCTTCATGAATACTAACCTTTTATGGATGAATAGTTGTTTTGACTTGTTTTCTTTTACTTCAATAATAAATAATGGGTAAACTTGTATTCCCTTGTTAGGAAAAAAGAAAAAAAGAAACTTTTTCCCCTTATAATAATGATTTGTACTGTAACAAGCTACTTCACCTAATCTGCTCACCTGACCTTGCATTTACATGGAAGAAAATTTGAAAAACAGGAAGAAATTACGTACTGTCACCTTTCTAAGCTATAAATAAGTAGTTTTTTTTCCCCTTTAAATATTAAAAAAAAAAAAAAAAAAAATTCAGATTGTCCCGTGGTGCAATAGAAGAAAATTGAATAATTGCCACTCATTAAGATTAAAGAATCAAAAGATGTTAAATTGTCAAGAGGATGACAACATTCATATATATTATATATATATGTATAGAAAAGTAAATACTTCTACTCCCAAAAAATTAGATAAATTTTTTACATCTGAGGTCCGAGAGGGAGCCCACTCATAAATTGCTGATATACTGAACCATTGGAAAGGCTCAAACCAATTTCTGATACAGGCTCCACCTTTGGTTCTCCTTTTGGCAACATGAAACTCATGTCGTTCAGCTGGTGCTGCTGCGTCTGCGTCAAGTATGGATGAACAGGAAATTTTTGCTGTCCAGGTCCCAGCCCTGCCATAGCCAGATTGGCAAGACCAGGTTGGTTCATCCCATATGATAAGCTATGGGAAGGCCCCATTTGATTTCTTCCTGGTAGGCCAAATGAGCTGAGTGATGCCAGTCTTTCAAACCTTCCCATGCCATTATGCATTTGGGATGGCTCAGGCCGGTGTATGTTGGCTTGAACTGAAGCACTAGAAGGTTGGCCAACACTGGCTATATTGCTAGAGACCCCAGAATTGACATGGCTATTATTGCGAGCAGCAGGTACATCATGATTGTGTTTCCCCTCATATGTGGTGATCACTGATTTGAGGTCATGGGATGCCCTTTCCACATGCTTCCTTACTGTGCAGCCTGGATTTGTACACTTGTAGTAACTCCTGCATCAAAAAAATACACGACAATTATTCCCATTGACAATTTGAAATTCTTATGTCAAAATTTTATTGTCTGATTATCTTATATATCCACATTTTAGCAACATGAAAATTTTCCAATATTTCCATATATGCCTACTATATATAGGTTTGCAACTACTTGTGCAACTACAGTCTTATACTTGTTGTACTACTGAGCAAAACGTAACCTGGAAAAGAAAAAAAAAAGATTTTGGCTAAAAAGTGGTTATTTAGGGAAATTTTCACTTCTCCTTCTGTGTTTGTATAAGCAGTTCATGAAGGTATGAGTAAAAACCTAGGATTTGGATTTCCTTTAACAACTTTCTGCCCATATTTACGCCAACGATATCCATCATCCAGGATATCTACTTCACTGGTAGTCTGTACAACAACTCTAGGCTCACGAATAGCTCTGGAGGCTCCAGTCATTTCTGCTGCATATGCTTCAATTCTCCTGAAATATCAAACACAAAACATTACCATGATGGTCTCATTATTAAATACCAGAGTTCATTTACAATGAGGCTGATTAAAGAGGTAAGCAGTAACCTTCTCTTCGATTCTGATTCATCTCCTTCCCCATCATAACCCAATGATACACTGCCATGTGTACCCCGATCATCATCCTCTTCATCATTGGATAAGGTAGATGATGCATCCACTATATCACCTGATTCTACATGAGTACCATTCTGACCCTGCAAAGAAGCTGATCTGTTGCAATACTCGGGACCTACAGATACTGAAGAAGTCACGTCAAGGTTGTCATGCCTCCAGTCAGGAGCTACAGAAACAGATCCCTTATGTGTACTTGCCCAAAATGGATCACCATCAGTACCAAACTGTGGCCCAGCTTGTTTAGAAGTTGCTTCTAGACGCCTGTCAATGATAGAGTTAGATGAACCAATAGCCGAACGGCGATTAGGAGGAGGTTTAGGATGGTTATGGGCACCCTTATAAATAATCTCTGTTATATGGCCCTCATGAGATCGTTCAACTTTTTTTGTGACTGGACAATTCGGATGCGTGCACTTGTAATAACTCCGTGGATACTCACTACCTTTTACTTGTTTTTGTCCATATTTCCTCCAGTTGTATCCATCTTCAGATGTTGTACCTCCAGCACCACCAGCCAAGGAATCTTCACTGCCTCGTTGATCTCCTTTATCCATTTTCTCCTCAAAAGGTGGAGAATGTTCCACACTACAACCAATTTTATCATTATCCCTATTATCCCTTCCAACAGATGAGTTGGAAAAGCCTGGCTGGAGCTGGAGAGTGTTTGGATTATGGCTTTGAAATTTTGTAGGTCCCAAATTTTGTGAAGTATTTCCTGACTGAGCTGATGCCTCAATGGTAGGAAAGGATTGCTGAGAAAAAGTGGCTGAAGTCATCTGCAGTGATGAGGAAAATATGCCTGATTGTCAATCAATAAGTCTAATCTCCAAAGGGACAAGAGATAAAAACTAACAATCAGGCAACTAGATAATTGTCCTTTCTAATTTTGTAATGAGAAAGCAAATTATGAAGATTATTACTTTGTTTGCTGCACCAGAAAAGAAACAGGAACTAGATTCCACATTGGGCTTGAAAGCAAAAGCTGATGCACCGATGTCCTCGAAATTTTTTTCTTTCTTTTTATCAGCTGCCTCAAACATCAATGTGGAACTCCTGCTACTACCATTCAGGATAAATGGAAATTTTCCAGTGGTCGGAGATGGCTGTGCCTGCAGCAAGACAGGTACAGAAGCAAATTATAAACATGGCAAAACTAAAGTCCATGAATCTTCAATTGCCATTGGTGTCACTCTGAGAAACATCTCTTAGCTATATATAGAAAATTACTTAAACCAAAAACAAAATAAATAATACTATTAAAAAAAAAAATGCAACCATTAATACATCCTCCTCATAACAAGTTAACAAAGATTACTTACCAATGAATTTGAAAGGAAAACCGGAGAATCTAGTAGTGTAGTTGGACTTAGACCAGGTGGTATTGTCAAGTAAGGAGAAGGAAGATCAGAAGTTAGTGAAAGGTCAGGAGATTTAATGCTCTCAGTATTCAGCCTCGGAGCATTAAATCCAGCTCTGGCTGCAATCCTTTCACTAAGTCCACTACGTAAGTTGGACTTTTGTTCAGAAAATGAACTTAGATCTGTCACTTGGTTCCCAGAATCAAAGCCTTGTGACACATCTTTAACACTGTTATTTCCTGATGCAATCTGTTTTCGATGTCCTAGAAGGTCCTCTGTTCTACTACCATTTGAAAGCTCTAATATTGGCCTAGAACCACAGATGTCACCTAATATTGAAGAGAATAATGCTCTTGGACTAGGACTAGGAGGCATCCATTCTCCAATTATAGCAACATTATCATCGATGCCCGCCATTATATAATTCCCTTACACTTCCGTTGGACCAATAGCAGTCAAGATGTTTCGCCAAGATCAAACTCCTGAAACATTAAAAACAAACATAAATCACAAATCAACAAACTACAGAAACAATCAGAACCAATTTAATTTTTCGCAACTCAAATCTGGCCATTAAAAAACACATAACTTATAACTAAATCAATTTCAATATTAAAAGTTTAAAACCCACCTATAAATTTTCAGTACTTTTTAAGCAGCTTCACATTTAAACATGACAAGCGTCAAACACATTTGATAGGTAAACCAGTGATTAGATCTTATCTCATGAACATCCATCCATGAAAACCAAGGCAGATTAAGAGAGAAGCAAGGAAAAAGTATACAAATTTACATAATTTTTACCAAACGAAAAGATACCCATTTTGCAGAATCAAGATAAAATTATGGGGTCATAATTGTCATGGTCATAACAATCAAAAAGGACGAGCTATCTAAATTTGCAGGGAGGTTTGTCCATGGTAATAAAGAAAGAATCAAGGCAAATTGGAACTAGAAAGCGAAACAAAGATATAGAGGATAAAGAAGAGACAGAATTAATGATTGAAAATCATTACCTGAATGCTTGTTGAGTCAAGGCCCAGATGATTATGAAGGAGACCACAAAAATAAAGAGTCACTAACCTCTATTTCACAACTACCACTAATCAATCCACTACCACCACACTGACTTGATCAAATTTCCTTTTTTTTTTTTTTTTTGCCGATTAATTCAAATTGAAGAATAAAAGAGAAACAATAGACACATCCCCAATCAAAATTCTCATCCCGTCCCTCTATTTCTCTCCTTTTCCTCTCTGATCCTAACACAAATTGATATCAAAATGATGGTATTCTTCTAGAAATTACAAAAAGAAGAAAACAAAAGTATGGTTTTTATGTAACGAAAAAATAAAAATTTGAGAAAAGAAGAAAAGGGCTCCGAAATGAGAAAGCAGGTGTTGTGGTACTGGTGATTGTGTAATGGTAATTGTGGTGGTGGACCAGAAATGGATTTTCGAATATTTGAAGAAGAAGAAGAAAGAGCATTTAAGAAACTGAAAGAGCAATGTAATGAAAAGAACAAAAAAGTGTTCAATTCAAAGCCATTCTTACAGTTGATTTACTCCCATTTTCGAGATCAACCTTAACTTGCTCTTCCCCCAATGAATATTTGCCACGTGGATTGGTTTACAACTTGCACGGACAATTTAGTCCTTAACAGTTCTTATACTTAAATTTATTGGTTAGTTTTATTTGCTAGGATGGTCGTTGATAACATCAGATTATATTTTTTTATCATTTGATGATAAATAATTTTTTGTTTTTGGAATTTGCCAAAATGATTAAGGTAAATATCTGTAAGGCTTGGGTGTAATAACTAATAAGTCCATGTTTGCCCAACACCTGTAAAAGTAGCCTTCAAAAGCGAGAGGATGTTGTAACTAACTTTGCTTCTGTTAATTTTTTTTTTTTTTTGCTAAACTTCTGTGGCTTTTATTTACTGCAGAGCTCCTTTAGCCCTTGGTTTATTTTGCTTCTACTACTATTAATGCATAACAAGTTTAACAACTAACAATAAAGAAGTATCCACTACTTAATTTTAGCATTAACTTAACTGAATTATTTTTTTGAAGTAAACTTAACTGAAAATAAAAACCCAAAAAAAGTAAAAGTCATATGTTTGGGAAAAAATAAAGAATAAAGAAAGTAATAGTCACAGTGCATACACGAACACTTTATTTATTTATTTTTGGTTAAACAAAAAATTTCATTAGCAAGATAACTTTTTATCCACTGCCAAGTTTTTCCCTTCATATTTACAGGCAGAAGATGATTGAAGTACAACTACCTAATATCTGTGCGCAAAAATTAATCTTAAATCACGTTCATGATAACATTTGAACTTGTACCCTCACATCTATCAACTAGAGCGGATACATGAGCGCATACATGAACACTTTAGCACCTTGTTTGTTTAGCACTCGAAACCAAGGTTGTAGATTCTTTGAAATAAACTATTCTTAGACAAAGCATATAATTAATGATTTGTAGCATCTGATGTTTTTTTGTAGTGTGTTATTTTAAAACTATGTATTCTTGTTAAAATTAAGGTTGAGATATTGAGACAATTTAGATTATTATTATTATAATAAAAATTTATTTACGATTTATCTAATAATATTGGCACTAAAATAAAATATGTTTATTTATGTTGTAAAAAAATTGAACATAGGAATTAAAAATAAATCTTCATATATAAAGAAATTATGACATGCAATTAAATTTTAATAATAAAAATAAAATGAATTTTTTATACACTTTTATTTTAACAATATTATTACCCTAAAATTATTATTTTTAATATAGCATTAATCTTGACATTGTAAACATTGTTTGCTCAGAAGACTTGAAGATGAAATGGTAAATACTGAATAGAGTACGTGACGTGAAGCAAAGTAAAGGAAAGAAAGAATAGTATTTTGTGGTTTAGGGCTAAGGACAACATGTTAAAGACAAATATTTATTTGGTTTAATTATTTCTTTAGTTCTTAAATTATATGCAAATTTATATATGTGTTTTTGAATTTTTTGTAATCATATTAGTTTTGAATTTTTTTAAATTTTACATATTAATTTTTAATATTTTAAATTATACAATTTAGTATCATATTTTTAAAGATTTTCATATAAGTCTTAGGTTAAATACTAAAATACATATTTGTGAATCAAAATTTTAGGATTCATATGTGAAATTTAAAATATTTGGGACTAAATCATATAATTTAAATGTTTAGGTATCTATGCGTGAATTTTTAAAAATTTGATAATTAAATCGTATATTTTAAAAAGTTATATATAAATTTAATTAAAATTTAAAAATTAATGATATAATTTAGCATTTTATGTCGGAAATAAAGGAGCTCCCAAAGAGGAAAGTTTGGGACTTGATGAGACCAAATATTGAGACCAATAGCCAAATAATATTAAGAATGGTTATTCTCACACACATCTTAGTGACACCAACACATTCATAAATTTATAAATTACTTAAATATTATTATTTATAAAACAAAAGAAAATTAAAATATATTATTAATTTTTTTTAAATAATTATATTATTCACACATTTATAATTAGAGCTTAAATTTCAAATTTTTTATCAACACAAGTGAAAAATTATTCTTAATACACACGTTTAGTACCTCCGATACACAATTTTGTTATGATTAGATAATATAAAATAATTATATTATTTACACGTTATAATGTATAACTATGCACTTTTAAATTAAATATATCTCTTATGAAAAGAAAAAGAAAAAGAAAATGAAAATATATGCAAATAAAAACGTATTTCTTGTTTTTCAACTTGGAATCTATTTTTACAAACTCAAATCTAAATACTAATAAAAGTTACAATAAAGAATATAAATATTATTAGTACTACCAAAAAATATATATAATGTTCTTAAATTATACCTATGTGTGAGTGCAAGTATGATAACAAGTAAATATATTAAAAATTAAACTTTTTATTAATAAATTAGTAAAAGTTAAAAATATTAATTTTGATAAATTTAAATATAATGGTTAACTTTAATATAAAATGGTGGGGGGTGTTAAATAATTTGTAAATATTAGTTGGTGTATATAGATGAGTGGGGGGTGGGGGGTGTCACATTAATTAATTGTAAACATTTTTCTTGTTTTCGTACTAATCATGCTACATTCGTTTTCCTTGCGGATAATAATGAGTTGAAAAAGACAATATTATCTTTTTTCTTTATTTGACAAAGAATAAAAATAAAGAATCGTCTTTATGTTATCGGATGGATGCGCAGATGAGATTTTTTATTATTATTTTTAAATATAGCTAAGAGAGAGACGTGCCTGCTTTTTTTTTTTTTTTTTTATCAGCATTGATATTAAGGGTATTAAAAATGGCTAATATTTAAAGTTATTATTAAAAAAAAAAAAAAAAAAAATGTACACAATTACAATTTTTTTATTCACTTAATCATGTAATTTTGTGCATATAACTTAATTACATCATTAACGTGCATATTAGAAGGTTTGCGTCGTTAGTTTATATCATACATTTTCTTTCTTTTTATACTGAAGAGGTGAAATCCCAAGAAAACAAAATTATAAAGCTTCCAATTCCATTACTTTATTTTGACATGGATCGTGCAAATAACACTTTCGTTATATATGCTACTCATGTTAGGCACGAAAAACCAAGACCCTCTAACTCTCTAAGCATATAAAGACATGAAGCTAGCGACAGCATTACGCTGCTGTTATACTATATATGGCCAGGACGGCAAAAGGCCAAAGTAATCATACACCCAGGAAATCAACGATGGGTTTTTAGTCGGTAACTAAATAACATATATTATTTATAAAAAAAAAATTAAATTTATTTCAAAATAACATACTCATCCTATTAAATATATAAATTAACATATTATTTTAAGTTAATTTAATTACGTATAAATTACTATATAATTATATATAGGTTCTTTTTCTATTAGTATATTAGTTTTATTATGATTAACAATGATATAATTGAACACTTTAAATGAAACAAAAATGTTACAATTTGAAACATATATGAATTCATATAACCAATTAATTAATATATGTTAATAATGTTACATAATTACTTCTTAATCACACATTACTAACACATTTAATTAATAATTGACATATTATTTGATGCATAACAAAACTTTAAATAAAACGTCATGTTTTAATATGATTATTATTTTAAACAAAAAAATTTAGGATCATTCATCTTTTATTCTAAGAATAGCTCATTTTAAGGTGAATGAGGCAGTCAACTTAAGTTCCGAATAGATAAGGGTCTCAATTTTTTGTAATATTTATTATATTTTTAAAAATAAATAATTTTAACTTGGATCATCTTCTTAATCTCTAAAAAATAATTATTAAAATAAAATTTTAAAAAATATTAATTTTAAAAAATATTGTATTTAAAGTTATAAAAGATTCATAAATTGACATAAAATTATAAAAGATTCATAAAATCAAGGAAAATATTAAGTTAAGATAAATTAACATATACACCGTTAAATTTGGATTTCAATAAGTGAGATAATTTGTTAGAATAATTTGGATTAGGAAAGATCACCATATATATATATATATATATATATATATATAAAATGTATGTGTGTTAAAAATAATTGAATGAATATATGTTCAATTTGAACCCTTATTTAAATTATATATAATCTGTTTGATAATTTTAACATGCATTTATATTTTCATTTTAAACGAACTTTATATTTGGATGACAATATGGATAAGAGATAAGTTCATTTCAATACACAATATTAAATAACCATACATTTAACAAAATGATTTTATATTTTTCTAATATGAAATATATTGATCACATTCTAGACAACTTATGATAAACTTTTAATCATTTATCCAAAACATAATGAGTTTTAAACAGTACTATCTTTTATAGATGTGCGACTTATGTTTTTACCCCTTACATTAAAAGAGTTGAACAGAAAAAAGTAAAAAATACATTTGCACACGAGTTCTATCCGACCCAGTTAAATTGTCAATAAAATAAAATAATTATTTCACAGTAGTACAATAAAATTATAGGAAACATATTCATTAATATATATAATTAATTAGCCAAAAAAAAAAAGTAAATAAAAGAAAGAAAAAGCAACGATATATATGTTGTTGAATTTTTTTAACCATATATGTGTTGATTTGAAAGTTATAGCTGTACAATAGCACTACATAATCTAAATGTTATGATAGAATTTGTTTGATTGTATATACATAGATCACATGATTTTTTTTTTTGTTATTTGTAAATAATAAATATTTACATAGTTAATTACGATTTATCGTATTATTTGAAATTATTACAAATTATACTACAATTTTCAATAAAAGACAACGAAAAACATTGACGGGGTTTTCGTACCGATGCGGAAAGAATGTGCCAAAAGCAGGAATTATGCATTGAAACTACTGATTGATATGATTTTTTGTTGTTGTTGTTGTTGTTATTGTAGGATGAAAAACTAAGTAGTACTAGTCAAAGAAATTTAGATATTATCAAGTTGTATAAATTAATGTATAAAAAGTACTTTTATGATAAAATAGATACGAGTATAACTGTTAAAAATTAAACTACCGTATGATATCTATGATGATATATTTTATGAAAATATATAGGTAGAGTTAGAATTAATATCCTTTGTAACCAATGACGTACCAATATAGGGGGCTGTTCCGGGCTTCAGCCCGAACAATTTTTCTAATTTTTTTTTTAATAAATTTTAATAATATAAATATAATTTAATATATTATATTAATTAAAATCTTAATTATAAACTATTACTTTTCATTTTGCTCTCTTCTGTTGATCGTTGGCTTGTTGTTTTATTTTTTGGCTCTACAACGCTACATATTTAATATCTTTTTTTTCTTTTTCTTTAAAAAAAAAAAGTAAAATTATTATAGTTATGTATTCTTCTTTAAAAATATTAAATACTTAAAATATTTATATTTTAATTTATATTTATATCAATAATTATGTATTATATTCCTAAAAATTATAGTTTTTAAACTTTTGATCGATAAATATTGTATAATTATTAATTTAAGTACTTATTTAAGTATAAATTTATATATATTTAGCACTCATTTTTTTATAACAATTTACCATTATTTTATTAAATATGTTATTTTTTCATTCTTTAAATTATTAATTAGTGTTCTTTATTTTAAAATATATATTATCTCATTGTTATATTAGAACATGCAATTTATTTTAAATTTCTATACTTATCAATTACTATTAATAGGTAAAAAAATGATTAGGCATATAACTTATTTATTGATTCGTTAATTGTTTAATTATTTTAATTTTTTGTTTGTTTGTTGTTAGGTGTTTGTAATTGCATTAAATACTTTTATCTGCATTAAATATTTTTATCGTAGGTTATAATGGATAAACCTCACCAAAGTTCTAAATCATTTAAAACTTTTCATTCATTCTTTAAGAAAATAGATGATCAACAATCAACCAAAAATACTTCTATTGAAGCTACCAATCAAAAAAGTAAGCAATTTCAAGAACTACTTGTTGATAATAATACACATATTTCAAAAAAAATTAGAAATTTTTTTTAATATATATCAACCTTTCTAAAAAAAATATTTCTGGGTACGTTTCTGTTTGTAACCAAGAGTTACACTTGTTTTACTAGTTAACTATATTATAATATAGACGTAATTGTCTGTTGCAGTGTATGTTCAACTTTTTTTTACACACTTACTTACATTACACACTTAAAATATTAACTTTTACTCATTTGAAACGATTTAATTGTCAGAAAATTAATTGTTTTCTATGTTATGGCTTTTTAGAGAGAGACACAATAAGATTAAATTTTATAAAATAGTCGGTGAGTGTAAGAAAAAAGAAACTGAAGGAGATATCGCAGGTTTATGTTGGGAGTGTAAGTCCAAGGAATAAGAGTAGAGACCGGTCAAAAAAAGAGATCTTGACCAATTTTTTGTCTGTTTCCCCACAATGCACGGGATGGATCAATAAATAAATAAAACTCACTTTGATCAAAAGGCCACTATAGGAACGGACCCAATTTTTTTTTTTTGAAAAGGTTAATATATTTTTAAAAAATTATTTATAATATCAAAATTTATAATTAATATTAAAAAATATATAAATTTATATTTAAAAAAAAAAAAAAAAAACAAATTTAAAAAGCAAACACAAATATATATAAATTAAAAACAAAAAAAAATAAAAGAAAATATAAACTTAAAAAGCAAATAAAAAAATATATAAACTTAAAAGGCAAACAAAAAATTTATTTAAGTTGTTCGGACGACGCTACATAAAATTCATCAATTATCAAATAAGGTTCAACAAATTTAAAGAAATAATAGTCAACTGTTATGTAGAAAGAAGAGTATTAAATATATACAAATTTATACTTATATAAGTACTCAAATTAATAATTATACGATATTTGTCAATCAAAATTTTAAAAGTTATAATTTTTAAGAGTATATAACATACATTTATTAATTTGATTGTAAGTTTAAGTACAAATATTTTGAATATTTAATATTTTTTAAAAAGAATATAAATAATTTTAATAGATTTTAAAAAAAATACCAAATTTTGACTTGATACAGCAACAAGCAATAGACTAAAGAATATAATTATAGAGTAGAAAAAAACAGAGTTGCATACAATATAAAACTAAAAAATGGTGTATTAGTTTATGTTTATTTGTAGACTTTTAATAATAAATAATATATTGTATTTAATAAAAATATTAATAATATTTATTAAAAAATAAATTTATTTTTTTTGAAAAACGCTACTCAGATTCAAGCACGGTATAGCCTATGCTATCGGTCCGTCAATGGGCCACTATATTTCTTTTTCTTTTTATCACAAAGTGCACTGTATTTATTCTCCATAAGATGAAAGATCTCTGATGTATTTTTAAAAAAAATAACATTTCACTATCCTAAAATACCTACTCATATATTTTAGGATTAAATTCCAGACGTTATATTCATGTCTTACGTACAAAGAAACTTTATTGCCATTCAAATACATTTACTTGGGTAAAAGTTTCTAATGTATGTAATGTTAAATCATGAGAAAATTAGATCAATTCAATATAATAAAGAGAGAAAACTTTGACAAGTGATGAGTATTTTAGGAAGCAGTATAAGTATTTAAATTATTTATCATGACTAGTAGGATCTCACATTCACTCTAGTCCCACTTTTCTGTGGAATTGGTAGCTTACATCAATCAATAATACTTTTTTTTTTTTTATAATTTATTATATTTAACGGCTTTAAATGTTAACTTGGATGCTGTGAAATACATTTTTCTTAGCTTATAGTTTAATAGCTTTCAATTTAGTTTCTTTTTTTAATTTTATGGTGAAAGTTATTTTTGTAATTTTGTTGAATAAATTAGTCATTTAAAAAAATAAAATATAAAAAAATAAATAGAAAATGGCAAAATAGAATTGTGCAAGATTACATAGAACTATAAATATCATAAATTTATAATAAGTGATAAATTGAGCTTATAGAATTATATATTTTTATTAAAATAGAATTATGTTCAACAATAAATTTGCAATAGATGAAAAGGTTCTTCTTTATGAGACTCTTTTAATTGGTCTAATTCTTCAGCTGTGTTTCTCTTGCTTTATGTAGGTGATCTTTCTCTCGCTGATAATAACACCGTATTGGCAACAAGGGAAAAAAAATTAAAACAACGTTGGGATGAGGATGAGACACGAAGGGCTAGAGTGGAATAGGCCATTGATCTCATGTGTCACTCAATTAGTCAAAAAAATAAAATAAAATTATTACGTGGACCAGAATAATATTATAGTATTAGACTATTCGTTGAACATTGTCCGATCTTCATTCACGTGAACAAACAAATCATGTTGTTTTAACTTTCATAGGTTATTAATTACCCTTAATCCATGAATAATTATGAAACTAATATTCCTATTAATAATATATAAATAATACCAAAAACAAGTAAAATAAAAAAGAGAGTTGGATATATGTTGAGACAAAAGATGTTAAGTCGTTTTATTGAGCTGATCTACTCATCCTAACTTTGACAGTTAAACACAAAATTGAGGTGTATGGCAAGAGCTAGTCTCTTTTTTTTTTTTTTACTTTTTCGTTTTATTTTGCCTTTCTTAGGGTACTCACTTTTTAAAAATTTATCATTATTACATGCATGCATTAATGTTGTAATCAAAAGAAAGAAAAAGAAAAGGGAACAAGGTCTAGTATTAGTACTAGAAGGTATCGGCTATAAAAAGTAACTATATATTTCTTAATTAATTATTAATAAATAATATGGACAAGAGTTTTTTTTTTTTTTTCTTTTCTGTGAACACGTTTTCAGGATGACTGATATGAGTTTCTGCCACTATTTGCATGGGTTTCTATAGGATTTGAATTTTTCTTAATAATTTAGTTTTTAATAGCACGTATTTAATCCTAGAGGGGTGATTTGTATGGATCTGCAAATTATCATACATTTAATTTTACTTTTAACTAACATCGTTCATGTCCAGCTAGTTCAATGTTAGTGGCTTTTGAACAACTTTTTTTTTTTGTGTTTGAGGCTTTTAAGATTTGTGTTACCCACTCAAATTTTCTGAGTTGTTATTAAATAAAACTCAGTATATTATTGTTTGATAAATAAATAAAAAAAGGTGAAAGGAAATGTACCCAAACAAAAGTGCAGATTATGCGGGGGGATATGGTCATCAATGCTTATTATATTATGAAAACTCACAAGTATGAAGCCAAAATAATCCGATAAAGTAACATCGAAGCTAAACCCTAATCACTTAATATATGACACGTTTTAACGTAAATAAAGTGCTCATCATCATCACAAAGACTAAGCACCGCCAACCTTTGAAAATATAAAAGATGATATAAAAATAATAATTATTAATATAAAAAAGGGACAAGTATGCAAATTTAAATCAGAAATAATTAAAGTAAATAGAAAAACAAGATGAATGAGACAGCTGAAATAGAGAAGAGAATAATGCGCGAACATGTAGACGATATGTCAGTCATGATTTATATTTGACTTAAAAAAGCGTTTAATTATCAAGTTTTAGATTATAAAATATTAATAAAACAAGAAATATTAAATGTCATACCGGACTTGTCTCCCACTAATGAAGACTACAAGTTATGATCATTTTGCCTTACTTTCTATATGACCTACTTACATTGTATCATTATAAACTTAAGGATGTATTTGTCTAAATTAATCTTATCTCAAATTTTATTTTAAAATATTATCATCGAAGATAATTATTTATAAATTTTATATAATATATAAATAATATAAAATATTCGCTCTTTAAAAAATTTAAGATAGTTAAATATTTATCTTTTTTAAAGACCATTATTTTATATTTTTAACATATTTTATTTTATATATATATATATATATATATATATATATATATATATTTTAAGTAAGGCTTAAAATATTTGACTTATTGATCGACTAAAGTTTTGATACTATGTAAATTTTGTATAATGTATAAGCAATATAATACATCAACTCCTTAAAAAATTAATGTAATTAAATCTCATAATCACTTATAAACTTTATATTAATAACATACTTAAATAATATAGAACAATAACTCTAACACAACCCAGCATTATATATAGATTGCGATGCCCCGAATTCTACATGATCGGGTGTTTATATTATCTGGGACCGGTGATAATATTAGTCTTAATATCTGACCGGGATATAAAGTACACGACAATGAAATCCACAACATTGTATAATTGACGTTTGTATTAAAGATGATATTTATATTTGGAAAAAATATTTATATTAAGGTTGATAATAGGATATAAGAGTTTTGAAACAAAAGACACAAATCCACAATTAGTTGGGAGGTACTGGGTTACCTTTCAATTTAATTGACGTTTTCCTTTTTGCTTATTTATCATGAACAACGCGCCATTTTTAATTATTCTACCATCTTTAAGATTGGCATGGACATTAATATTCATTTGCTGATTGTAACTATTATTTAGAGATGTTAATTTCTTTCGTTGGAATTGAAATTTGTGAAAAAACTTTGATTTTCATATGAAGAATGCTTCTGTGAGGAATGGGGTGGGGTTGGAAATTACTCTCCCTATCCAACCTATTTCCCAATCTCTATTTTCTTTAAAATATTTTATATATTTGTAAAATTTGAGAATTAAATATAAAGAATGTTGATCAAAAATAATATATTTTATTAACAAATAAATATTTTAGTTATGAAAATTCAATATTAGTGCATATAAATTAATAATTACTATGATGATAGTTAAACTAATAATATAAATAATTCAATTATAACAATAATTTCAATTATAAATTTAAATTTATTATATATAATTATATAAAAAATAAATATACTTAAATTTTATATGTATTTGATTAATTGATCATCTTTATTTATTTATTAGTGGGATCTCGATACTGGTAAAAAAATCTGAATCTTCGATAGAAAATTCTAGTCTCATCACCTGCCAAATTGGACCATATTATGGCCCAACAATCCACACTGAAGCCCAAACATGATAACTAGTTATTTTCTGGTAGATGAGAAAAGGAAGGAAAGAAGAAGATAAGGTAACGGCAGAAGCTAATAATATTTGGCACGGATCACAAGTAAATAGATGTCATGGCACAGAAATCAATGATTATGCTATCTTTGTTCTGTAATCTTAGGCATGAGGTCAATTATGCAATCTAATTACATTCTGCAATATAAATTGAGATTTTATCTTAATTTCATACAAATAAACATTATTTTTATACCTTAATAGTGGTAATTTTGAAAACAATTTTAAGAATTTTTAACTTTTAAAAATAAATGTTATTATATTATAAAAATATACTTGTACTGAATATTATATACGTTGTAATTTTTTTAAAATATATTCTAATTACATATTAGGAACCTATACCAAATTTTAAAACACTGCCTATTCATTTATTAACGGTGTTAAAATAAAACGTTATAATATGAACCTATACCAAATTTTTATTAACATATATTTTCTTGAAATATGATATTTTTCACACAAATGTTTAAACCACTGCCTATAAATTGCTTTTAATTTTGTTCTAAATTTTATTAAATGATATAATAGTGGCAGAACAGGTGGACATACTTTACAAGCAAAAGGGATAGGGATAGGGTTTAAGTGGAGGAACTTGTTTATAGAGACGTTCTTATCGTAACGGGTTTAAAGAGGGAAATGCATAAAAGAAGATTGATTCAACAACTGGATAAGCTTTAATTTCAGATCTCAATGCCTCAAAATAGGTTGGCTCTTCATTTCCGGTTAATTTCTTCTCAATTTTGGCTTCTGCCTTTACAGTTCACCTTGCATTGTTAATTTGCTATATATTTTTTCACACACAACCATATAATTTAGAGAATCACAATTCACATGTATAATTTACAGAGAAGGCAATATACTAATTCGAGTTTGTATTCAGTATAGGTGTATATCTCCCTGATTATCGAGATTTGTCTTTAGCATTTATGTGCACTATTTTGATCCCTCTGTATATACATAGTTTTGGCTTTAACTTCAAAGTCTCTAACAAGTCTGAATTATGAAACTAATTCACTTTACTCTTCGAGGTTTAGCTAAATATTAACTTAACCTTGTTTCAGATCTTCTTGATCGAGAATATCTAGTATGAACATGATTTTAGTATTCTGTTGGTTGATCTTTTACTAATCGCAGCCTCAAAGGGCACCAAAATGAGTCATACTGTTATAATAATACAAAGGTGTTTTATCTGCAGAAATAGAAAATGTCTTCCCAATTAGCAACAGCGGAAATATGTGATACAAATGTTTCAAATTTGGAAAGTGGTGATTTGCGTGCTCTGCCACCAATCTTCCAAACATATGGACAACGTAGACTATTCTCAGGTCCGATTGTTACGCTTAAGGTGTTCGAGGACAATGTGTTAGTGAGAGAGTTTTTGGAAAAGAGGGGTGAGGGAAGAGTTCTAGTCATAGATGGTGGAGGAAGCTTGAGATGTGCACTGGTGGGAGGAAATTTGGGGCAATTGGCCCAAAATATGGGGTGGTCAGGTATTGTGGTAAATGGATGCGTTAGAGATGTAGATGAGATAAATGGGTGTGATATTGGTGTGAGGGCTTTGGCATCTCATCCCATAAAATCAAACAAAAGAGGGATTGGGGAAAGAAATGTACCTATTTATATTGCAGGAACACTAATCCTTGATGGGGAATGGTTATATGCAGATAGTGATGGCATTCTTGTCTCAAAGATTGAGCTGTCTGTATAAAACTCTTGCATTGAAGAAGAAGAAGAAGAAGAAGAGACTTCATTTTATTGTTTAGATTCTCTTTAAATTTTCATTGGAATGATATATATTCAGCAATAAAATTCTCTTGAGGCTCAATGAAAATCAAACCAAATGTGATTTGAACATCTTATATGTTCATTCTTGGGGATTAACGATCTCTTATCATGCTATCGAATTTAAGATAAGTTTACGAAGTATCACATTTAGCACTAGATTAGTTGGTTGTACGAGATCAAAATGATACTAAAATTGTGTGTTTAATATAATTAATATAATAATCTTCGAATGCACAAAATTGATCAATCGGATAAGAAATTGCCACCACATTTATTAACTATCATGCGGACGTGCTCATGAAAGGCACAAAAAAATCATTTACTGATTATTTTTATTTTTGAATCTGGGTAGAGGATCAACATTTGAATATCTTAATTAGGCTATAGAAAATAGAGTTGTTCAATTCCTTGCAAGCACTTGACTAGTCACTAGAAAGCCTCTTTAGATTTTAGAGTCAATCGTTGACAACTCTCGCACACAAATTAATAAAATATAAAAACATATTACCTAATGTAATTTGAATTAGTTCATGTATGGTCGTTGTGTCTGCCAATTGGTTGGCTTTTTTGTTGTTGTTTGGTCTCTGGTAGTTGAGGGGATACTATCAGTGTTTTTTTAAGTACTAAATTATTTGGCTGAGCATTATTAATTAGTCTTAGTTTTACTTTGCCATTTAATCTTTATATTTGCATACTTGTAACGTTGTTCTATTTTCTTTTTTCTTTTTTGGTTTATAGAGAATCTGCAATCCAAAAGAGGAGAGAAAAGGGAGGACTAGAGGGCTAATGAAAATTTAATGTTACTTCCGTACAAGTGTTTGAGACCGTAAAAAGGAGGATCGGAGGACTCTGGTCATGTGAAATAAGTCGCTTGGAGTCTTGAGGCATATGTCTTTTTTTAAGAAAACCTTGGATGCATTTGGATCCCTGGGCAGTGGGCACATTGTCCCATCGATCCCATGAATTTTGGACTCATCTATTATTGGGGTTGTGCTTGGAACTACTTCTACTTTAATTTTAATGATATATAAGTCATGAAATTAGCCATATATATATATATATATATATCTTTAATTTTAATGATATATAAGTCATGAAATTAGCCATATATATATATATATATATATAGCACGAAAAACTATGTTTGCTTGGCTGGAAATCACAGAAAATTACTATATTTTAAATTACATCTTAGTATTGGAATCAAAATATTAGTTTAGATTATATTTTAAGCACTAATACCAAATGTCAATGTGTTTTCCCAAGAATGTTTCTCTTTAAAAATATATATACCTTTAATATTTTTCTGTTTTCTATCATGCAATAAAGATGGAGAAGGAAGGAATGATATAAATTTGCATTGAAAGATATTAACCACAATCCTTGTATTCCAAGGGGAGAGTACGTACTTGTTTCTTAGATGACTATATTTAATTAGATTTTTCAAATATTTAAATATTTTATAAATTATTAAGACTTTGGGTAAATTTTATTTGAGTTTTGGGGATGTTGGAAACATTTATATATTTTCTTTTTCAGAAATCTTAGGGTATAGAGAAAAATTGGATAAAATATTCTTAAAACTAAAATGTCCACTATAATTTACCAAAATCAAAATTTTAAAATTAATGAGTTTTTAAAAACATATAGATTCTAAAAAACTTAAAAAAAAAAAAAAAAAAATCTAAACTGGATGTAACTAAAATTTATAGATTGTTTAATTTGTAATTGAAAAATCATTAGATTTTGAAACTCCATAAAATCGTTAAAAGTCACAATTAAATACAACTCTATTAGTTTCAACTGTTGGTCATTTGAATTGGTACTACCGGTAAATATTGTAATTCGTTTATATGTGAAAATTTAGTAGAGCATATGCATCTGAAAAATTCAAACCTCAAACATAAACTTACGAAAATTATTAGATTGTTGTACTCCTCCTGATGCTCTTCTTCAAGGCACATGAATGTTCAGTACCCATCTTTCTAATCTCTCTCTATCTCTCATCAATCATATCAGGGTAGGATATGCATAATAGAACAAAGGGTCCTAAAATTGAGAAAAAGGAAGGATTAGAATGCTAAACTCGAAAGAAAAAAATAATATATATATATATATATATATATATATATATATATAATTAATTAAATTATAATATATAAATATATATATAATTAAATTATAATATATAAATTAATATATTTATTAAATTATTAAATGAATACATACACTCTCTGACACCTGAATTGATCTTCCTTTTACTTGTTGCACACGCCCTGATTCAGCTTACATTTGTCCATGCCACTACTCCTCCCTTTATTTCTATAATTTATCAACACTACTAAACATAACAAATACAATTGAGATGATATAATATGATAAACATTATGTAATAATTTGACTTTTCAACGTCAAAACTCCTACTTGTATCTTAATAAATACTAATGTCTAAGTACATTTCCAATTATTTTTATACTTGTCTCTTTCGCTTAAAATTATTTTAAAAATTAAAAAAAAATAATTTAATTATTTTAAATAATCATAACACATGTCATAAACGAATCTAAATTTATTTAAAAATAGCATTCCTCTTATATTCTTTCCTTTCTACTTCTACCTGAACAACTAAAAAAGAAAAAATAATAAATAAATAGTTTACATTAAAAGATTATTAGCACATCAAAACGAGCTGATCTCCCACCAAAACTTGAACTACTAATCTCTTGTCTAAAAGATCACCCATATGTCTCACGTGCAGCAAGTTTAGCTTCCTAAATCGTCTATAATGATATGATATTGCCTTTATGTATGCGTACTGTCCTTCACTAGCCATACCAGCTCTCTTTTCTCAATGATACCAACTACACTGTACATTGTTTCATCACCGCTGCCACAAACCGCTACTCTTTCTCTCTCTATCCTCGCTATCCTTTACTAATGCAAAAGAATTTCCTACCATTTGAATTTATTTCAGCGAAGATTTTTTTTTTTTTTTTAAATAAATAAATATGATAACAACAAATATGAAGAAAGAATAAAAGTAGCTACGATCAAGTACTCGTGAAGTTGTAGCATATGTATAACAAAGCATATTTATTTGGGTCTCGCACTCTCGCTTGTGGTATGTAACTATAAAAACTTTCTACAGCTATAAACAAGTAGGCCTTTAGAATTAAAGTGTAGAAGATCGATCTTATTTTTGAAAAAATAAATATATCGGAACTTGGTGTTGATTGGATCAGGATTGACTAGCAGCAGACCAGCCGTTGTTTTTAACTGACTTTAATCTTCGTTCGATATATATATTTTTTCTTTTAATGTTGAACAAAATGAAATTAGTTTCATCTATACATGTTTTATTTGTGCGAAAAAGTATCACATATAAATAATTTTATGTTTTTTTTTTCCCCTTGAATTGTCTCCGACTCTCCCCATTTGTCGAATTTTTTTATTTTAATACAACAATTGTATTAAAAAATAAGTATATTTCAAAAAAGAGATAAATTTAAATTCTCCAACTTAAATTCTACTATATTCATAATTTTTATACATCTATTGTATAGAAAAATCTCTCCGTATCATTCACCAAGCATATCAAATATGAGAAAAAGTGGCAATGGCCTATAATCTTAGCACTTCCAATCTATATACCTTGTGAATATATATTTCTCATGTATGTATTCTCCTAATCTCACAGAGATTACACATGAAAAGTTATAAAATATTTTTCCATAGCAAACTTTTATAAGAAAAACACATTTGATATATTAGACGCAAATATATAATTGTATAATTGTACTTAATGACAATATATATAATTCAGTTCTCAAATTAAAAAATATATAATTAAATGAAAATGAATATTCTTTTGGGTAGAAATAGTTTTGGGAGAACAACATTTTAAAACATGTAATTTATATATTTTTACTATAAATATAAAACCCAACAAACTTTCTATATTAAATGTTTAGATTTCATTCAAAGTTGACATTGAGTTAACATTATTAGATATCGTTTAGTGTTAGTTTTGTGTTATAAGTAATGGGTGTTGTTTATTTTTCAAATAATTTTAATAAATGGGCTAATTTATATATAATTTAATAATAGTCCAAACTTAAGAGGTCTCTCCAACTTTTTGCTTGCCATAAATGTGACATAGTAACTGCAAATGAAGAAGATGTAAGTGGGATAAGAGTTTCATTTGAAGGAAGCAGAAAAGAAAAGGGAGGAAAGGATTCCACTCTAAAAACAAAGAGGGCAAGGACCAAGTCGAAATCATCAGATGGAAAGACATATTTGATGGATGGATGGATGGATACATAAAATTTCTGTCAAAGCCATGCGTGCACTAACCCTAGAGCAAGAGATTACTCAATAAGGAGCAAAAGCTCCTATAGATTAATTATTAATATTTTATAAAATAAATTATTCTGCAACTAGCTATAATAGCTATATAGCTATACTTCACAACTCTTTTATATAATCCAACACGCAAAGCTATAGCTAGCTAAGCCAACAAGGTAAATATTACTTCCTAGCTAGCTTCCCTGATAAACAGTCTTATCACACACTGACTCTGCTACAAACACTATTAGCTAATTTCTTCTATGCGTACCAGGCCGCATCTCCATTATTTCTCTCACACCCACATATTCCCCTCATCACTTGTTCCTTCATTTTTCTCTTAATTAATTTTTCTTATTAATAAAATGTGTTGTTAGATATTACCAAATTAAGTATGTAGTAATGGACAAGGTGGACCCCCACCAATAGACAAGAGCACGTAAAAGATTAGTGGTCCTCAGGGGGGGGCAACTGAAGACAGGGTAGAAATCCCAAGCTAGGTGGAGGTGGGTAAAGTGTGAACAAGAAATGGTATAATTTTGACAACTTTGATGGTTTTGTTGAGGGAACATAGGGCATAATTTAGGGCATTTAATGGTGTTTTTATTATCAAAAGACCACCAACACGAATATACGGCTAACTATCTACTTAGTCCACTCCAAACAACTACAACAATCCCATGCCATGCATGCATTTTCCTATTAATATATTGAGAAAATTGCCTAACAAGTTATTTAGATTAAATAATTTTTACATTATATATAAAGTCATTTAGTTCTTCAATTTTGTAAAAAATAGCTAAATAAGAATAAATTATATTATTTTGATGAAATTTTTATTAGAATATTATTATTTTTTATTAAGTGATTAAACGTAATTAGAACACGAATGTTTAATAATAATAAAATTACAATAAATAAGAAAAATTTTTATAAAATATTTATTTGAAATATTTTTTAATTTTCATTTTGTTATTATAATATTTTATTTTATTTTAATTTTTATTAGAATTAATATGTATATTTAAATACATTATTGTTGTTGATTTTTTCTTAAATAATTTTATATATTAAATTTAATTTTTATCCTTGTTAAAAATTAATATTTTAATTTCGTTTTAATCACTTGATAGAAAATAATAATATTTTAACGAAAAATATTAAAAATAGTATAGTTTGTCATTGGTTATTTTTACAAAATTAAGGGAATAAATAATATTATTTCTAATTTAAGATACTAAACAATACAAATAATATAATCTAAGAACTTATGTGGCACCACATCTTAATAAATAAAACCATTTTATTCCTGCTTTCAGATCATCTTGAAAATTAAACCCGGCCCACATTAATTAATATAAGCACCTTCAAGGAGACCAACATTAATGGAATATTTTTAGGGAACTAAACTGGCTCATCTGTTTCTCAAAGATCCATCTCCAACACTATCTTTTCATTGCATACTCTTTTTTTCTATTCATTATTTTAATTTCAGTCCTGTTGGTTGTGGTGTCTTGCCAAAGTTCAAATATCAATCTCCCATTTTACATTCAAAACTGTAGTTCGAAACAGTTTTTTTTTTTAAATGGAGTAAACCGATTTAGCATTAATTGATCCATATATCTTTATTAATTTGATTTTCTTAATGGAATATTTTTTATCTTAAATTTTTTGTTGGAAAAAGATGATACATGGATCCTGGTTAGACTGGATTATGACGAGTAAAAATATTAATTAATTAGAGCTACTAGGTAGCTAGTTTGATGATTAAATATCAGACGAAAGAGTAATTTTTTTTATTTAAGAAATACGGAGAACATTTAAATTTACATTTATATTAATTATATTTTAATATAAAATAAAATTATTTTGAAAAAATAAAGAATTGATTTAATTTTTTAAATAATTTTACGATATGCCAAGATATGATTAATATGTATGTAAATTTATGCATTCATAACATTTTTTTTTATAATCAGACTTTAATTAGCCAAAAAAAAAAAAAAACATTAATTAAAGTAGAATTAATTGCATACAAAGAGACAAACTAATTGAACTACTTTCTCTAAAAAGAGAATGATGCTTTGAACCATTAACTAAAAGAAATAATATTAATGAGATAATGGGGTTAGATGTACTCTACTTCATAACTGCTACCAGATTCCAGAAGATTAGGTTACCGAATCAAATTAATAATTGAAGAGTAGAAATAATACAAATGTAGCAAATTACATTATCAAATTAGCCAAAGTATTATATAGGGTAGCTCATCATTAATCAGATTAATGCGCTTCAGCTACTTAGGATAAGGAGGCTGTAAGGTGATATGATGAACTTAATGTAACAGTAGGTAGCTAATTAATTGCTTCATCATCTTTGCTTGCTCTTCCAGTAATTCATATAAATATCTTTCATGCATGTATTAATTCTAAATGTCTCAGCTTAGCCATTAATAAGGATTTGACCAACTTAATTTGGTTGAATACTTTCTTCTTCTTTATCAACAACATCTTCTTCTTCTTCTTTGACTTCAAATCAGCTGGTGGATTTCAGTTACTAGCTATAATCTAGCTAGTTTCTGAATAGTATATGTAGAAAAGATCCAAACATACACAATATTAATGCTTAATTTTCCAAGGTAGTTGTTCCTCAATTTTGTTGTTCTTTAATTCGCATCCCAAAAGAGTGTGTGTGTACTAGATTAGTGAAGTTGATGAATGAGAATTTTAGATCAAGATTAGCAAAATAGTATATAGGATTAATTAGTCTAGCTAGGGGAATCTCATGAGGTAGACTTATTGAAGAAGCAAAATATATAAAATATGATTAGGACATCAGTGCCAAGAAGATACAGAGAAAAGGGCCCGATTTTGCCAAGCTAAGAAAAATGAATCATTAAGAATGTGAAGCTGATAACCTTCTGAAGGATAATGAAGTCTAAGTAGAAGCTTAGCTTGTGATAGTGCATAGGGACTCAAAGCAACATTCGTAAACCCTGAAGTTCGAAGCATCACTTTCCACGATTCGTACCTCTCCGAACGAAGTCTCTTCTCTCCCTCAACCGCCATAGCTTCCATTATCTCTCTTCCCAACCATTTGTGCTCCACCTCCAACCTCTCGTGACTATTTGGCGGCATTGTTGCCTCCAACGATTCGAATATTGCGGTGTAATGATCCAAAGCCTCCACGAAACCTTGTAAGAAAATCGGATGGTTGAAATTGGCCTCTCTTTCAGCTATAGTCACGACTTTAGGGTTGAGAGATTTGATCTTATGAAGAAAGAGACACAATTCACGGTAATCATTTTTGAGATGCTTGTGTAGATAAAGCACACAGTTAACCGCCAAAGCTTCATTTGGATTAAGGAGGTGTATAGCCGAAGGAAGTAAATCAGATTGAAGCAATGGATTGAATTGAAATCGGAGACCAAGTGATTGAGCGAAGAGTGAGAGTCGTTCACCAGTTCTATGAAGAAGAGGCAAATCGTTTCCAGTTGCAGTAATACGAAGCATAGGAGGAAGTGAAGTAGTGTTAAGACTAAAGGAGTGTCTCTCGGCAAGGGCTTGCATAAAAGGAGGCCATTGAAGGCCGTGCATAATATCAAAGTCTAAGATATGAATAGATTGGTGAGTTTCATCAATGGCTTCTAAGATGGCTTGATTGGCAGTGAGATGACTGAATCGAATGAAGGGAGTTACTTGATTTAGGGTTAGGTAACAGGATTGAAGTGCTTGTTGATCAATATCTAAAGACACTGCACAAGTAGAAGAAGAAGAAGAAGGAACACTAGTATTTAAGAATGGTGGTAGGGATGAAGAAGTGGTGATTGTGCTGGATAGACGAAGAAAGAGGGCTTTAGAGAAGTGGTGAACAAGGCGTTCGGTGGAGTCACCGAAAGGAGAAGAGTTGGAGGATAAAATGGAGAGAAGGCGGTGTGCAGAATTGAAGTCGGAGTGAGAAAGTAGCTCAGCGGAGCTAATGAGTAATTGGCGAAACTGAATTACATTATTGGGTGCTGGTGGTGTTGTTGTTGTTGCTATGGTGAAGCCTCTAGTAGAGGATTGTTGAATCGACTGGTGTTGGTATAAATGTAGATCTGAGATTGTTCTGGTGGGATATTGTTCTGTTTCTTGTTCTTCTTCTGGAGGTTGGTGGTTGTGATGGTCTGAAGAATTGGATGATCCCATTAGCATTTAATTATCTCTGAAAAAATGGAGAAACAAGATAAGAGAGAAGAAAAGAAAGAAAGCAGGTGTTGTTACCAGGTAGTATATTGGGGTTGGGGGAAAGCGGTATTGCGTCTCCAAGTAAGAAATATTTTTACTTATTTTTTACTTTTATATACTTATTTAATACATTATATGATTATATATTTTATTTTTTGTTTTATAATATAAATAAATTTTATTATCTTCGGCTGAAAATGCATGGGAAGTAACTAAAAATTAAGGTAGAACATTAGAAATAATTGCAATAAGTGATCAAGCATAATTTGTTTGCAATAGAGGTTAATAAAGCATTATATATAATTATATGCCTGAACGATACATCAAGTCTGAAATATTGATAATTGGAGTGGTTAGTGATAGTCTGATGCAATTGTGAATTGTCTCTTCCCTCGCATTTCACAATAACTATTTTTCTTATTGTAATATAATAATAATTATTATTATTTCAATATTTCTGCCTTTATTTAATTAAAGGGTGAAAAATCATATAATCAAACAAATTACAGAAAAATCTGACTTATAGTTTTTGTTTTTAAAAAGGAGTAGAGTATATATAAGAGCATAGAATTAGGAGAAATTCTTTACAGCATCACTAGGGCATTAAATATCACTTAAGTAGACAGACTATTTTTTATTGATTGGTTTTTATTAAAATATAAAAAATATATATATATTAAATTTGTGATATGAATAATATTGAGTAGTGTAATGGTTATACAAGGATTTTCCTAGAATCATCTTCTTAATTTCTTCTTTTCTTGATTTGTTGTAGCCTGCTGCAGGACTTTTATCTGATGTGTTGATTTAAAAAATTGACCAATTTGTTATTTCTTTTTAGATTAATTTATTAAAGTCCTAAAAACAGAACTCCCTCCTCTTGCATACTACTCGAACTTTAATTTTCAATGTATATATCAATAGATCTTATAGGAGCAATATTTATTTTAAGAAACATATGAGTTAATCATAAGCTTTAATAATTCTATAAAACTACTTCCAGCATAAAACGTTCTAAGAATATCACTGATATGAGTTCTATTTTTTATTTTATTTTTATATACACACCATTTTTTTATATATCACTGATATAAAACATTTATTTTTTTTTATATCAAAATTGCATTAATTTACATTCTCACATGTTAGATTTTCACAAGAACCGATGATTCTCTTAATAATTTGCTACATTAGATTATTTTAATTATAGGTTGCATATAAATTTTTGTTGGTTCTAACTAATATCCGTTTTAAAAACCAAGCATAATTGACATGTTGATAATATTTGTGCGTGTATATATATATTATATATATTGTAACACATTTTAAAAAATATTTAAACTAAACAAATTTGTAATAAGCTTGAATTATGACTTGAGGAATGTTATACAAAAATACATTAATTTGCATTCAGATGAGTTATATTGACATGTCCAAATAATTTTAAAAATGGTAAAGTTATTCATACTTTAAAAAGATTTTGTATATATTTAATTTCAAATTAATAGATAATTTTCAGGAGAATATACTCTTTCTTGGTTTAGATTTACTAATGACAACGAACTGACACATTCATGTCATCCCATGGTGGGATATTCCTCTTAAAGCTTCGTAAACCCATACCAAATCATTTCTTAGAACTGGTGGGACAGTTGAGTGAATTCTTAGATGCTTTAAAGCAAATAATATATAAAATGACGTATTAATTCTAGAAATACGTAATATATATACCTTAGACTTACAAAGATATTCTTATTATCAGGGGAAAAAACAAATGTTAACTGACTTATTCTATAAAACATAATTTAATAAAAGAAGACTGACTCTATATGTCACTCAAAAATTTAAGATGTATATATGTTTTCGTTACAATTTCCTCTATTATTATTATTAAAAAAATGACTTCACTAATGATAAGTTTTTTTTTTTTTTTTTAATGTTTATATTCATATTTATATTTTAATTTATTCAATACAAAGTTAAAATGATATCTGTTTAATGCAGATTAAAAAATAAAAAATAAAGTTAAAAAATAATTTTGTCCTTATTCAATTACTTTTAATAATAATAATAATAATTCCAAATTACAATAAAAAATAAATATAAAATCTAAGTGATACTTTTGCAATAAGAAAGAAACTTTACATATTTTTCTCTTTAATAAACGCAGTATTTAAGTTTAGAACCCTTCTACAAAAATCCTACGATAAGTCCTCCTAATTTAGTGTCAACCACAAAAAATGTTTGAAGATGAAATCTTTAAGTAATAGTTAATACAAGCATTCTTTAGAGGACAATGTTTTCATAAGAGAATTTAAGTATTCTAAAAGTATGAATTTTTCTTTTTAGTGGAATTTAATTGAAAAGTGTCAGATGTCAAGGACAGTTGTACTTATACTTACATTAATTTATGTGAAGTGGAAAATAATTGTGAAAATAATATGTCGACATATTATAATTAATTAAAATATATATTTTTATATATTTATTAATGTGATTAATATTAAATATATATAAATTTATACATATTTTTACAATTAAATTAATTATATTATGATATGTAATAATTTTTTTTAAATAATCATTTATTTATTTTTTAAAATAATTATATTATATATCATAATATAAATAATTTAGATGCAAAAAAATATATAAATTTATCTGATTTTAATATTTTTATTTCTATTGAAATCACACTCTACAAAATTACAAATGAGTTAATTAATAAATAAATAAAATGAGATACCTTGGTAGTCAGACAGCACTGCTTGGTTTGACAAAGCATCGCTTGGGATTTGGAGGTGAGAGATGTGGTTAACTTTCTTTTGAAAAGGTTTAGATTTACCAAAACGGAAAAAGCCTAAAAAGATTCCCAGGTTAACCAACATCCAACTTCGAACTCAAGAAGTTGGTCCAGCCATTGTCAACTCTATACATTTTTTTGGTAATTAATTATAAATTTATCTTCTTATATAAACATTCCAAATTGTACTATTTAATATTCATTATAATATATATTTTTCATTATCAATTTTTAACTACACAACTATTTGAGAGTCCCACTTTAAAATAAAGGTTAAAATCACATTACCTTAAATTTGTTTTCATTATTACAATCAGAGTTGACCAATTGAAATTGTTTTTTTCTTTGGTCGGAGACCTTTTGGGTTGTTTAAACAAAGATTTTCTAGGATAGAGAAACCCAATATATGGATATATTTCTGAAGAGTAATTAAGTAGAGTTTAGAATGAAATGGTAAAAGGGTTTAACTTATATATCTTACATAAATTTAATAACAAATATAGATGTTAATCGACCGACACAAGTACAATATTTTTAAATACTAAAATGCCAATAGGTGTTTTATGTTTTTAATATTTGAACATAATTTTTTTTTTTTTTGATTGAAACGTAAAATATATTTAAGTAATATAAAAAGTTGTTACATTTATAACAGTGAGCAAAATGAAGATAGATGGTTTAAATGCTCTGTACTTTTGTCTGGTTTGTGAGATCTAGCAGAAAGAAGTAGATGGAGCAGAAAGAAGTAGATATGATGAAAAAGAAAGAGGGAGAGAAATTTTTTTATTTATTTTTATATAAATAATATCAGCAAAATAAATAATAACAATAATAATAATAGTAGTAGAAAAGAGGAAAGGTGGGAGGGATTGGAAGGAGGGGGCAGAGAGTTTTGTTAGAATGTATTATTTATTATTTTTAAAATATATTTTAATTTACCTTTTTATATATTTTTTTATAAAAATAATTATTTTTATATATTTATTAACTTAAAATATTATATTATTCCTTACTCTAAAAATAATCTCACAATTTTTCGTTTATTTGGATACAAGTAACAAAAATACACGCAAAGCTATATATAAGGAATATTTACTTTATAGAAACTGCAACAACTTAACCCCAAGGGTTGCCTCAAATCTGACACATGTTTTTGCCTTGTTCGTCTGTTTTTGTTCGATTCGCTATGGTCTTTTGTATCATCATTGCATCTATCTTGCCTTCTCATAATTTCAATTTTTAGCAGATCTAAAATAGTATACTATTCAACATACACCTGGTTCCATCTATTAAAAAAACCTTCAAAATTACAATAATGATAATAATCAGACAAATAAAGAAATTTATAATTTTTTATTTTTTTTTTTACAAATAAAAAATTATTTTTAACGAAAAAAATATATATGTTCTATTGATAATATTAAAATTTTTTGCAAACGATTAATAAATGATTATCTATTTATTTTATTCAGGTATGTCAACCGAAGTCTGAACATGTCTTGTATTTCTTTTACGTGAAAAATGAATTTTCTATCACATAAGTCCAAAACCAAAAGCGTACTATAACTTAATTTTAAAGGTGTGTGAAGAGGAGTGCATTTGGTTGAATCTCAAAACAGCTATTATTTTGCTATAGAGCTGTGGGAATCAAATGAACACCTACAACATATTAGTTGTGCAATAAATGCCCTCTGCTAGTTAGGATAACTTTAAACAAAACAGAAAATGAATTCAAACCTAAAAAAAATAAAACAGCAGGATTCTCGGAGTTTAAAATCAAATCTACTGATCAATTGACTAGATTGATTATAATCAAAAGCTAAATTATTCACACATTATCTTCTGATAAAATGTTTCTAAACAAAATGCTGAGAAGTGACGAGAAAGAGAGATATTTTCAGTTTATAAGTAGCACACTTTAATGAAAGATGGTAATCATCGCCATTTGTAATTTGTCTAATTATGACTTTATAAATCTACTTTTTATCATATTGACTAAATTATGAAAAACTTTGATTGGAATTTTTTTTAGTAACTTTGATGAAAATAAATAAATTATTGACGTTATTTTTTTTTTTCTACTTACTGTTTATCTGATGATGAATTATGGATTATGAGTGAGGTATGGTGTTCAATGGCTACAGGTGTAGTAGGTGGTGTGCCTAGGAAGTGTTTGAAGAGAGTCTTCAAATGGATTTTAAGTCTAAGGTGAGACTCTTCTATATAGAGGATTGTAACTAATACTTTGTTGTTGATATTAAGTTCAATGTTATTCAGAGTTTAGACCTTAATAAAATATACAGCATATATATATAAAATATATATTTTAAAACTAATTCAATAAGCTTATTAATTAAGACTTGTGTTTAAATGACAAATAAAAACATAAAAATAAAGAAAGATATATAGTATGCAAAATGCAGAAGCTATAAAAAGAAAGAGCGAAGAAAAAAAGAGAAAGCTATATTAGGTGTAGACGGCGTAGGTGATGGCAAGCAATGAATGCAGATAATATTATCAAGTTGGCTGAAAACCCACATGGACACACCTTTGATTGCAGAAACGCAAGTACTCTAAAGCCTTCCCCATATTCACTTTGAGATATGACCCCATGTTGTTTTTCACAAGCAATCCTTCCCTTTTTTCCATCACTTATTTTTGTCCACATCTCATGTGTGTCCCTTCCACGTGTCATTAATTATTTAGCATCTGTTATATATATATATATATATATTTTACTTTTATGTGGATAATGACAAAATTCCAAATAGTATCAGAAGGTTGGACAAGACACAAAAAAACAAAGCCTCATTAGTCATTTACTGAGAATATGATACACACACACAACATGTGGACATTTGTTACTGTTGGTGCAATAAGAATAGAATTAGCTGGTCATAATTATTTCACAAAATAAGCAACTTAGTTACATTTAAAGGAAAAAAAAAAAATGTTACCACGCCCATTGGTATCTTATCTTAAAGTACGTACTACTATTTATTGAGGATTTATGAAAATTAAAGAAAAAGCTAGAAAAGAAAATAATAAAAAAGAAGCATATTATTAACGAAATTACTATAAATATATTCCAAAAACAATAAATAATATTTCAAAGGGCATCTGGATCTATTACGTACAAATTACTAGCAAACAATCTTTATTTAATGCCTCAGCTTGCAATTCGCTGATTACAAAGAGAGTTTTTCAATATGGATCGTACATAGATTATAGATAGTGTTGTTATATGTAGTTATATATATTTGGATATGATCAAATTACGATTGTCACAGATCTTATGTGGAAATCAGTGAGAAGATCAATAAGAGGTCACCAGTACTTATGAAGATCCCTTTTCTGCTCCCACATGCCAAAAGATATTGATACTTTCTTTTTCCTATATATTAGACAAAATATCTTCATTTCTATTTTGCAGCTTTATTTTTCCAATCATTCTCTCTCCACCTCTCTCGCAATCCATTAGTTATTTTGTTTTTCCTCAATTCATCGGTCGTCACTAACAATATCTATTAGTTGTTGGAATAGGGCGAACATCCAACATTGTTTTCTCGGTGGTTATTGGGCTTTGGAAATATGGCTGATATTATTTTATAAGTTGTTGTTTATTAAATTTTTTTTTTTAAATTTAAATTGTTAGAAGAAAAATAAATATTATTTTTATACATCAATCAATATCAATCCTACGCATCATTGTTAGAAAATTTATCGTCTAAAATTTCATGACCAATAATACTTTTATATATTTATCAATCATAAATTCGTTATTTATGTTAAAAAGGACTGATTCAATGCTAAAAAATTTAAGGTAAAAAAATATGTATAAGAGAGGTATGTAGTTCAATATGTAATACATTTTCTTCCTTCACAACCAAATTTTGTGCACTTCCTCTGCCAACATTTATTAAAAAATTGTTCAATATTGATGGTAAACTAAACTAGCGACAATTAAAAAAAAATTATAAATAAAATTTGTGAACTACTATATCTGGTAGAATAAGAATATTATAGTTGAGTTCATAGGTTATTATTTAATAACACTGTGTAAATTCAGTTTTTGTTTAGAAGAAAGAAAAAAGAAGAATAAAGTAAACATTATTGTTACTTTCACAGTAGTTTATAAACAACCTGCTGACTTTTTTAGTTTGGATATTATATTCAGTGAAATCCATTTTTATCCAATTTTGTTTGTAGAACTCCAACTTGAAATCGACTTTGTTCTTAGACTAATTAATCACTTTCGCAAAGCAATATTTGCGGATCAATACTGGTCATTGTTATCAATTTATCACGCAAGAATAGTAGCATAGTGCGAGTATTAAAGAGAGGTATTTACTAGTCTAAAAAGAAACACTCAAGCACAAAAACAATTTAGTTTCAAAAATTTTAAAACTTACGATATAATCTCTAAAATTTTAAAAATTTATAAAGAGAACCTGAATTAACTATTAAAATACATAAAATATATAAAATTTTAAATATTTTAAGACTAATTTTATAATTTATATATGAAGTTTTAAAATTTAATAACTAAATTATAAATTTTATAAATTTAAGAACTAAATTATATATTTTAAAATTTTAAAAAATATGTATAAATTTAATTAAAATTTTAAAATTAATAATATAATTTAACCTAATATTTATATAAATTTCATAAAAATCAATAAAAACTCCATTGTCTTTATCCTCGTTCTTAACTTATCAAGAGTTTTTAAGGAATCAATTAAAAGGAAAAAAAGAGTTGATAGCAATAATGGATCAAACATAAAAGTCAACGACTTCACTATTAGTTTGTTCCCATTTAATTATGATTTTTTATTTGAACGCGGTACAAACTTACAACAATATTTTTTTAAAAAATTATTAAAAAGAATTCTTTTAAAATTTATAATAATAAAATTAATATTTTAATAATATTAAATATTTAATTTAAATATATAATATTAAATAGGTCTAAATTATCGTCGTTCAATTCTAATTAAATGAGTGTTAAAAAAAACAATATATCAATTTTTTTTAATTATAAAATTAAAAATTTGAACACAAAATGTGATATTTTTGTTATTATAAATTTTAAAATGTATTATTTTTTTTTTTTTATAGCAACTTACAAAAAAATATTGGGAGTGGGTTTATGCGAAAAATATAGTTTGTTCTATCAACACTTTGTTACGTCACATTGTCATGAAATCTTTCTATAGAAATTTTTATAAAACTAAAATTATTAGCCATACATACATTTTACCAATGTATTTATATTTTATATTTCTACAAGCAAAATACACGTAATTAATGCATATTATATATTACTTTTATGTTTTAATATTTTTATTATATTTTCTGTGATATATATATATATATATATATATATTTATTTAATAAATAAAGTAAGAACTCCTTAATTATAAAAAAATTTAAATATATAATTATATAATTTAGGTTACGATTGAACTTATCGTTAAAAAAGTAAATTATAAATAAGACTTTTATTTATTTTATAATAAGATGATATAATTATTATTATTAAATAAATAATAATGATAATTTTATGATTAAACTAAAAATTTAAAGACAAAATTGTTTAAAATAACAAATAATACATAAATATATATATATATATAGTAACAAGATAAGCATAAATATGCTAATCGAACGTAATCTGTCTATACGGGGCAGGGCACTCAGCCAAATCTTTTCTTCTGTTTCATTACTTTCACTTCGATTAACATGCATGCCACCGGTTGCAAATCGTTGCAGGCTCAGAAGCACGGCAACAATAGGCTGCCTGCTTTCAGAAGTAATGGAAAAACAATTGACAAATGAGCAGATGGACATTGCAAAAGAATGACAAATGACACTTGAGGAATATTAAAATGAAATATTTGAAGTGTTGAGATTATGCAAAAAGACAACAAAAAGCCTACACTTTGAGAATAAGAAATCAATTTAGCTAACTAGAGAGAATAAAATTCTATAACTATCCATGCTACAAAGAACAAAATGATAAACAAACCGCATTTTCATGACAACACTAAGCCTCATGACTGGGGCAGCTTGTTCACTTAAAAGTATTGTTCCGGTCAATATGTATCTGGAAAACGAGACATTCAGTCTTTTTTTCCAGTAACATTTGCCATAACCTTTCAAAAGAAGTATGATCAAGATACAAAAATCACAAAAAATCTGTTTTGATGAGACTAATTTGGACCAACATCCGCCAAGATGTTATAGCCACTTTCTCCAGCTTGCTGTTCTTTTATCACCAGATAAAAACCTGGGAAGGCTTAGCAGACTATTAACCCGCGTAACACCTTCCAAAGCCGACCACTCCTCTTCTTCTGCATTTGAAATGCACTCAGCCAGGGTTCTCCTGGATTGGCTCTTCATAGGAATCTTTTCCACTGTTGATTCAGAGACAGGCACTATTTCGTCAGAGCTACGTAGAGGAACTGAGTCCTCAAGAACAGCATGAGACTCAACAACTTGTGAGCTAAATATAGTACCAGACTCCTCAAGAACAGCACAAGACTCAACAACTTCTTGGCTACGTACAGTACCCGAGTGCTCAAGAACAGCATGAGACCCAACAACTTCTGTAACATCTGCATTATCATTTATTATTTCTATCATCTCCATGGACTCTACATGAACTGTTGTACTGTCATTCCCCTTGACATCCATAGCAGCGTCAAAGTAATGGTCTAAAAAGAGGCAAACAACAGCACAGTCATCGTTCTTTGATGTAGGGTATTTAAGTCTCCATGATCTAGTAGCACAATCTACAAGAGCTCTGGCAGCTGTTGTGCGGCTCGGGGCTGAAGCCACAATGTCCACAGCTTCTGTATTTGATAGGACATCCCAGACCTGTTGAGAAGAAAACTTCTTCCATCACTACTTCCCTCACTTCCCATAGAAAGGTAAAAGTAAATTAAGATGAATAACAAGACAGAGGAAGAGAGATACCCCATCGGTTGCAAGAATGACAAACTCGTCTTTTTCTGCAATACGATGATGGTAAACATCTGGTATGGAAATCAAACCAAAGTCCTTGAGACAGAAATCACCAAATGCTCTGGCCATTGCCAGACCTGGGGAGTCACTAGTCGGCAACCAAACTCGTGCTACCTCCGGCTCGTCCTGCAGTGCAAAAACTCTTCCTTTGCATTGCTGGATCCTAGCAGCTTCCCCTATAGAGGAAAGAGAAATCAAATTCATATACATTTTAGCTTTACTTCTCTTTCCATACCAAGTAAGTAGTTTCAGTGAAAAAGATATCAGGTAGTTGTGCTAACAACATATATTCAGAAAAGAAAAGCTTTCAAGAGTATTGATCTCTGAAACCTTTTCTTAGAAGAGAGAAAGACCTGGAAGATCAGGTTTCAAGTCTACGGTCAACTGTACAGAAACCAGAGAGTTGTCTTTATCTCTCGTTGCCAGCACAGCCCTTGAATCCCCAACATTGCCAATTATAAGATCCTGACCCTGATAAACCACAAACTGCTTAGTACAGAGCTTTATCTTTAACAACTGTTTTGCCAAATATATGATGCAACACTTGATTTTGTATTCATACATCAGACAAAAATTCTGAGTTATCCAAATATCTATAACAACATGGCAAGCAATTCAATTACCAAAGAATTCTTCTATATCAAGCTATTAAAGTCCTTATGCATTAGGGACCATCAATTGATTTAAATCAGATTCATCCAATAACCAAATTAAACTATTTGGCATTAATGCATTCTTCCACCTTAATCAGTTTCACAATTTTCCCCACATGAGTTTCTAAAGCTAACTTGATAAATGAAATCTTCTACTTGAAGAATTACAAAATAGATAATTAATTTGATCTCTAGACTGGAAATTATAGGGATCATGAACACAAAACCCCAGTAGTCTAATTACTGTTTTAATGAAAAAAAAATCCAGGAATACATATATACGAAAATAAATTGCCAAAAAATTATTTTTTCATCACTTGTGGAACATATTATCCACAATACTAGCATGCAAACGGCAAAAAAATATATTCAAAATACCTTACAAAATTATGAAAAACTATCGGATAGAATTAGTTTCTTTTACTTGCACTACAATAGAACCTTTCCAGTTTATTGAAAACTCCAAATAGGTTCCAAATTTAAACTATTCATATAATCTGTTTACTTTTTCTCTCTCTCTTTTGCACTAGAATAGAAGCTTACAACTTTATTTCACATGGTTAAATTCTTAATTACTCAATATCAATTACTTAAAGTTATGCGCATACCTGAATTCCAACCTTGAATGGTATGATATGTCCAAAAGTGTTGATTCTTACAGGTCCAAAATAAAATAGTTAGAGAATGTGTGATTAGCTTACCTGTTTTATCAATGTGACGGCTGTTGACCCACTGCAGAAGCAATCAATTGTAGGATGCAATTTCAATTCCTTATCCATTAATTTAAATGCCTTTAGCATGGACACCTTAAGTGGTTGATACATCTCAGGGATTTTACAGTTTTTTTCGTTCTCCAAAGATTCACACCACTCATCATCCATGCTCGGAGATGAACTTTCTTCACAATTTGTGCTTCCATTAGCATTTTGATTAGTGCAGAGATTGTTTGGGTCATTATTATAATTAGCTTTCCACTGAGTACATAGTATAATGGGAAGAGAATCCCGAACTTTCTTGGCCACCATATGACCAAAAGGACCATGCCCATCAAATACCCCACAAAATGTTGTATCATATCTCGAATTGAAGTTCTGTGGTAGAAATATTTTAACCAAATCATCATATATTGTTGGAAAAGAGATAAGAAAGAGGCAAACTATTCTCATTTAAAGTAAAAATTCCTAAATATGTACTATAATTATCAAATAGTATAAACACCCTTATGTAAAAGATAAGGTGGAACGAAGCTGATCAATCATATTTTTATTTGAGCACAGTTTTGGCTTGAGATAGAGTTACACTGATATTTAGATAACTTTTGAAGTAGATATCAAAGTCTAAACTAGTTGACACAGATATGGAAGATTGAAAGTAGATATCAAAGTCTAAACTAGTTGACACAGATATGGAAGATTGAAAGAAGGTCAATATCCCAAAAACAAATAAATAAACAAAGATAATTATTTTTGTGATTAAAGGTTCAATGCAACTGAAAATAAACTATATATTATGGACAGTAGCAAAAGAACAAAACTATATATTATGGTCTATTTGCCAGCACTTGCTTCATCTATTTGAAATTTGATTTATGATTCTGAACCAAATTGGGCTGCTGATGAAATTTTAGCTATGCATGTCAGGGAAGACAAAGTTTAGCTCCGTACAAGGTTTAATCCGACACCGACCCTTATGAATTAAATGGTTCCTTAGAGGATATACATAGAACAGATTTTTCAACTTTTTTTTTTTTTTTCCAAAATATGAGATAAATATGGCAGCAAGCTAGGCTAATGGTTACCAATTTGACCAAAAACAAAATCTAGGTTGCATAAAACGCCAGTAAGTGGCAGTCAGTTATCTCCAGTCTGATAAAAACCAGTAACACTGCACCGAACCAATAAATTTTACTCCGAAAAGGGCAGGTTGGCCTTTGCAAGCAGAAAGTCATAGTTCTGGTTCAAAGCCAGCAGCTTCTTTCAAGGTCTACTTATAAAATTTCATTCATGCACTAACTACTAGTAATCCCCTGAAAATTCACAAAGCACATGTGACTTATAACACCGTGACTAATCGTCTAGGTCACAGAAACACCATAAAAAACAAGCATAACAGTGCCATTAAAACAGTAAATCAGCAGTTTTTTGGGTTCTAATAGAGTAATAGTCATTCATTAGTAGAACACAAATCAAATTTATAGGAAGAGTATTTGAATTAAACATAAACATGCCCTTTAATTTTGAAATCCCTTAGCTGCATATTTTTAAGGAAACTCCAGTGGATCATAAGCTTAAGCTCAATCACTAAAAAATATACATGGATAAGTAAAACGAAGAACATTTTTTTTTAAAAAAAAGAAGCAAGCTTTAATCACAAGAGAACTAATTAACTAACCTCCCAAACAAGCATAGCGTCTTGATTGGTGCCTTTCTTACCCTGCTGAGTATACAAGCAGGCCACTTCGCTAGAACCATTGCTATACATCCTCCCAGGGATCTCAATCTCACCACCAAACCCATTTCCATCTGAACCCCAACCTTTCTTTCTCTTCCACCTCCCAGAACTACGCTGTTCTTGTGTAACTGTTGTAACGGCACTCTCACAACCCTTTACATCAACTTCCACCGACTTTGAAGCAGTTGATTTGTATGTAGAAGAATAACAAGAACCCATTAATCGATTATTTGATCTGATTGGATTTTGATACCTGTATTATATTTGCGATTTTTATTTAGCTAAAAACCAAATTAGCTTGTTTTTCTCTTCCGGTGTCTTATTGCCAAATCGGATCCACCGCACCTACTTTCGCTTGTTACAATTAAACACTGTCCCTGTCTACTTCATTATGATTTATGAAATTTTCTGGGTAGTTGTTAAATTTTTAGATTGAAAAATAAAGGCAAATAAAAATCTGAAAACCAGAGGAATTTTTTTTTTCAAGGCATGAAGATTAGCCGTTATGATCTCGTGAGAGATTGCCAATTGAAATGAGTTGGTAAAGACCGGGTGTTGAATATCGAAGAATAAATTTGGTAATATAAAATTTTTTATTCACTTCTCTCTGACATTTGCTGGCAAATTTTTTATTTTTATTTTTAGAAGAATGCATGGGTGACGTGGATTTATGACATTATGCAACAATTTGTATTTATTGTAATTGATGGAGTATTTAATTTATTTTTAAGTGAATATATAATTGAGAGAATTTAGTGACAGTAAAAAACAAATCTTATTTTTAGAAAGAAAAAAAACAAACAAGCAAAAATTAGATAATTAATTAAGGATAGTAATATGTAATAATTTAAATTATTATTATTAAAATAATAATCTATAATAATTTTATTTAATAATAATGAAACTCATTATAACTAATTATAAAATATAATAAATAATTTATATTTTTATGAAAATAATAAAATAATTTTATTAATATTATTACTTTTATATAATTGACATAAAATTTAAATCTTTTATAGAATTAAGAGCTAAAATAGACATAAATAACAACAAATACCAATTTTTTTTTTTTATTTATCTTATTCTTTTTACCTAATTTTAAATTAAAATTAAAATATTTAGGTATTAATTATTGAAAAAATTATTTATTAATTTTGAAATAATGGTCCAAATTAATAGCATCATAGCATGTAATAGTCAGGAAGGAGATAGAGGAAAAAAGTTAAAAGGAACTCTAGTTTTTTATTTTATTTTTGCTACTTAATTTTTTAATATTTAATTGTCGTTAGTTTAAAATATTGATCCAAAATTAATATATAATTTTTCTAATTTTTTATAATATCGCACTAGATAAACATTTTAGCTAAACAGTCTAACTGTAATAAAGTTACTGAGCATAAGCTACAGCCAATTACTTTAAGTTTCGATAGAAGTAGGCAAATAATTAAGAAAAGGCAATTTTTGTTATGTCGTTTGGTTGTAATTTAGTAATAACAAATGTCCGAAAAAGTAAAGAGTTGTTGCTTCGTTGTCTAATAACAGTAGGGGAGATGATGAGCTGTCTGATTTCTTGTTTACTTACTGTTTTCTCTAAAATAAATTTCTCTGTGGTTCTGTTTAGGTGGGAAAGAAAAATACGAAATTCTACTAAGAAAAATTATCGAAACCCGTAAGTAGAGGTGGGTTTTGCTCTGTCGACTGTTGGTCAATTCAATTTGTTAGGATTTTGTTTTTTTGGTCCCTCATTTTCAAATTTCCTAGGAGTTTTATTGGTGTAAAATTTGAAGTCTTTTTTTTCTTTTCTTATCAAATTGAAACTATTTCTAACGAAGATATTGAAGCCCTCTCTAGAGAGAAAAAAGACCGTGTGTACCATGATAAATGTAACCTTACTTAAATATACATTTATATCAATTATGACATAATTAAATAATTCTAAAAATAAACAAAATTATTCATATTTAAAAAAAAAATTAGTTATTTATCATACTATAATTAATATAAATACATATATGAATACAAATTTATCTGAAAATTTTAAAAATATACATTTATGTTTTCCTAAAAAGGCTTAATTATTGTCTTCTTAAATTTTAATTACAAATTTACCTTTTCCACGTATTTTAAAGTAAATTATTTGAATTTATTCTTTAAATTTTTACAGTTAAAGATATCTCAGTTGGTAACATAATATTACAAATATGAGGTTATAAATTTGAGAGATGAAAAAGTTATAATTATACATAAAGACTTATTTGATGACAGTATCAAGAGTTAGTTATTATCGATATTCTCAATATCAGCATTGATTGAAGTTAATAGTAAAAAGCTGACATTATTTCATCTATTTTTCAAGAAGTTTTTTTTTTTATAAAAAAATAATAATAATTCTTTGAATTTTGACAACAGGCCTTTTGATTCTTCATTAATTTTAGCAAACAATATCCCTGATCATAGTCACTTAAAGGATGTGACTGTTATTTATTTATAAATACTAGAGCAATAAAAAAAGACAAATTCATCACGAGAACATACACAGCATAAATGAAATTTTGAAAGGAGCATTATCTTCATGTAGCTGAGTAAAATTGGATATGCATTAATTTTTTTATATTTTTTTTTAAATATATTGGATACGCATATATTAAATTCAAATGTTAACCAAATTGATAGCGTTGCTATTATTGTCACAAATCAGAATTGGAAATGTTTAGCAAAAAGAAAAAAAATCAGAATTGGAAATTGTAACAATCTTAAGTAAAACAACCGAGCTAGTTTTCAGGTCGGAAAAAAAAAAAAACTTGTTTTAGGAAAAATTGTTGGGCTTTGAAAAAATATAGCATCAATGAATTCAATGAATGACACAATTATTATCATATCTTGATTTGAATGCTATAATCAAAACGAAGATGTGGAAAAAATATATATAGTTTTTGAAATGACGTAAAAAAAAAAAAAACTTTATGATGATTTGAAAAAATCATTTTTTTATTACAAATTAATATATATTATAATCTATATAATATAATTTAATTGACATTCTGTTAAAAAAAATTTTATAATTATTTTATTATTTTATATTTATAACTTTACATTTAATTATTAATATATTATTTAATATATATTATAATTTGATGTATATTATTAAATAAAAAAAAAAAGATAAAAGAAAAAGAGAGAATGCATAGTAATGAGGATGGAAAAACACAACCTCTTAGGGTATTTCAGAGTGAAAATGATTTCTCTCATTTATTATTAATTGTTTGTAGTGAAAGTACCATTCTATGTTGAATATCTTACGGCATCCAAGAACAAAGTCATGCTGCTACATCACACATTCACACTTAAAGATTGACAATTTTTTTTTTTTTTGTAATTCAATTAGAGGTAATAATAAAAGAGAAATAAAAAAGAGGAAATAAAAAATAAAAATTCATATTTTATAATATGAGCCGAAATAAAAGCAAATATTGTATTACTTATCCCGTTTTCTCAAACTATATACCCTATCTTAATAAATATATAAATTTATTTAAATTTTGTAATTTTTTTTATAAATTTAATTATATAGTAGCCAAACTAATTATAAGTAATACATTATATATTATATATTATATATTTTATCTTTAAATTATATTTTTATTCTTTTAAAATATCAATAATTATTTTATAAATATTACTTAAACCTTACTTAAATTCAAAAAATTTAAAATCATATAATTTATTTTTATTATTTCAAAATAGTCTATAATAAAATAATATTAATATTATTTAATATAAAAATATTATGTATCTATTATTACATATTTTTATTTTTCTTCTTATCATATTTATTCATTGACTTAAAATTTTATTTTTTTCTCATCATAAAATATTTATTATTAAATATTTTTTTTTCTTTCATATTTCTCTTTTATAATAAAAAATTAATAATTTTAATATTATTTAGATCTTCGTTCCCTATTTAGGAATCCTCATTCTCTATCGAGAATCCTTGATATATCTATACAAAAATTTTAAATAAAGATAAAAAAAAAAATTTAAATCATGGATGAAAATCGAAAAGAGAATTCCCGACCCCACCCCACCCCACCACACCACACCATGTTGATAATCCTAAAAACATTGGTCATTTATTATTAATCGTAGGAAGGGGACTCTAATGGTTCCTTTTTCTTTTACAAAAAGAAGCATTTTAGTTATTTACTTATAATTTGCATAATTTTAATCCATTTCTTTGGTAAATGTGACACCATAAGTTTTTTTTTATTATTATGTAAGACTTTATAAATTTTTATTAAATATTTGTAAAAATTTTACAAAAATAGCTTATTATTTATAATATTTTATTAGTTTAATTATAATTTTTTTAATTGTTGGATTCATTTTACCTATTTCATATCTATTCTTTTATTTATTTATTAACTAGAATATTAATTTTATTAATTATTGTTTATAATATTTTATATAATTTATTTCTTTTGTTGTATTAAGTTGGATAAATTTAATTTTAAAATTTATTTAATTTCCTTATTGGCTCTTATGCCAAAAAAATTTACAACATTTTGATTTTAATAATTTTTAATATTTAAGCAAATAAATTTTTTAAAACAATTTTTCTCTTTTAAACTCTTATTGACATAAATTTTTTTAATATGTACAAATAAACTTTTATAATTAATAGACATAATCTATAAGTATTTTTTATATTTTTTTAAAAAATAGGACTTATGCTATATTTTTTTATAAGAAGATAACTTGTGTTTTTTTTTTTTTTTTTATTTGAAGATAACTTTTAAGTGTTTTAAAAAATAGATAGATGACTAAATTGCTTATTTAAAAAAAAAATAAAGAATTTTTAAGATATTTTTTCCTTAATAATAAAACCATAAATAAAACAAAAATAACTCGAAAGTGTGAATGGTTCGATTTCAGTGTCATTTAAATCAAACATGACTACTGAATTACACCAGTACATGACCAAAATTTCTTCCCCACTTTCCATTATCGTTGATAGGCTACCTCTTGGGCGAGAAAACACCGGATCAAGTTTTGTTTGGGGTGACCCAAAAATAAAGTTGTCCTAAATAGTTATGCAATGCTATGTGAGCTGGGCTTACATATTAACCTGACTTTATTAATTGGGCCAGGCTTTATACACGTTGCAATTATTACAGTGCAATTATTATTACTACTTTTTTCTTTTGTAAACGGGGCATCCATTTCATCAATTGCAGGCCAACTTTAGATGCCATTTTTTTTGGTTAAAGGAATGCCATTTCAAAGTGGATTGAGTCATTGACTAGACTGCAGCAGGAAGTATATTTTGTATACAATGTTAGTATAAAGAGACTTGAGCAGGCAAGAAAACTCTAATATTGATAGCTAATTGTATACAAGACTTCCATTTAACAAGTCTGTTAGAAAATTTGAACGTAATGTCGACTCATTTCTCAAGAGTAAAGGTCACGAGGACACTCTAACAGCATAAGATCCTTCAAATCCCTACTCCTCTGAGCTTTAGGCCTACAAAGTATATAGAGAACACACTTGAGGGATGCATTACAATATTTAAATGCAATGTTGGCTCAACATATTCTTCTAGATCATAATACCAACGATTTATCTATAAGCACCTGCAATGACCTGTTTGATGTTGATTTTTTTTTTTTTTGTATAAAGCATGTTGGAAGGCTGGTGTCCAACTTTGAAAAGCCAAAACAAACTTGGCTTGTATTGCGTTGAAGTATGCTACAACAATCATTTACAACAATACAGCTTCTTCAAGGAGAATTCCTAGGAGAAACACTAATACAAGCCTCTCTACCAATACATGATAACCTCCGCCTACTTGGTGTTGCTATTGGAGTGCTTGTTGCACTCAGCGCATTCAGTGAATATTCTGGATCTGAAACACTACTTGAAACAGATTCACAATGTTCCCCATCAACATTCTTCATTCTATCACTCAGCGTGTGCCTGATGCGTTTGCCAGCAACAGGAGTTTCGAAGAATTGGCTGATATTTGCGTTAGGAGAGCCCCAAGTTGACATGGGAGAATTGGGATTCTTTATAGCATCCTCCTTCAAAATATCTCCTATTCTAGACAGTATACTGAAACCCAAGTTTCCAATAACCCTGGAATACCCTTCCAGAATTGAATGCCCAATGTCCTGTAGAAATTTACAAGTACATTTGATCCCTTAGGGACATTGTTGGCATAACTATAAATAAGAATTTATAGTTAAGTAACTTACTTTTCCATATTGGACTTTGGTAGCATCAAGAAATGTTTGAGGAAGATTTGGATATCTGGCCTTTAACTGCTGAAGAAGGATTTGTGCTCTGTCTAATAGTAACTCTATCTTCTCATTTTCAGATATTTGATCTTTAATAAAGGAAGACCACGATGTTCGAACAGGAGATCTACCACTGCTTTGTTCAGAAATTCTCTGTTTCCATGAAAACATAGCAGCTTCCAACTTATTAACAGCATCAAGTGCACTGTGCTCAGATTTTAAATTGAGGGAATTCAGCATTTCCTCTCCTGAGCTTGATTCTTCTGTCAACGCCTTGTACAGTTCGTCATTAAGGCTTGCCTTTCCAGACTGTTGCAAATAGAATAGCGTATAAGTAACTTTGTTCCTTCTTTATCCAACACACATTCGCATTTTTAGCTTTTCTCGAGCCTCAGTTTTCAAAACACTTATCTCATTTCTCTTTACACTACATCGTGGCATGTTGTATTTAATCTATAAAAACAGGTTTAATCTGAATGTACAACTACTCATGATTCGTGAAGATTATGAGGTGTGTAAATGATAAAAAAAAAAAAATTGCTTAAACCTTGGGAAGTGCATTGCTGATAATGGTCGGAACAGGCATTTCTAGCAAAATATTTTGGTTGATGGACTTGGCAGCCTTGAGTACTTGATGTACAACTCTTCCTTGATTAAGCAATTCTTTCCTGGCTGAAGTAGAAAGACCAGCTTCTGGAACCTGGGGTATAGGGAGCCACCATCTCTTGCTTTCAAGTGCACCACATTTGTTGCTCCTTCCTTCTGCCCGGCTTCCCCCTTCAACATACCAAAACTCAGTATTCACCATTGAATCAAGAGTCTCCTGTCAATTCCCAAATGAAATGTTTTTAAAACAGATCCATTGGTTAGCTAAAAACAGTTACAAAATTTTTGGATGGAGCAATGATCACATACAATGAGCATTGAATCCAACTTCCTGAGTGCTGGAAGATTCATGTGGATGTCAGCTCGGGCTCTCGGGGTCATGATCTGCACAATTAAGAAGAAACATTAATGTTTATGTGCACTGGAATCTAAAGTATGCCTGCCTTGAACTGAATAATACCTCAAGCATTCCTCCATTGGCTCCATTTTGTTTAGCAGGAACCAACTCAACCATATAATTAGTTGGGGAAAGCAACCACTCCATTTCAACCTTCCATTTGTTCCTCCTCTCTTCAGGCAGTGGTTCTAATTTCCAAAGCTCTCCAAAGACCAAGGCTGCAGATGCATTACTATTTTTGTAAGATAGTTTCTTGATATATAAGATGATTAAGAGTAAGAGTTACCTTAAAAATGAAAAATCTTACTACATTAAATTTTCGTTGTTAAAAAAATATTCTTATGTATTCTATTTAATTTATCCATACAAAAGACTCATATAGTGTTTCCACTCAACAATGCTGTCAAGCATTGATTGAATTAATCATAGAGTAATTCCAATCACTTTATCAGTAAGAACTAGCTAGTCTCTCTTTTTCACTGTTACACAACTTAAGCATACCTGCTAAGTTGGAAATGGCATTAGACAATGCTAAAGCAGTGCTCAAACCATTGCGACCTCCAGTAGTATCTTCTCCCAACAATAGTTTTGAAAATTTGTCTTTCATTTCCTCCGCATCAGAGAATTGAATGGCATAGGAAGGTTTCTCTTTGATACAGCAAGTTTTGGGGCTTTCAGCTGAAAGTTCCCATGCATCTAGACCATGTTCATCCCTCTTTGCCTTTAACCATTTTGAGGTAAATGATCCAAGAGCATCTTTGCTAGAAGAAGAGCTGGAGGAGTAGTCGTCATCCAATGAGTCAGTGGCAAACCCATCTCCTCTGCTTGTTCTGCTTTCATCATCATATGATTGGCTGTTTAGAATGCAAGTTTCAAGACCATTGTATGTCATTACCCCTGAAATTCAGTATCAAAAATTAAATGAAAGGGAAGGCACAGGACTTGTTTTGGCCAGCCAAACGCAATTGAATAACTAAAATTGAAACATGTCATAGAAGATCATATCATTTTCAAGTAAAATTCGGCATTATTTTGATCCATGTACTGTTTCTTAGCAACATTCTCACATGAAGCTACTAGACAATGTAATAGAAGCTTCCTTAAACAGCAGCTGGAAAACTACTACTACTAGTTGTTACTTAAAGAGGGATACAACTTATTAGCTAGCTAGGATTGTTTAAAATGGAGGTCATTGAAGATTCATTTGAAATTTTAAAGATTAAGAATTAATGTGTTTGTTGAGAGAGATTAAATGGTCAAGATAAGAAGAAAACAAACAATTACACAAAAGAAAACGACGGGAGAGGGGGATCTCTGTACATCCAAATACAAACTGAGTTTCAACTTTTGAAATAAATTGAAATTATTAATACTTGGTCTCATTCAGTGATAGCGTTAGAGATAATAAAAGTGATAGAACCAACTTTATTGAAGGTCCACCAAATTCAAATAAATAATTAGTGATATCCATATTGTAAGGTGAGGGCTCTGCATGCATATTAACTAATATTAAAAAATCAAATAATTTTTTTTATAGGAAAATTTATGATGAGAAAAGCGGACATTATCATAAGCATGACAGTATCATATGTTAGATGGTTACATATTAAGAAGTGAGTGGTGGGTGGTATACTAATTATTGAACGTGGTCCCCCTAATTTCAAACACCACACAACCTCTCGTTTCAACTCATCTACAATCTCTTATCGTTCATTTTTGTGTGAATTTCAAACTTAATTTGTAGTACTGTGTTTGGTAACACTGCTAACTCATTTATTCTACATATTATATATACAAGGGCTTTTTTATGAGGGAAATTTGTATATTAATTAGTAAAACTAAATTGAAAAAAAAAAAAAAAAAAGAGGCTTACTGTCTTGATCATTAAAATCGAGGCTAGTCTGTCTTTCTCGAGAACAACAAGTTAGTCTCCTTCTCATGATCATCATCATCATTCTCTTTCAATATTTTCGATCGATTTAGAGAGAAAATTAAATATTAACGACCACAATCTAAAGCCCAAGTATAGTTAAACTGATCCAAACCCCTGCACCAATCAGTACTGACATGTTAAAAATTATTAATTATTCACTAAAGAGAAACTGAAAAGATAAGGAATAACAATGAAAACATATTTCACTTCACAGTCAAGTTTATATTAGCTTTTTCAATACTTAGAAAATTACAATAAAGCCCACCCGAGACTTGAGATATAGCAATAGCAAATAGACCGTGATATTAGCTTAACATGTGCAACAAAGCAGAAAGTCAAGAAGAAGCAAGCAAATAAGCATTATAGTACGTAGTCGGCTGCCTACTTTTGACAACTGACAAGTCAAGCATTCTATGCTATAGCTTATAGTTAATTTATGCGTGAAAGCTTATCTGAGTTTTTCCATTTTAATAGATTAATTTCAAAAATAATTATGTTTAGGCTTATTTATAAACTCAACATCAATATCATATTTAAAAAATATAAAATATTATATTATAATAATAATAATACTTAAACTCCAAAATATATAATTTTTTTTATTGAACATGCCAGCTAGATCTGACTCCATTAATTTAAATTATATTATATGCGTTTAGTTGTATGCATAAATATTAATTATTAATTATATAAAAAGTTAAAAATGATTAAATTGTAAGAACATTTACAAATAAAAAATAATTAGATTATGCAATATGTCTTTTATATATATATATAATTTTGATTAATTTATTAGATCAAATTAACATAATAGAAAACACAGTGAAAAGAGTGATCAATCATTCCATCCTTTTGGTCTGACAGCCAATCTCCATCTTTTTTATTTTACAAGTTCAGATTATTTATTTATTCTTTTTATAGCACAAGTTCAGATTATTAAGAAAGAGCAATTTAATATGTGTTATGAATGGAGGTTAAATTGGAAAAATTAGGTGGTGTAGTAAATATGAAAACTTTTAATAACAAAGATTAATTATATAATTTCTGATATGTGAAATAATAATGTATGCATTTAGTTAGGACAAAAAAAAACTTTACGAAAGCCTTGATCGATATCTTTACCTTTATTCATCTAATTATCTAATTGTTGTTCTTCTCCTCAGACCCATATAGATTATCCATTTGATCCTTTTTCGATTTTGATGTAAAATTTTAAGTTATAGCTCATGATTTATTAGAAGGCAAAACAAAACCAGAAACGAAGAACAAACAGTAAGGTGTACTACTTGAACTAGAAACAGAGCTTATAGTTTGATCAATGATGAAGAAACAAAAAAAAAAAGGAAGACAGATTCTTTCTCCGTGATGAAATGAACAATGATTATAAACAATCAAACTTTATATTGTAGAATAAAATAATGTATAAAATATATTAAAGGGCAATAAATAAATAAAAATAAAATCAAGTGGGTACTAACCTCTAGCCAAATGAAGCTAGCTCAACCATCGAAATCCACAGACAAAATTATTCAGAAGAAGAAGTTCGGCCAATCCAGCAAAGAAGAAAAACATTTACAACATTTTTTGTACACAGTAGAGCTATCGTACATTTGAGAGGAAAAGAAATAAAAGATTATGGTATTGCCCGGAAGGTGGTAGGAGCAATAAAGACTTCAGAGAGAGAGTGTGCGTGAGAGAAGGGAAAAGTGGGGTTTGAGACTTGGTAGAAACGAAGAAAGTGGGATAGCATTTAATAGAGGGAGAATTCGAAATAAAAATATTTTTTTATTTATAATTTTAGGTTTTTAATTTTATATTTAATTAATAATTAATATATTATTTAATATATATTATAATTAAAAAAAATTATATGAATGAAGCTCATAAATAATATAAAAAAATATTTTTAATTATTACTTTACATAAATATACTTACTTACATATAAGTAATTATATTTTATATAAATATTAATAATATTTTTAAAAATTATAAAAATATAATTAGATATCTTGCTCAAAAATATAAAATAAAAATTCACAACTTATACATAAAATTTTCACTACATAGTCATGCTATTTTGAGAGACGGCTTTATGAAATGTTGAAGACCGAGTCCCAGAGAGAAAGTGAGCTCTTTTTTTATGTTTATTTTTATTTTTATTTTATATATATATATATATATATATATAAGAAAGTGAGCTTTTTTGTTTCACATCAGCAAAGAAAAAGTTGAGCCTTTTAGTCTTCTCCGCTCCAGTTACAGTGTTACTGTGTGACGCGTCTAACATCGATCAGAACCGTTCATTACCAGTCGGGACCCAAACTCCCAAAGCTACTCATTTTTTTTTTAATAAGACCCACAGGCCACAGCTACTTATTAGTTGAACCAACTACTGGTTTCAAGGTTCTGATCAATGCTTAAAATGTTCAATAAATTTAAGTTATTAAAATTTTAAATATTATAATTTATTTTTAAAATATTTAAAATTTTGTGCGTAAATTTTTAAATTTAGTTTTAAATTTTAAAAAATTCATATAGATGTTGTCTCTTAAATACTGAAATACATATTTTTGAATTAAAATTTTAAGATCTTTACATAAATTTTAAAAAATTTGAGAACTAAATAGTAGGATATAAAAATCTATGATTAAAATTTAAAAATTTATGTATAAATTTAATTAAAGATTAAAAATTAATAATATAATTTAATAAAAAATATAAATCAATAAATAAATAATGTGGGCGAATATAGTTAGTGAGTAGCGTCGAGCCGAATTCTGATTTGAAAAATCTTCATTAAGATCCGGAAAACCGGACTTCAACTAATGGAAGGGTATAAAAATTGACAGATGACTAAACAAATCGTTCTATTCTTTTTCAGTTTTCTATGTGAGGTTTCTCTTACGAACAAATTGTCTTTTTCGCCAATTATTACTATTCCAACATTTTAAATATTATATTGAACTCTTGTGCTTACTCGGTGATTTACTTTTGTAAATGCAGTAACTATGGTTCAAATTTATTTATGGAAATCGTGCGTAACTAATTATAATAAAAAATTTATTAGTATTATGTCGGTAGTTATCTTTATTTATGGGCTCTTATGTAGCAGCTTTAAGTAAGTATTTCGAAATTATCCCCAAGTGTCAATTTATGATATGAACTACTTACCCGTCTTCTTCTCTCCTTTTGTTTCATTAAAACGACGAAAGGCCTTCGGACTTTCAAATTTTTGTCGAAGGAGTTACGTTCCTTATTTTAAACCGGTGAAATTGTCTTAAATTATGTTAAATTTTATTATAATTAATTTACATAATATTTTATAAAAAATTATATAATATAATTAGATTAAATTAATTATATATATTTATTAAAATAATTTTTTATTATAAACTTTATTAAAATTAATATTTAATTTATTTTTATATTTTTATTATATTTTTTAAAATAAAAAAATATTATTTTTAATTTAAGATTAAAAAAAAAGTTAAGAAAAATTATTTTATAATTAAAAATTAAAACAGACTAAGTTAATTGTTCAGTACGGTTTAGATCCACCCTCCCTGACCATACAAAATTTCTACATAATCGTATTATTTTTATACTGTATGATACGGTCTTATTTCACAACAAAATGCATGACTATATATAAATTATAAAGTCAGGATATATAATACAGTGTAACAAACATGACCTTAGTATTTTCCAATTAAATTCTTTTATTTTTTTCTCTCTTTTTTTTTTCCCTAAAAAAATGAAACTACTTTTTTAAAGTTTAAAAAATGCACTATCTAGAATTTATTCTTTGATAATGTATTAAGTAAATATGTTGATTTATTAAGTCTTTTTTTTTTTTCCCACCAGGAACTCAAGTTTGAATCTCACCCGAGTGTATGAATAGGGGTGTATGCGGTCCGATCCAGTCCAATTTTTAAGAAAAAAAATAATCAAATCAAACTGAACCGAAACGAACATATTATTTTAACCAAACCAATTGACTAATAAAATTTTAAAATCACACGATTTAATCCGATTAGTTAATAGTTTTTAACGGAGTTTTTTTAACTTTTTTTTAAATACAAAGACGAAGTGTCCAACTATATACTATTTTTATGCATATCATATTAAAACAAATATCTACTTAAAAGAAAAAAGAAAAAAATATATAACAATAAAAAAATTCGGATACAAGACTTTAGTAAAATCTACAAAGAGTATTTAAAAGTTGTTAAAAATATTTAAAATTTATAACTATTCTATCAAATCCTAACTCAATACATAATTCTAAGTATACTAACAATTATTAAATCAAATGTTAGGGATTATACAGTAGCTGAATTATGGAAACCTACAACAAAGTTATTTGTAGTAATAACAGAGTTGAATTGAATCAGACAAGGATTTGATTCAAAACCAATTATGTTTCAAAAAAAGATATAAAATCCCCAGGTCTTCTAGACCTCCATTAAAAAGTTTTAGAAAAAACAAGTAGATTTCACCAGAGTACTATAACTCAACAATGAAAAAAAATAATAAAATTACAAGTTTGTCTCTTTATTATCATTCCATAAAATTATCTTCTTAAAATGTTTAAGACAAAAATCTTTTTGCACATCCATGTGATTTTAATTGCATATATATATAAATAGATTAAATAATTTTAATAATAGCTTGGTTTAGAAATTAAAAAAATGGACCAAATCATCAGTACAAAATTTTGGAAAAAAATCTAAATTGGACTGTTTGACCGGTTTTTGATCCTCCTATGTATGGTGTTTTGCCTTTATTAATAAAAAGAAAAAGGAAGTAAAAAAAAAAAAAAAAGGATAATATGTTGATTTAGAGTGAATAAGACTATAAGAAAATGTATTACATATTTCTTTCTCATCTTTGTATTTCTTACATGTTAAAGATATCACCATTCTAAGTACATATATTATTCCTGCAAAGCGTGAGTTTAGAGAGAGATTTTATCTTCTTTTTCTCTTTAGGCTTTTGCTTGTCTCTTGTTTGGAATTTTGAGAGTCGTTTATCGTGCTTGGTTGTGAGGGCATTGAAGCCCTTTTTGTCGCTTGATTGTGAAGGCGTCGTTCCTATTTGGTTAAGCTGTATTCGTTCTTGATTTGCTTCTAGTTCACCTTCGTCTGATTCAGCACCAATTGTTTTGTTTTCTTTGGGTCAAATAAGATTTTATTCTCAACCTTTTTTTGCTTGTAGTGTTGGAAAAATATTATTAATCTGTAAGGCCACACATGTAATTTTAATTGTGCTATGCTATCTTATATTTTGGCCAAATAAAAGGTGATCTATAAAGTTTAATTTTGGCTATCGGGTATTTAATTATCGTGGAATTAATGTGTAGAGACCAGACTTGTATTTTTAAGTTGATGAGGGGCCAATTTAAAAATATCAATAATTGATAACTGCCTTTGGCAGTTATCTATATAAAGGGGTCATGGTCCCCATTTGAGCGTAGTGCTTGTAGAACACAAGTTTTCTCTGTATCCCCATCAACAGAGAAAATCCATTGAGACAACTACGCATCAATTGGAAGATCTGAACCCGTTCGACAAAAGAACGCTATGGATTCCGGTACGCTTCCGCAATAATCTCTTCTTCTTCTCTTGATTCAACATGGGATCTAGAAAACATGATTTTCAATTTGGTAAACAAACTTCTAACAAGTGGTATCAGAGCCTACCCATGTTTGATTCAAAAGAATCTATGAATATTACAGATTAATTTATTTTTAATAAAATCTGATTGGTGCGTTTGTTGTGTGGGCACTGCTTTCTTTTCGGAGATTATATGTTTGCATATCAATGAATTAAAATCTGTTTCTTTTATGATTGGCTTAATACATGTATGTATTTTTGAAACGATCAGCATCTTGATAGGCATCTTATATTGTGTATATATATATATATGTTACACGATCGGCGCCGCATTGTTACTTTACTGTTTCATAAAGTAAAAGGATAATTGTTTTGTTTCTGCAAATTGCGATTGAAACCTGCAATTCCTTTCGTGCTCCAAAAAAAAAAAAAAAGGAAACGTGATTACGTGACAGAACCCAACTCCTCTTAAGATATATACAAAAGCTCTTTTCGGATATATATATATATATATATATAATTTAAGTTACTTTTCGGTATATATATATATATTACTTTTACTTTTCGGTTTATGTATATATATATTAGGTTATGTTTAGGTTTATATATATATATAATATATTAGGTTACTTTTCGTTATATATATATAATATATAAGTTACTTTTGGGCAGGGGCGGATGTATGTTGAATTCAGGGGGGGCACGTGCCCCACTTCACTTAATAAAAACGTAATTTTACGTGTAAAATTTTATAAATTTTATGAATAATTGATCATATTTAATACGTAGTGCCCCCTCTCAACTTTACTTTTAAGCACATATGTCAAATTAAAAATATTTTATGCTCAAATTTTATGTTTAAGTTCAATTTATTTAATTAAAATTAAATTAAATTATAAAAAAAATTCACATTTTGATACTTTTTTGGTCAAAAAAATTTATTTTTAATTTATTTAGCTCTAATATTTAATTTATTTTTTATATTAAATTTTTCTTATAAATTTTGTTAAATAGTGCCCCTCCTCAGTTGGTATCCTAAATCCGCCACTGCTTTTGGGTTTCGGTTTATATATATATATTATATATATATAATATACAGTTTATTTATATATATATAATATACAGTTTATATATATATTACGTTACTTTTCGGTACATATATATATATAACATACAGTTTGAGTTTTAAGTTTTATATATATATCATATAGAGTTTTGGCTAGATATATATATATATACATGTATGTATGTGTAATATATAAATTATATATATTGTTGAAGCTTAATTCATAAATTAAGTTTTTTTTTTTTTAAATTTTGATTAATTATATACAACATTTTTTTTAACACTTATCTGGTATTCTAATTACATCAATTTATGCATGATGTCACCAAAGTGACCACTCTTGTGTATATTGATATTGGGAAAATATTTGGATATGATGTTAGTGTGTGTGTAATTCATGCGAATATTAACCAATCCAAAGAGGGGTTCATGTTTGGCCGAATTACACACACACCTGCGATGGTAATCGTATGACAATTATCAAGGTGACCTCATGTGAATAATGAATCGATGCAAACATGGATTTATTATTTGACATAACTTATTGTCATTGTTTGATCATTGCAACAAGAGTACTACTTACAATTAATATCACTGTCCAAAGACTTGATATTAATGTTGTGCTTGGTATCTTGAAATGTTGTCATGTAATTAATCAATTTAATGACTGTTTACTTTGGTTATTTTATGTGAGCATAGTTTATTTATTTGATTTTGTTCTCTATTCAGTTTTAATGTCTACTGCTACAATATCTGCCAACATGAATAATGTTCCAATGTTAAATGGAACAAACTTTAAGGATTGGAAAGAGAACATATTGATTGTTCTTGGCTGCATGGACATAGACTTGGCATTAAGAATGCCAAAACCGAATGATCTCACTGCACAAAGTACTCCTGAGGAAATTGCGTACTTTGAAAAGTGGGACCGTTCAAACAGGCTAAGTCTTATGATCATGAAGCGCGGGATTCCAGAAGCCTTTCGAGGTGCAATAACAGATGACAGTATCATTGCCAGTAAGTTCATTGAGGAAATTCAGAATCGTTTTGTCAAAAACGATAAGGCTGAAACAAGCACGCTCTTAGCAAGCTTGATTTCAATGAAATATAAGGGCAAAGGTAATGTCAGAGAGTACATCATGGAGATGTCTCATCTTGCTTCAAAACTTAAGGCACAAAAGCTCGACTTATCAGATGATTTGCTCGTGCATTTAATTCTGATCTCTCTTCCTGCACAATTCAGTCAATTTAAGGTCAGTTATAACTGCCAAAAGGAGAAATGGACTCTCAATGAGCTCATTTCATTTTGTGTGCAAGAGGAAGAGAGATTGAAGCAAGAGAGGACTGAAAGTGCTCATCTGTCAAGCACTTTTAAGGGCAAGGGTAAAAGGAAGGATAAAGGAAAGGAAGTTGCTGTTCCTAAGGGTCCAGTGCAAAAGAAACAGAAAAGTAATGACGATTGTTTCTTCTGTGGTAAGCCTGGACATCAGAAGAAGGAATGTGCCAAGTATAGCGCATGGCGTGAAAAGAAAGGTATAATTCCTGTTTTGGTCTGTTCTGAGATCAATTTAGCATCTGTACCAAGAAACACTTGGTGGGTAGATTCTGGTGCTACTACTCACATTTGTGTTTCTATGCAGGGTTGCCTAAACTACCGAGAGCCAACTGATGCTGAAAGACGTATCTTTGTGGGTGATGGCAAGTCGGTGGAAGTGAAGGCAATAGGGCATTTTAGATTGTTATTAAAAACTGGTTGTTATTTGGATTTGAAAGACACTTTTGTTGTACCGTCTTTTAGACGGTATTTAATTTCCATTTCTGTTTTGGACAAATTGGGTTATTATTGTTCATTTGGAAATACTCAGTTTACCTTGTCTTTAAATTCAAATGTTATTGGTACTGGTTTACTTAATACTTTTGATAATCTATATTTGCTGGAAACTGTTTCATCTTATAATGAAACCTTGCATGTCGAGTCACGAGGTACAAAGCGAAAATTAGATAAGGAAACTTCAGCCTCATTATGGCACAAACGCTTAGGTCACATTTCTCCAAATCTAGAGTTGAGCGACTTGTGTCTGATGAGATTTTGGAATCCCTTGATTTTTCAGATTTTGATGTCTGTGTTGAGTGTATCAAGGGAAAACAGACCAAAATGAAGAAATTAGATGCAAATCGGACTACGGACGTCTTAGAATTGATTCATACGGATATTTGTGGTCCATTCCCTACAGCATCTTGGAATGGTCAACAATATTTTATAACATTCATAGACGACTATTCTAGATATAGGTATCTATTTCTTATACATGAGAAATCACAGTCTTTGGACGTGTTCAAAATATTTAAGGCCGAAGTTGAGTTACAACTCAACAAACGGATAAAGAGTGTCAGATCTGACCGTGGTGGTGAATACTACGGTAGATACGACAAATCAGGTGAACAACGTCCAGGACCGTTTGCTAAATACCTAGAGGAATGTGGAATCGTCCCTCAATACACTATGCCAGGGTCGCCTAGCATGAATGGTGTATCTGAGAGACGAAACAGGACTCTTAAGAACATGGTAAGAAGTATGATTAGTCAATCTACTTTACCATAGTCACTCTGGGGTGAAGCTCTAAAGACAGCAACTTATATCCTGAATCGGGTGCCAACTAAAGCAGCTGCAAAAACGCCTTATGAACTTTGGGTTGGGCGAAAGCCTAGTCTAAAACACTTGCGTATTTGGGGATGTCCTGCTGAAGCGAGGCCTTATAAACCTCATGCAAGAAAATTGGACTCCAAAACCATTAGCAGCTACTTTATCGGCTATGCAGAACGATCAAGGGGTTACAAGTTTTATGATCCTACTAGTAAGTCTATATTTGAGACGGGAATTGCAACATTTTTTGAGGATGTTGAGTTTGGGAGGGGAAATCGAGTTAGGAACATTGTCTTTGAGGAGGAAGAGGGAGTAATCCCAATTCCTGCTACTACTTTTCTTGACGATGTGCAGGCTTCCATACCTGTCATTAATCAAGAGATGAATTCAGATCTTCGGCAAGACAATGTTATTCAACCCCTCATTCAAAATGAGGTAATTGTTCCAGAGGAACCAATTCCTGAGGAACAACCTCAACAACCTCAAGAACCCGCGCCATTAAGGCGATCCACGAGAGAAAGGAGATTTGCAATTTCAGATGATTATGTTGTATATCTCCAGGAACATGAGGTAGAAAGTGGAATGTCGGAAGATGATCCAATCAACTTCCGCCAAGCCATGCAAAGTTCCAATTCTCATAAATGGATTGAAGCCATGAATGAGGAGTATAAGTCTATGCAAGACAATAAAGTTTGGGAACTTGTCCCATTACCGGCTGGTGCGAATCCTGTTGGTTGTAAATGGATATTTAAAACCAAAAGGGATTCAAAGGGTAATGTGGAGAGGTATAAGGCACGTCTTGTAGCCAAAGGCTTTACTCAAAAGGAAGGAATTGACTTTAAAGAAACTTTCTCTCCGGTTTCCACGAAAGACTCTTTTAGGACAATTATGGCGCTTGTTGCACATTTTGACCCTGAGTTGCATCAAATGGATGTCAAAACAGCGTTTCTCAATGGTGACATTGAAGAAACAATTTATATGGTACAACCAGAAAACTTTGTGTTAGGAGATTGAGATACACCGAGATCGCTCTCGGGGTATATTGGGACTGTCACAAATGAATTATATTGAGAAAGTTCTCAATAGGTTTGGCATGCAAAATTGCAAACCAGGTGAAACCCCTGTCTCTAAGGGAGACAAATTTTGTCTCAGCCAATGCCCAAAGAATAGCCTTGAAATTAAAGAAATGCAGAAGATTCCTTATGCTTCGGCTGTAGGGAGTCTAATGTATGCCCAAGTATGTACGCGTCCGGATATTGCGTTCATAGTTGGCATGTTAGGCAGATATTTAAGTAACCCAGGCATGGATCATTGGAAAGCAGCCAAACGGGTTATGAGATACTTACAGAGAACAAAGGAGTATATGCTCACATATAGAAGATCAGATCGGTTAGAGATCATTGGGTACTCCGACTCTGATTTTGCTGGATGCCAAGACAGCCGGAGATCCACATCAGGTTATGTTTATCTGTTGGCTGGTGGGGCAGTTTCTTGGCAGTCTGCCAAGCAAACGCTTGTGGCTTCATCCACCATGGCCGCAGAATTTGTGGCTTGTTATGAGGCATCAAATCATGGAATATGGCTGCGAAATTTTGTCACTGGGCTGCGTATTTTAGAGGGTGTTGAAAGACCACTCAAATTATTTTGTGACAATAAATCAGCGGTTTTATATTCTAACAACAACAGAAGCTCAACGAAGTCAAAGCATATTGACATCAAGTTTCTGGTTGTGAAAGAAAGAGTGCAGAGTGGTCAGATTTTTATAGAGCACATTGGAACAAACTCCATGATAGCGGATCCGCTTACAAAGGGACTACCACCCAAGGTCTTTCACGAGCATACTGCTCATATGGGTGTTATCCTGTTTGAGGATACTTTAGTTTAGTGGGAGTTTGAATTTGATTTGTTGCTTTATGTTGAACTTCAGATTTGTTATATACATATATTATTCAGTTTACTTTCTGCAGAAGTAAAGTTTTGGTTTAACACACTCTGTTAAGTAATGTGGTAATACTGATCTCAATAAAGAATAAAGTAGGACTAGTTGAAAATAGACATGTTTGGATCACATTACATGTAATTTTCATGCTACACATCCATGATTGATCTATGTCATTTGGTTGTATTGGTATATGTGACCATTGATAGATTTAGTCACGATAAATGTGACGAAGATCGCTTTGATCCTGTATCAGTATGATTAATGGACGAGATTGTTCGGAAGTACCCTAATTGTGATGGCAATTTCATGAGCTCATAAGGTTATGCACATTTACAAAGTTACATATGTGGCCCAGTGGGAGATTGTTGGAAAAATATTATTAATCTGTAGGGCCACACATGTAATTTTAATTGTGCTATGCTATCTTATATTTTGGCCAAATAAAAGGTGATCTATAAAGTTTAATTTTGGCTATCGGGTATTTAATTATCGTGGAATTAATGTGTAGAGACCAGACTTGTATTTTTAAGTTGATGAGGGGCCAATTTAAAAATACCAATAATTGATAACTGCCTTTGGCAGTTATCTATATAAAGGGGTCATGGTCCCCATTTGAGCGTAGTGCTTGTAGAACACAAGTTTTCTCTGTATCCCCATCAACAGAGAAAATCCATTGAGACAACTACGCATCAATTGGAAGATCTGAACCCGTTCGACAAAAGAACGCTATGGATTCCGGTACGCTTCCGCAATAATCTCTTCTTCTTCTCTTGATTCAACATGGGATCTAGAAAACATGATTTTCAATTTGGTAAACAAACTTCTAACATGTAGTTTATAGGGGTTTTGGCCATCGATTTGAATTTTCGGTGTGGTTTGTTCTTTGTTTGTTTCGAGTTCTTGCTTCTGCAGATTACTTAACTTTATCTGTACCGCATCGTTGTTTGTCGCCATTTGCAGTGTTGCTGGCCACTAAGGCACTAAGTGGGTTTTGTTGGTTTGATTTTGGTTTTTGGCTTTTTTTTTTTTTTGGGCTGTCACTATTTTGTAATAACTTTAGTTTGTTGTTTGAATTTTGTCCTAAGACTGTTCTAGTTTGGGTGAGAACTTGTAGGTAGTGTTAAGTGTTGTCATTTTTGGTATAATTTGATGTTGTTTGTTATTGTTGTTATGTTTTGAGTTGAAGGTGTTTGTAGAAATACTTTTTAGAAGTTCGTGTTTAAATTGTTATCGGATTTTGAAGGTGAACAAGAGGTGTATAGTTTTTAGTACAAGTTACTGAATCATTTTAATAATTTATTATTGAAGTTGGGTTCGGTCAATTGAGAGTGTTAGCATTATAAACTCATTTCTGGTGAGTGATTGATTTGGTCACAATTGAGCCGGTGATTTTTGTCACAATTTTTTTCCTTGTGACATAATAATGTTTTTGGTGAGCTTTTTTTAGGATTTAATGTGTACCTCAAGATCGAATATAATATTTAATGTATATTATGAATTTTAATTATTAATGAAAATTTCATCCTTTAATAAAAAAAAAAACATATCATCGTTCTCTCTTGCGTTGATTCTATGAATTATTACATTAGTTTAATATGATATGAATTAATTTTATCAAGTGTTATATAATAATTGATATAAATATAAATATAATATAAATTTATGTAATTTTAACTTAATATAAAAAGAATATAAATTTATGTGATATTAACTTTACAATTATCAATAATTAGTTTAATTTGCTAAAAAACTGGCATGTGCTAGTTCCTTTGTTCTTTTTTATTCAATTTAAAGCTACTTTTTATCTCCATCGATTTATAATAACATAGAGCGTATATTAAAAAAAATTTAAAAAGTACTTACTTGATAAGGTAATGATGTTCTACACGAAAATTAATTTTATTAATTTCACAACGTACAATAGTTTTCTTATTTTATACAATTCACCCAAAATTAATGACATGAATTATACAGACTAAATAAATTTAAATTAAGAAAGTGTTAAATTTACAAAATGTAACATGAGATAACTTGGTTTGAACTTGTTGTAATATATGTGTATAATTGAATTTCTAGATTATGTCTTGAACTCCGAACCTAAAAAGTTAATCTAAATATTATTCAATCACTTTTAAAATTTGTCTTTTTAGGTGAATTTGATTGGATATGTAAATAAGGGAGCTTCCACTTTGTCCCCATTTTGAACTCTTGGCCTTGCATTCCCCGCCTTTGTCTGGCCGCTCTTTCACTGCATAGAAAAAAACTACTAACATTTCACTACTCCTATGAAAAACTGTGCAAGACTCCACTTACCACCCATTTTTGTCCCCATTATTCAAATTCTATGTGTATTGCAATAATAAAATGTACGCCAACTTCCTTGTATTTGGTGTTTCTACGATGGAGAACAAAAAAGAAGCAACTAGCGGAATCAACCTTGTGTGGCTTTTTTTTTTTTGGTCAATGAATTGTGCGTTGTGCGGCTTTCTTTAGCTACCCCTTTTCTATGAAGGGTTTTTTCTTTCTTTTAGTTTATTGGTCTTATGTTTTAAGTTTGATAAAGTATATCATTGCACTTTGTAGTAGGTTTACACTTAACATGGTACTAATTATCTATCTTAATTAATGATTTTCTTATGGCGGGAAAATGCTAAGAAACTAGACGACTATGTTTTTATAGACCCCTCAGTTCATCTGCCACTACTATAAAATAATTGTAGATCTATGATCATAGTTATAAAAATTGTGGCCTAAGATAAAATAATCATAAATTACATATAATTACGGTTAAAAATTGGGATTATAGACGAAAATCTGGTGATAATTCTATGAACGATCGTGATCTATTAATGTTTTACAATCACAGCTATTATAAAAACCAAAATTATATACATACACTATAGTTATAATTTTATCTTAATCTTGACCAAAAATCTACAACCTCGATTTTTAATAAAATTGTGACCAATTTTGCAAGACCAAAAAACAATTGTATAATAATGTAAATATAAAATATAAAAAATCTACAACCTCAATTTTTAATAAAATTATGGCCAATTTTGCAAAATTAAAAGACAATTTTGTAATAATGTAAATATAAAATATGAAAATTTATGTCCATTAAGTTGTATTCATCACATAATATATTAGTATTAAATTAAATATAAAATTAAAGATATTAAATATTAAAATAATTATACAACTACCAAAAATACATTATTAAAATTTACATGTGTATTTTTAAAAAGTATGTCAAAAACTACAAATAATTTGACTGCAAATCAGCTACCTGATTCCATAAAAGGCCAGGTGTCAGATTTTCTAGCTATATGTAGCATTCTAGCTTTGCCACCATCAAAACTAAGGCTTGTAATACAGACTTGGATTATACATGCTACATGTTAAAAAATTCATTCGATGACATTCAAATTTTAAAAAAGTAATTCTATTTGTAACCTTGAAGCAATATTTAATATTTTTGAATTGAAATTTACAAGAAAGTTGAGACAAAAATTATTTTTAAATCTTAATTATTAAAATAATAGAATATAAAAAATTGAAATATTTTATAGCCAATAATCCTATCTTCGTATTTTTTTTTTCCAACATAAATTGCTCTATCAAATCACATATGGTATAGACATAGAGTTTTTTCATAAATGCATTAAAATAAGGGAAGATGACTAAAAAGGTTTTATACCTATTTCAAAAATAACATTTAAATTTTATACTTATTTTTAGTAATAATTTATAATTTAGTCTTATTGTTATTAAAAATTGACTATATAAAAACAAGTTACTATCTTTTATATTTTTATTTAATTTTTTTTTCAATTTTAATTTATTTAAACTAAAATAATATCTATCTTATAAAAAAATAAAACTTTGGTTCTAACTTTTAATAAAGGGTCAGAGGGTTGTCACTTGGCAAGGCAAAGGTGTAAACCATAAAAAATAGGTGGGTGATAACAAAAGTTTTTTTTTTTTTTTTAGTTAGGTTATAAAAAAGTAGTTTAATCTCTCTCTTCTTTTTTTTTTTTTTTACAAATTAGTTATTTTATTTTGATTAACTGACAACACAATAACAATTAATTAATTTTTTCATTCTATTTTTATTTTTTATCATAATTGTTTTAACTTTTAATGAGTTATTAATTTCATAAATTGTGTTTGAAAATAGGCAATAATAACTAAAAATTTGATAAACAAAAATTTTTAAATAAAAAATAAAATTTAATTATTTTTCCTTGTATTATCACTTTTTCATAAGAAAAGGATTAAAATATTATAAAAAAAAATAACAAAAAAAATTAAATTGATATAAAAAATAACCAAAAAAAAAACTCTTATGTAAAAAACCCAGGATACATTTGTCATTATTTGCAACATCTACGTGCAATTCTCAAGAGACATGACGCAAGAATGTAGCATTTGACTCTGAGATACAATTACTTCTAATATTTAACATTTCAAACTTCAATTGTTTTAGCATAAAGTTTTATTTTATTTGTGCATATGATATTTGGACTACATTTTTTAAACAATCGCGAAACTATGTGAGAAACATTTAGAACTTTATTTATTGATTGTTTATATATATATATATATATATATATAATTTATTTATTGATTGTTGAAAGAGAAGTTTGGAACATTTATCTTTTATATTTATTTATTTAGGTAAACCGAAATACAAGGGAACTGTGTGTTAAAAGTTTAGAACTGAAATTACCACAAAATGAAAATGTTATTATACTTTCGATAGATATATTACTCGGCCCAAGTGACCACATGAAAATTGAAAATACTACAAAAGATTTTGAAGATATAAGCAAGAAAATAAATTGAATAAGAACAAATTATAAATTAAAATTTGAAAAAACGAAGAAGGGCGTTTTACATGCTACAGCCCATCAAAAGTGATCCTTTGCACAACTAAAAGTTTTCCGTCCGAATTGACATTTTAGTCCTTTGTAGTTCTCCATCGCAGCTTTTGTCCCTCTCTTATATTATATACATCACATAACATATTAACTATTACTTAAATATAAAATTAAAAAATTATTTACTAAAATAATAATAATTAAATTTTTTCATATAAATTATAATATATATTAAATTATGATATTAAAAAATTAATCTCGCAAAATATTGAAACCTACAGTGGTATGAGATTCAGTCAACCCGACAACGAAAAAGGCAAACCCACACCTGTAAATAGCAAAATGCGGTACAAAGTCAAACAAACCATCATATGGGTATAACATTAACGGCATATTTATGCATTGTTTGAGATAAATATAAGTATATTAAATTATATTATAATTAATATAATTATTTTTATGTTAATTATTTTGTGATAAATTATATAATATAATTAAATAAAATTAATTATAAATATTTTATTATAAAATTTACTAATATTAATATTTAATTTATTTTTATATTTTAATTAGATTTTGAAAAAATAAAATATTATTTTTAATTTAAAAAAAAATTTAAAGATACATAATTTTATAATTAAAAATTTAAAAAGATTAAGTTAAATGTTTAGTACAATTTAGACCCATAAGTTTTAATCATACAAAATTTTTAAGATAAATAATAGTACAAGGATACTAACTATAATAAAAGTATATAAAAATTAATTTTTAGGTATGGTATTATAAGTCTATTTATTATTAATAATTATATTAAAAATTTAAAATTTAAAAACATGTAAGATTTTAGGTACACTAACTTTGTTTTTACTTAACGAAAATGACTTTTCACTTTGATTAAAATTTTATTGAAGGGTAGCAACTTGCCACTGTTGAAGAATAATCAATAAGCCATAATCTCCTGCCCATCAAAAGCACAAAAAATAACTTCTAAAATCACCACTACCCTCTAGCTCCCCCACCGCATCCCTTGTCCCCTACTGAAATCTTCACGTCTTAAGCTCGGAGCCACTGCGACATATGCACAACCAAACTCTATAAATCACACATATTCTGAGATGAAATCTTCACTGCAATATCTGCAGATTCGTCGTTCTTTTGCGAAGATCCTCTGTGGATTTTCTATGAATGGTTGAAGCCCTAACACAAATAGTAATTTTTTCTCCGACAGGATCCCACCTATAAACACCTCAATAGCAATAGCAATAGCAATAATAATCGTGTTTTGCATTTAAATTTGAATTTTCGATAATTAAATTGCCGAAAACCATTAACATGTTTTTTTTCCGTGAAAAGTCATTTTTGTCCCTGTTAGAAAAAAAAAAAAAAAACATTTAAGTTATTTCTACCAAGATGTGGCAGTTTTTAAAATTTTAAACTTATAATACAATTATTAATAGTAAATAGATTTGTAATATCATATTTAAAAATTAATAAATTTTTATATATTTTTATTATAGTTAGTATAATTATATTATCCTTTATTCAAATTTTTATATAATAAAACTATTTTAATATTATATAAAACAGATTTTATAGTCAAACATATATAACTGAATAAAAATTATACCGACATGGCTTTTAACATTATGTAATAAATTATTCCTAAAAAGAGGGCAGCTTTTAAGTGGACTATCGATCTTTAATATCGGCGTCAATAGCCAGAGTTCCAGCATTAAAAAAAAGATCAACAACCATAACTGGTTCCGGAGGAATAGTTTGGGAGAGATTCTATCCAGAATGAGAGTATATTACACTAACCCTTGAGATTTTGTAAACAACCAGTGTTATTAGGTAGCACCGTAGCAAAGAAAGACAATGGTTCAAGTTGGATTGTTTTTCCGTTGTCTCAAATGGAAATTAACAAGATTACCTTAATTGGTTTAGTTGAAAAAGCTCATCAGTCAAACTAAAAGTAAAAAGATTACTCTCACTCATCATTCATCAAATAATTCAATTAATTTATCTAAATATTACAAATTTTATAACTAAATCATATTTAGATCAAAAAATACATCTATTTATATTTAAATTTACAAATTTTATAATTCATTATAATTTACTATATTTAAATTATTTATTTAAATATTAAAATATATATTTTAAATCTCTATTATATAATAACAACTTCATAAGTATTTAAAACACACTTTTATTCTTGTAATTCTCTTTGTAAATACAAAGAATAACTCGTGCTCTATATTCACCAATTAAAAATCAAATTATTTATATATGTTAAATTAATTCATAGTTTCAAGCTTTGATCAGACCATATTCGATCAAAATAAATTTAATCTACTCAAATTTAACTTGAATTGAATTGATTATTTCATGGAATCAATTTTAAATTTGAATAAAATAATATTCAAATTAATGAAAAACAAAATTTCAATCCACCACTTAAGAGACATCATAATTTGATAACGCAACTGTTTTTTTTTTTCCTGAAACCATTTCTTTTTTAAAACAACTTCTTTCATAAACAGAAGCGCACACAGGCAAACGGACTTCAAAAGCATATATATTACAACATAGACAACGACAATCTAACCACCATTCAATAAAGCATCACACACCTTTGAAAGTGAAAAGCCGAAATAATGTGCGAGTGAAAAAGAGAAACAAAAACAGCGTCTGATGTACGTTACTCATCTGCTTGATCGTCTCAAAAATATCGACACTGTTCGGTTTACAATCATAATGTCTAACAAAAATGGGCATCATATCAGATACAATTCCTCAATGCAACTCACGAAGGTAATTTAACAGGACTGTTAATCAGAAAGGAGAGGTGGATAGCTTTGCATCCAAAACTCAATATTTTCATGGTGTTAATGGAACAAATCACAAACCAAAGTACAAGGGTGCATGAGAATCTGAACGAAACATAAGAGGAAATAGAATTAACTCGTCTATTAGGAAGATAAGATTTTACCTGCCAGCTCATAGAAATAAGTTCAAATCATACTACAATGAAAAGTAACTGTTGGGTTGGATAAGAATACAATAACTGGCAAAAGGGTTTTTTTTTATTTTATTGAATGAAAAGGAAAAAAGTCGAGCATTTTTCATATGTAACAAGTCAACCGTATAAATTCAGTCACCAGATCCCACCAATCAATCTGTTAACTCAAAACAAGGATGGAGATTCACAAAATGTAAAGTTCTCACCAGCACTAAAATAATAAACAAACAGCTTCCATTTGTGTCCTCAAACCATGAGGGTGAGACTGTAGGACTCAAACTCTTGATGTGCCTAGAGGAGTCATAGTGGCTACCCCATGACTTGACTTGAAGGTTCTCTGTCGAAAAATCAGCAAGTCACTACATACTCGTTATTCCATACTTCAAGTAATTTGAATCACCTGACCTAACCATGATATAATGAAAGTTCACTCCAAGAAAATACTAGGTGTCATGAAATATAACAGAAAGATAATCTCCGGAAATTTGGATGCAAGCTTAAAAGGGGCCTATACACAGACTACAACCGTTCATTATTAGTTGTTCCCCTGTCTCCTTGTGGCTACAACGTTTACCAGTGCATTAAGTTTCACATGCAACTTTGATAATGTCACCATTAAGTAAAAATTATTGCTATTATTCAGTAAGAGCAAAATCAGGAGCTCCTTTAGATTTCACCATATGAGCTTGGACAATTGCTATTGCTTATTAAAGAGTTAAAAGTTGCTAAAAGACATTCGAATTAAACTCCCTCTAATTTGAGCAACAACAAAATAAACTTTTATTATCATGTACTTCAAAGAAACAAAGCCACCACATACACACACCACATTCAGTCATATTAACAGAACTGTGACGTACAGAAGTTCACACCAGACCAAACTGTAAATCTAAAAATAGGTTTATAAACTTTCCAATGATTGGAATCTTCGGTAGACAACATTCCATTCTAAATGAAAGATTCTTTCCTTTTGTGAAAGAATACACATGGTTGAAAAATGTTCTCTTTTTATATATATATATATAAAGTGCATAAAAAATATGCATGTTCTGAGTTCTATGCCTACAAAACAAAATCATCATTTAGGATAGAATATATTCCTTTCATAACTTTATTTTAAAATTGGTATTCCACAATTGATTGACGAACTTCATACTAACCATTGGAATGGTTAGTGATGTCACAGTCAAATGTATAAAGAGAATTATATTTTATCAGCAAAAATAATAATTAAATGAAAGTTAAAGAACAACACAATTTTGACTAGTTCAATAATTCAAAACAATTTTTTAATTAATAAAAATAAAAAAAATTAAAGGAAAATTTATTAATCTTAAATAGTTTAATATCGACGCAGACAAGAGCTACGACGTTGTTTATAGCAATAACCTACCAATCAAAATTAAATATCAACATGCAACATTTAACACTCAAACCATTCCTTCTATTAAATTACGTACAAAATCTAAACAAATAGCTTTTCAAGATCTTAACAAAGGAAAATTGTTATTGAAAGATAAAGATTTTGATAGCTAAAAGTTTAAAAATCAGTCAGCTAATTTTTTTTAGCCAAATCAACAACAAATTAACACGTAAACAAATTCTCTATTGAAATTTTTTATTTTAAAATAAAATTAAACCGAAAGTTTATAGATCTAGCTAATTATATGTTTGCTAAATCATAGAGATATGCATAAAAATACCACTTTAGAAATATGAAATATACAACCTGAGATCTGATTCTGAGCTTTGACAAAAGAGGAAAAAAATGTGTGCAACCAAACAGTCCTTTCACCGCGGTATCCGATTCAGTTGATGCAAGGCGGGATCCGCTTCCATCACAAACTAATCACCAGGCGACAACTGGCCATTTAATAAAACGAACGCCAGTTTAAAAGCGGAAGGTAAGAAGCAGTTCCCGACCTGCACCAAGCGAATTAGAGACCGCCGGTAACTCAATCAACTCCAAACCATAGAGAAAGAGGAAAGGAAAAGTTTCCTGAAATGGTTTTATGTGTGAAGAGAAGAGAAAGACAGAGAGAGGCCTTAACCTTTCTTAACCCTACAATGTATTCATAAGAGCGAGTATCAAATGGGCTGAGAATAGGTCTATTTATTGTAATCATGTATCAACCAGATGATGCCACGTGGTCCTGCCACCGACTATGTTAGGCGAGATTATATTAGATTTACATGAGGATTTTTCCTTTTTCCTTTTCCATTTTCTGCATACAAAAGGCGGTCTGAACTTGGATTATACTCTGCTAGATGAGATTTTTTTCGGACGTTAAACATTATAGATATAATAGAAAAAAAAATAAAAATATTAATATAAGAAAGAAAAAAAAATTAAATTTTAAAAAATAAGAGATTAAAAAATTTTAAGCCTATAAAAAAAAAAAAAAAAAAAGATGAATCCAAACGTTTTCTACTCTCTAGTAAGGTACGATACTATTGAGCATAGATTTGATAATTATAATGTGTATATAACTGAGATTTTAATTATATATTTTATTTTTTTACCAATTATATTATAATACATAAAAAATAATTGTGATAATATTAATTTTAATTGTGTTAGTATTATTACAATTTTTTTTTTATAAATTAGATGTATAAATATGTGATGTATTTTAATAATTTTAATATAAGTAGATAAATTCATTCAAAATAATTATAAAAATATTTTGTATGTGGTTTTAAATCTAGCTTGTCGTATGTTTTTTTTCAGTAATATTCGGCATTATTGAATGGGAGGTACATCTCATAAAAAAAAATAATAATAATCATACGTTCTGTAGCTCACATGTAATGCATATTACGATAACACCGAAATTATTGTCCATCTTATGGACAACCCTTAAAAAGCTAAAATAAAATAAAAATTAAAACCTTCTCAAATTTTTAGGATGAGTACAAGTCAAGTTCTACAAAATTACGTGAGATTTTTAAATTTTCTTTTCATGTATTCTAAAATTTTAATTAAAACAGCTAAACTTCGTAAATAATTAAAGTTTTTAATGTTTTTATTGATTAAAATTTCAAATTAAATACCCTATAATTTAAAACTCTTTTTAAAAGAGTAATATTATATTTATTAAATTATTATGTATAAAGTAATTTGTTAATTAATAATTAAATAAAAACTTAATAATGTGTGATAGAAAATAACTGTGAAATCAATAATATATAATTAATTAAATTATATTATATGAATTAATATATATATTATATTATAATAAAAATATTTTTTTATTTTTGAAATAATCTCATTTACATATTTGCAATTTGCCACTTCCACTACAGTTTAATATCTATGCACGTGATCTCATGCTGAGACTGCAACGTCTTTTTGGAAGGACAAAGTCACAAAATGTGGGTGACTTGGAACGAATCTGCAGCAGATATTTGATCTAACAATAATTCTTTTTATTATAATATATATTATAATTTATATGTTATAATTTAATTTATTTATATAATTTTAAAATTATTTATTTATTTTATATTTTTAAATTTATACTAAATTAATAATTAATATATCAGATACGTATCGGTATTACTCTTGGTTTAAAGCAATATCACGTGCAGACAAATCTAGAATTTGAACCTTTTCTTTGCTTTCTTAAAGAAACTTATGCGTACTTTTACATGTTAATTTCTGTATTGTCTTCATATTCGTGAATAGAAAATATTGATTATTCCCACTCAATTTCTGGATTGTCTTCATATTCGTGAATAGAAAATATTGATTATTCCCACTCTTTTTCTTGTTACTGAGCTATTAAATTACCGATTTTTCATGTATAAATACGTTGATAACTATACAATATTATATTATTTTAAAAAAAAAATCTTGTATACAATTATTTTATATACCACGTAATAAAATGAATAAATCTTAATTATTAATTTTTAAATAATATTAATAATTTAAATTTATAAAAACATACAATATATTACATATAAAAAATTCTCCTTCCACTATCACCTTTGAAAGGAAGAAATAGCTTAATTACTAATTACTACAATGTGAAAATATAATAATTTTGTCTATATATATATATATATATATATATTTTTTTTTTGGATGAAAACATATTTATACCCGCTTGTGCAAGTTTCCCTGCATGTGGCTCATTTGTGGCTCGTTCGTGCTTTCTGAGGCGCTTAGCATCTCATTTCATGGGAGAAGAGTAGGTATCATCACACGATTTAAATTTAAGCGTTTAATTAAGATATTCGACAGTAAGTAGCTTACTAGTGATATGTTAGTGCTACGGATATATAGGGCCTATCTACACACTTTCGTGTTCAGAGCCAGAGCTCAGAGGAGCATTGTTCGAGCCTCCCAACAAGTTTTCTCTCTTGAATTGGAAAGAAACGCCCATTTAAACAACTAAAAAATATAAATTTAAACAAATATGTAACAATGTTAAAAATGCATAAATTAAAAGAGTCTACTTTTTTTTTTTTTTTTATGATATACATAATTGTGATGTTATTAAGACTATTTCTAGTAAAAAAATCATTTCTTGAAACTATTGAGTGGATAAAATTAATCCGATGTTGTAGGTAGTTTCTTTAAAACTATTGAATGGATAAAATTACTTGACATTAATCTAATGTCAAAATAAAAATGCATGTAACCTACATGGAAGATGAAACACCAAGTTTTATTTTTTCCTTTCCTAATAAACTCATATTTTATAATATTATAATAAGACTATTAATATCATAATAAATTTCATACTTGTAATCATTAATTTATAACAATCTTTAATAAATATATATACAATACATAATAATTATTTAATAATTCATAAGTACAATATTGTGAATGGATAAAAAATTTAAATTGTTACAACTCTTTATTTATTAACATTATAATCGTCTAATGCTTTACTTCTTAACATTCACATTTTTTGTTTGCTCTATACTTATGTTTTCGGTTTAAAACTCTCATAAATATTATGTCAAATACAATTTTTAAATAAACTATTAATATAAAGTGATTACAATGGATAGAAAAAATCCTATAGCAAATTCTCGTTAAAAAAAAAAAGCAAATAAAACCGGTTACAATGGTCTTTTGCATTTACATAAAAAAAAAAAACATAAAGATATCCCTGTTCAATTTTGTGCAGCTCAAACGTTAAAAAAGTCAACAACAACAAAAAAAAATCACGAAGCTAGTGTGGAAAACTGGAAATAATAGGATGTGGTTGAAAAAGGTCCGAACTCCGCGTGATAAAGTGGAATCTCATTCACACATTCATAGATTCTACCCAAAAAAAAAAAAAATACTACTAAAATTTATAATAAATAAAAATAATATTAAATATAATTTTATTAAATAAAGTACAATCTTAAATGAGTTAAAAGGATTATAATCTAACCATTGGGTTGAATATAAATAGTGAGCTTAATTTTCTTTTAAAATAATAAAAATATATAAATAATAGGTTAAATTGTATATTTTATTCACTAATTTTATCATATTTAACATTTTAGTTTTTTAATTAAATTTTTATAATTTTTTTTTCGCTAACTTTTCATATTTTATAATTTCAATCAAAATTAATTTATAAAAAAATTATTTTTAACATATTTAATTTATTAATTTTTAAAATTTAATATATTTAGTCTATTAGTTTTTAGTTTGAAATTTGAAATAAAATTATTAATTATAAAAATTTTGTAACAAAAAGTTACGAAAATTTAATTAAGAAACCTATTAAGATCTATAAACCCATAAATACTAACGACCCATATATATGGATTCACCTAAGGTTCAGTCAATAACTTGTTAGACCTTGTAACTCATAATGTGCTTAACCCTTTAGTCCTTTATGAAATTATTATACAGCTCGCAGTTTAATAATAGGTGGTAGGTTGTGAACTGGCACAACTTAAGTACGATCAACTTTAAACTGGCACAACTTAAGTACGATCAACTTTAAACCTAACTTGTATATTTAACTTGTTAACATAAATTACTTTATTATTTTTTAGGTTATATTAAGTTGCGAAATTTAAATATTAATTATTTGTACATTAAATTTAATATAACAATCATTAAAATTTACATTAATTTAATTTTTATAGGTTACATTAGTAGATGATAAGCCATTTCTCTTACCACACACACATATAAAATAACATTGTATCATAGATCTAAATATTAAGATAATTTTTTATTGTATTATGTTACCTTTAAACAACATTAAAATATCAAAAATGACAAAATTATTGGATAAATATATGTATGTGTGTGAAATAACACTGTATTGTGGATCTAAATATTAATATAATTTTTTTATTATATTATGTTATCTTTAAATAAGATTAAAATATCAAAAATGATAAAATTATTGGATAAAAAATATAATTTAACTTAAATAATACTATTTTTATTACCGTAAAATTATTTTGGTTTGTTGACTTTATAGAAAAACTTGCATATTAAGGATACTTCCACGAATGATTTCATATTTATGCCTTTTTGGAAAGAAAAAAAAAAAGACGACGTCATTAGCTTGGCAAGGAAGATTTAGGAAATAAACTGACATAAGTTATTTTTTACTAATTTTATTTTAATATTAACACCTCACCTATTTTTTAAAACATAAATTAAAAATAATAAAAAATATTAAATAAGCTTATTTTTCAAATATTTTCTCTACTTTCCTTTCATGCAGTGTCAAAAGAAGTTTACTGAATGTACATGCAAATTTTTATAAATATTTTATAATATTATATACATTAAATTATTATTAATATTAAATAATTTATTAATATTGAATTAAATAATAAATTAAAAAAAAAAATGTATAAATAATTATACAACTACTTACTAATAAAAAATAATTATATAATAATATATGAACTAAAACACGTATTTCATAATAATCATTTTTCGTATAAATGGGAGAGGCAAAGTAAAGACTTATTTGACGTCTGTATTATTTTATTCTTCTGAATTATGCTCTAAATAGTGAGTTTGAAATTATCATCCATCAACATCCTCTATAGATTTGATACCAAAAAAAAAAAAAAAAATCCTCTATAGATTAACATGAATACAAATACAAAAACATTGATATAATAATGACGCAACAACCAAGTCTACTCGTGTATTACATTTTTTTTTTTTTAGTTTAGTACTCGTGCATAGTTTCTATGAAAAATATCAAGCATAGTCACAATTTTAACTAAAATAGCAAGCATACTTTTAGAAAAATATATTAAAAAAAATTAAAATCACTACAAGGCATGTCTCAAATTCTAAAGTAACATAAATACCATCAAATCATATAATAATAAAACACTCAAAATTTTAAAAAAATAATTTTTTAAAAAATGGCAATTTTATATAAGTACATGTAAGCTTTTTTATCTTTGTATTGTTATAAATTTTAAAGGTATTAAATATATTATTTTCTTAAAAAGTAACTTTTGGTTACTATTGAAATATTAAGCACATATAAAACTCGTGATAAAATTTAATTGAATATATATTATTAAATTTTGTATCGTATTTATTAATTAATTACATTTTAATCAATCACTATTTTGCAGCGTAAGTATTGCACTCTCCACTACGTAATACTCATTACTCACCTCTCAGTATTGAACAAGTATTTAAAACTTTCCAAAACAGGTCCTACTCCTAATGGACCGTTATAGTAGGGAGCATTTTCTGTGAAAGTTGAACCCTAAAGCATCTAAAATCAAGAGTCCCTTCACTATTAATACCGTACGGTAGAGTGAAGCTGCAACGTTGATTGCAACCATCCAACAACTACACCCAATATTTAGAGCGTCATTATTCAAGCCAACTTCTTAGGTTCATTATCACTGAGCACACATGATAAATGCATCCCCTTTTTTGTAAAGACACATAGTCATTACCAGTTTTCATTGGACCTCAGGACAAAAAATTAGCCTAACCAGACAAATGCTGTTAAAGAGTCGTGGCCACCCACCCTGTATATGTCAATAATTGCAAAAACCGATGCCAAAAGGGATATATGGACAAGCTATGACACCATAAGAAAATGAGGTAAAATAAAATTAGACTATCACAAAAACTTGTCTACAACACTTTCAAATTTTACTATTGGCCCCTTTACTAGAATGACCACAACAACTCAATCCTTACTTCTAAAATAAACTAAAGGTGAATGGGGAGATAAGGCAGCAACGCTGACACAAACTTAAACCCTTGAGACGATGACCAATAACAATGAAATGGACCAATAACAATGACTGAAAAAAAATGAACAACATAGCTACTTTTAACTCACAAATTTCTTTATGGCTCTGAAATAATCTCTCCAAATTAAACTAAAAATATAGTAGCTGATTGAAGAACGGATTTTCTATCAAATCTTACTAGTAGAACCCATTCCTACTGACACAGAAATTTCTAGCGGCAACATGGTTATAATTCAATTGCAGCAAAAATAGTTATACTTCTATTAAAATATCAATTCAGCAAAAGAAAATACAAAAACAAAAATAGACTTAAAATTGATATTTTTAGATAAACACATTTTTGTGTTGTTTGAATCTGTGACTTAAAACGGATGAAGGCGATTTTATTGCCAAATCATTAAGTAAACCACAAATTATAATATATTTTTATGTGTTATAATACAATACAAAATATGATATAAAATATATTAAAGGTAATTCTCTTAGTAATTATAAAATAAAAACTTTAAATATCAATCACATTCATTACATAATATTATTGAAAATAAAGAATGCACGTAAATCTTAAAATAATTTACTAAATAAAGTTCAACAAGTAAATATATAAAAAAAAATATATATATATATATATGTAAAACTAAAAATTATATGGATGAAATATGATTAAACTTATGAGTTGAGTTAAATTTGTAGCATTCTCTCGTGATAAATTTATATTTATAGTAAAAATTGACTTCTTTTAAAATTTTCTCCTGAGCACTCCAAAATTTTGAAGATTTATTGATTGTAATAACCGGACTACATGCATTAAAACTTAAGTTTTAGGTGGTAAAATAGTTTTAATTACGCACAAAGACTTCATAACTACCAATCTTTTATATTAGCTCACTATTGATACCCTTAAATATAATCAATGATTTAAGTGTAGAAACATGTTAACCGTCATTCCTATCTAATGAAACTTTTTTTATGTTAAATTTTTTTTTTCTAAGGTTTTTTCTTTTTTTTGAAACAAAATAAGGCTCCTCAAGAAGAAGATCGTATAACGCTAATATTTTTTTATTCACTCTTATCAGCACTAATATTTGAAAACACTTAAGTGAATTAGCACTTTATCGTTAAAAATTTTTAATAATTATTACGTTATTATTTATCTCCTTTTAATTTATGAACTTATGCATGAAGTTCAGATAGGATATCTCACTTTGGTCCAAAGTTTTAAATATTGATTATAATAAATTCTTAGCCTTTAACTTATAAGCATAAGCTTGACATTTTAAATCCAGTTTTACACTACTCTAAAGTAAGACCCCTTATCATTAGTGCGAAAATTCATTCTAAGCTCGTAGCATTCCTATTATAAATATTAGGGGTAGAATTCTGTATTCTGTTTATTGGTAACATTTAATTTAAAATAAAATTTGATCTCTAATTTTTTAAGATGTATAATATAAACTATAATTTTTTAAAATTTAACAGGATTTTTACATTTTAATAAAATTTGATTTCTAACTTTGTTACAAAAATGGTTAAATTTTAAAAAATTAAGAATTAAATGACGTGTTTTAAAATATTAAGGATCAAATGTTATTCTGTGGTAAAAGTTTGGGAAAAAAAAAAAGCCTTTTGTATAACTCTCATCGGCAAGCGAAAGTACTTTTCAATGACTCATATAGCTAGCTACATGGTTAATTTACTTCATGATGAGATCGTCACAAAAAGTTCGGTTTATATCAATTCTATATGTCTCTTATTCAATTGGTTTGGTTCTATTAAATTTTTATTGGATTGGTCTAATTTTGGTTAAAGATTAAATCACTCCTAACTAACTTTTCATACTTGACCTTACCAAGCATCGAATACAGTTTAAGCAGACAAGAAAAATTATGATATTGATAAACAGTCAAAACTTTTTTTTTTAAATATTATTATTCAAAGTAGTTCATAGGGTATATAGGCTTATGGACCATAGATCAATTTGATACAATCAATAATCCATTTTTCTAATCATTTCCCCCCAATCAGATTAATTTTAAACTTACTTTCAACACAACGATTTGTTGAACAACTAAACTACTCTTGGGGCTTCAAAGTTACAAGTACAAATTTCAATATCTGTACATGTTTAAAGCCTCAAATTTTAATTTTTGACTACTTGAGCCTAATTAACAAAACGACTGTTACCGTGTCTTCGACCTGGAAAACACTATTAGTACAGCAACGTTGTCCTGTTATGTTCAAAATGGTCATAAGCATGTCTTGTTCTAAAGAATAAGAGCAAGCTTGATACTAATCCCAAAATTGATATGCATCCCCACCACACAAATGTTAAGAAATAGCACTCCCTACCCATGCACACAATTGAGTCACTGGTCATGCTTGTTACGCCTGAGCTGGCGTTGCTATCATAAACTAATGCAGCAAGAACGCCATACAGTAGTGACCCAATTGGAATGTTTGTGATGAGAATATTGTGGTTAACTCCAACATGGTTAGGGCCAAACAGCTCGGATGTTATTGAAACTGCAGCAGCAAATATGAACCCCGAGCTCAACCCGATGAGCCCGGTGCCTGCATGCAATGCTATGACACTGCTTGATCCAGCTAGTATGAAAAAGGCAACTGGAGTTGGAAGCAGTGCCAGGGTCAGCCATCCTGTCCTTGCAAAGTAAAATTTCCTGCACAATTTATCATTTTGTGATCAATTAATTGTAATGTTATTATATAAATGTACACATTTGTCTAGTCTTAAGCAAGGCAAAATCACTTACGCTCGAATGTAATCTGGTGTAGCTGATAGCAAGCGGCCGAAGAAGGAGAAGGAAGAATAAAGTGTCACAAGTGTTGTAGTGTTAGAGCTTTGTCCTAAAGATTGAGCAATCTGTCCAAGATTGTTACTATAAACAAGACCAATAGTACCCCCACAAAAATAAGCAATATAGTAAAGCCAAAAATCCAATCTACCAACAAGAACTCTAGCAGAATGCTCTTCTCCTAACATTGCTAGTTGATCTTTGCCCATCATTTTCCCACAACACCCTTTGCTACCTTCAATACTTTTCAGTCTGGCCATTGAGTATGCAGATCCATTACTGCTTAACAAAGAAGGAAATCCATTGCTGCTTAATAAAGGAGTAAATCCATTTCCATTATCACTAGCCTCCCTGATAAGGAGCTCTTTATGAAGCTCAAGATCTTCAACATCAACCAAAATGAATCCTGAACCTTCAATTCGGAAACTTGAATGTATTGTCCGGCTGAACCAATCTCTTGCATAAACAACACCTGGGATAAACAAGGGAAATATGAGGAGAACAAGTGCTCCACTAAATAAAAGACGAGCAGTTGTTGCACCAGAAGTTGATGAACCAAAGAGGAGGAGATAAAGGCCAGTGATAACAGCTAAGATGTTCAAGATGAGAAAGATAAGAGAATCACGATGTACAGCATCAGGTGGAAGAGGGTCTAAAGATGGTTGTCGAAGAATAGGTATAAGTGCCACTACAGAAGTGAGAAGAGGAATAAGAGCATTTAGAATAAGATAGATGGAAGTGGATGATGGGCTAACTGCATTAGCAGCAAGAGCATATAAGGCTGCACTTACTCCATTGAAGCTTACGGTGAGTGATATGGCTAATGGTTGATTTGCTGGAAAGTTCTTAATGCAGAGGACAAAACACACCGTGTTGAACCAACATATGCTACAACCAGCCAGCAGGCAGAGGAAAAACACCTGCAACAAGTTACATACGTATAGGGGTCAATCAAAGAGGGGAAAAAAAACAGAGAATTTTTTTTTTTTTGGATTAATCAACAATTTAATTGGAAAATTGGTCATCATTCAATATTGAGCAAAACATCATGTTTTGGAAAAATCAGGAAAGAAGAGAGTGTTAGCAAAGAAGATATCAAATCATTTTAACTAAATTAAAAGTTTAATAATAAAAACTATGTAGATTGGTGAGTATGGGAAGTAAGTTATTAGCAGCTCTATATATATAACTTAGTTGAATGGTTGAACCCAACGTAACACATGACTTTCTACCCCTAAAAGCGCTTCCATCTAAAAGTCCTATATCACTTGATTAGGGCCATTATCAAACTGTTTTTCTTTCAGTTTCATATTGTTTTCCGTCTCATCCACACCTTTTGGTACGTTATTAGCAGACACCAATACCATTATTTAATTGACGCCTAAAATTATTTAAAGTCTAAAAGTAGCTTGCTTGTCGCCTTTTTCTAGAGTGATGTATGCTTGCTACCCAACTTTCCGAGAAAAAAACCACCCCTTTCCTCCAGAGGAAAATAAATAACAATAATAATAATTTAAATGAAAATTACCCATATATTTCCTTGGCAAAACAAAGCAGTATAAAAGATATACTAAAAATAAAAAAGGTAAAATACCAAAACAGAACAACAAAAATTAATATGGTAGGTAGACAATTACTAGTTTTTCTTGCATCAGTTGACTGTTTGCTGGTATTTAAAGATTAAGACACATGCTATTACTACATGCATTCTGTTTTCGGTCTATTATTTAATTGTTTTTTTTTTTTTTGTCAGATATTTTATTAAAATTTTTAAAAATAATTTTTATCACATCGGAAGCAAAATCTAATTAGTTCTTATTACTATTAATAATAAATTTTACAATTTTTTTTTATCTCATGTATTTAATTAATAATTAATATATCTTATATATAATAATACCCAAAAGATAATAAAATTTTCTTGGAATTGTCATGAGAAAAGAAAGGGACACGAGAAAGTTGGGAAGGTATTAGATAGTGGAATATGATATTTTGTTTCTTGAAGGCCGTCAAAATAGACCATAAATAATCTTCGCTAGTGTTTGTAGCGTGGCCCCTCAATTCTTCTGATTGAATATTTGAATGCCTACCACGACTTATTGTTAACAGATTATAAGTTGAAAACTAACGGTTAAACAAGAAACCCGAAAATATGATAATGACAATACATTTTAAAAAAATATTTAAATCTAAAACCATTTGCTATGCCTATTTTAAAAAATATATATAAATTAACCACCATGAGTCAGCTCCAGGAAAAGTTGTCTCCTGTTCGACAAATACATGTATGGCTGCTGTTTTTTAGTTTTAAATAAATTAATGTACACAATCTTTTTGAAAAAAAGTTAAAATATAATTATTTAATTTAAATAAATTAATTTTATAATTATTATATTATATGTTAAAAAATTATAATTTTTTTAAAAATATTACAGTAATTTTATTATTATATATAAATAAGTATTTTAGTTATATAATTTTTAAGTTAAATGTATATACTATTAAATCCTCAATTTTAATACTTTTATTAAATTAAAAGCACTTATTTTAAAAAATTATAGAACTAAATTTTTTTTTTTTTTTCATAATAATAAAATTTATATTGTATAATTCATAAATTAAGAGACTAAAATTCTTATTTTAAAAAATTATAATATTTTTAATATGATATTAATATACTTATTTAATAAACATTGTACATACTACATAATATTTTTTCACTTTTGGAAGTATATGACTAATTTTGCCTAAAGGGTCTCTAAAATTCAAGCCTTTTATTTTCTTTTCTTTTGAATAACTAACAGTTAGCAAGCCTAAAGAACTTAGATGGAATGTGAATTTGAAGCTTAAAATTTATATTTTAATATTGAGCTTACATATATGGATTTTATATATATATTTTTTGTAGTAGGTAAATAACTTTTTTAAAATAGAGGTTCTTTTTATAACCTATGAACCGTAGTAATATTTGTAGTGATATTTGTAGGTTGCTGTAGTTTTATCTTTTAAATTTCAATAAGGCCTTGTTTAAAAAAAATAACAGGTAACGTATGAAAAAAAAACATTACTATAATGAAGATCAAAGGAAACATTAATTAATGACAGAAATGGACATCACGTCAGCTCAATAATGTTAGTTTTACAAACGAAAATCTTACTACGATATATTCATATGGAATAATTTATAAGCTCGATTAAGTCAATCTTATATACTAGGCAACCATTGCTTATAATTTTACAAAATTGACGTAGTATTAAATAGGTAATAACCACTGAAAAAACAAATCAATGAAAATCATACTATTCATTAGTGTGGATTTTGAATAATAAAAACAAGAAAAATTATTGTAGAGATCAAAACTAAATTAATTATTGTTGCCTTCTCTCTAGTCCCAAACACATTCTCTCTACCCAAACGAAAAAAAGAGAAAAATGATAAAAAGGTGTGGATTTTTAGTAACAAAAACAGGAAAAATTATCGTGGAAATCAAAACTATATTACCTATTGTCGCATTCTCTCTAAACTCAATGAAAAAAAATGATAAAAAGGGAAAAAATCATAAAAAGGTGTGGATATTGAATAATAAAAACAAGAAAAATTACTGTAGAGATCAAAACTAGATTACTTATCGTCGCATTTTCTATAAACTCAAACGGAAAAAATGATAAAAATGTGTGAATTTTGAATAACAAAAACAAGAAAAATTATTGTGAAGATCAAAACTAAATTACCTATCGTCGCATTCTCTCTAGACTCAAATGAAAAAAAATGATAAAAATGTGTGAATTTTGAATGATAAAAACAAGAAAAATTATTGTGAAGATCAAAACTAGATTACCTATCGTCGCATTCTCTCTAAACCCAAACGGGAAAAATGATAAAAAGGGAAAGAAAAAAATGATAAAAATGTGTGGATTTTGAATAATAAAAATAAGAAAAATTATTGTAGAGATCAAAACTAAATTAATTATCGTCCCATTTTCTTTAGACCCAAATGAGAAAAATGATAAAAAGGTGTGGATTTTCAATAATAAAAATAAGAAAAATTATTGTGGAGATCAAAAATAGATTCCTATCGTCGCATTCTCTCTAGACCCAAACGGAAAAAATAATAAAAAGGAAAAAAATGATAAAAAGGTGTGGATTTTCAATAACAAAAACAAGAAAAATTATTGTGGAGATCAGAACTAGATTAACTATCGTCGCATTCTCTCTACCCAAATGAGAAAAATGATAAAAAAAAAGTGTGAATTTTCAATAACAAAAATGAGAAAAATGATAATAAAAAAAAAGTGTGAATTTTCAATAGCAAAAATAAGAAAAATTATTGTGGAAATTAAAGTTAGATTAATTCGTCGCATTCTCTCTAGAACCAAACTGAAAAAATGATAAAAATGTGTGAATTTTCAATAACAAAAACAAGAAAAATTATTGTAGAGATCAGAACTAAATTAACTATCGTCGCATTCTCTCTATACTCATTGACGCCAAATTGTTATCTTTTAGCCCAAAACTTAAGAGAGATAATTAATCATTCAAAAACGGTAACTATTTTTTTTTTTTTCAATAACGGAAAGTTTTGTGTTATGGATATAAATGTACTATTTTTCATAAAAATAACTTTTTTTTTTATTAAGATGATCATTTTCCATTAAAATGATCAGTTTGTTTTTTTCTCTACAAATACTTTTATTTTAAATTTCAACTTTATATTCAATACATATGGTGAATTTGACTATTTATAAACAATAAAAATATTTCACTCTCAGATTAAAAATATATAATTTAAATTTAATAAATAATAACAAGAACAAGCAGAGGATCCAAATCCTTTTTATTTATGTACTACATTTTGAATATTTTGCACCCCTTTTAAAAAAAAAAATCATCATTTAATAAAAATCCTTTTTTAAATATTTCCACAAATTTTAGAAAAATTATGCCTAGTAGACTAGTAGTTATACCATCTACCGTAAAATAACTCATGTCGTACATTACCCTCTGCAAGTTGTACAGCAATAATTATTAGTTGGACTTAACTTTGAAGATTAAACATAATTAATATACAAATTATACATGAAGTCATCGATCATGTCATATACTACTGAAAATCTATGAAAGTCTAGCTTGTGACTTAGAGCTCCCTAAAAAAATAATATTAAGAACCTACTATAATAGAAGAAGTTTTAGTTTTTTCAATGGTCTTTTATTATGTTCAATAATTAATTATTGTTTTCTTTTATTACTTTGTTTAATTATCATTATTTTTGTTTCCTCAAATATGGACAGTTGTTACAAAAAGTCTATTTAATTTATATTATGTTTTAAGATAATGTACTTTATGTTGTAATTATCTTTGAATATTGAGAACCCGTTACAAATATTTTTATTTAAAATCACGTATCGTATATATTTGAAAATAAATTGAGTTGTGAACTTATACCAACATATTAATTTTTGTGTGTTTTTTTGGCTTTGTATTTAGCATGTATAAAAATAGTAAGTGAAAAAATATATATAAAATTGAAATTACTAGTTTTGTTAAATTTTCTTATTTTTATTTGAAATATATGAATATGTAAAATCAGCAAGTAAAAAAAGTGAAATAAATTTGAAAAAGTTGCAAAAAGAAAAGAAATAAAAATTGATTTAAAAAAATAAAAAAGAAATAAGGTGGTGATTAGAAATGAAATGGGAATGAGAAAGGGTTATGTATGGTTTAATTAGGGCATTAATAAAAATTTATGAATAAATTGAAAATATACAATAGCTTTTTAACAATTTTTTTTTATACCCCCAATGGCCCAATATTCAATATCGTGATCTGATCGTTAACAAAAATCTCAAGGCCAAAACATGAATGATGAAACAAGAAAAGAAGATGAAAAAAAAAACTGGAAATAAGGAAATATATAGAGTGAGACAAAGAAGATACCAGGAAATAAGGAAGAGAGATGATTTGGCAAATGACAAGCCATTGAAGACCATAGCCAATGAAACCCATAAAAGCAGCCATAAACAGGACAACCCACAAAGGAAGATACATTAAAGCCAACCCAGAGGACCATCCAAAAACTTTGCCCAAATCAGAAGCCACAGCCAAATAATTCAACTGCACCTGAGAAATACCTAAAATAGATTTCAAAGCCGAAGAGTAGGCCGAGAAATCAAAATTGGTTCCTGTGAATGCCTGAATCCAAATGGTCGCCACCAAAATCATCCATTTCCGCGATTGCCCTGTCATTATTATTATTTTCACTATTAATTTCCACAACCACTGTGGCCTTTTTACAAAATTTGACGACGATGGTGGTCTAGTAGCATCCTCCTTCGTATTTTTGCAGCGTTTATAACTTTCGCCTAAATGGTCTCTACGTGGCCTCATTTATAAACGTTTATATGTGACCCACCCAGTTTTTCTCTCTCTCAAACTTCTTTAAAAACTCCATTCATGCTGATGTCAATGTTTTGTCTTTATACTCTTGTTTTCTTCAAAGAAAAGGGGAAAAAAATAAAATTTAAACTCTCCATGGCGATTTTTCATTTTTCTGGTTTTTATTTCCTATAAATCTCCCTCTGGTATTTTACTCTTTTTTTTTTTTTTTTAGCTTGATAAATTTCTGGGATTTAACTTACCGTATGAATATATATATATATATAGTTTTTTACTAAGGAAGGGGACTTCAGGTGCATAGCTAGTTTTTCACGTGGCAGCATGTGGTACAAAAGTGGCATGGAGTAAAAAAAATTAATAATCGTATGAGATGGTACATTTTGATATTTTATATACAGTATTATTTGTGCTCTAATAAAAATAAGTTTTTTTACATGTTACCGACTAAAATTTTGATTAGAAATTGAGAAGGGTATTATTCATGTACGTGTTTCATGTTAAACGTTTTTTTCCAAGTGGGATAGTTGCACATAGACGACAAGACAAGACATTGATACTAATATTATACCCGTAAATTTATATACCTAGGCTCAATTAATTTTTGTGTATTATGTGATAAATTAATTAAATAAAAAATGATAAAATTATTTATTTTTTAAAGACCCACACTATATATTTGATATAATATATACATGAATATAAATTTGTTATTTTTTATATCATTTTCTTTTAGCTTAACTAATTAATTATTTTGTCGTATTTCTTCATGTTTGTCGGTAAATTTCTTGTACGGTGAGGATTCCCCGTACATTAATTCTGTTATATATTATACATCCATCGATTCATGGGGTAAACGTTGAAAGTTTGGTGGGAGTTAATTACAATTTCTGTTGGTTATTTACAACCTTGTTGACGATGTTGATCTACTGTGGGATACTGCGTGAGCGACGGAAGGTGTACGTACTGCACATATTATTGTTATCTCATATAATATACATAGAGATAGAAAATGATATGCATCAACTGTCTTATGTTAGTGTTGTATTAAGGGTTAAATTAGGGAGATAATATGTTAAAATAATTGTGAAACAGTTTATTAATTTTTCTTTATAGTTAAAATCTTATTTTTAACCTTACGGTGTACATATATTTTTTATATAACATAAACAATTTATGTTGCTAATTTTAATAATTATTAAATTTTTCGATTTTAACAATAAAACGTCCATCTAAATTAATAATTTATTATTTATTATATATTTTCATAAATATTGATATTTTCAGGATAATTTAATTTATTCCTCAGTACACTAATTTTCATTTTAACTTACCAGTCATTAATTAATATATATTAAAAAAAAAACAAATGAAGCTCATGATTTAAACCAAGGTTCAAGAGTGTGTCAGGCATTGGTTGGAGGATTCACAACCACTTATTGTAACAGTTAATAGAATTTTGATGACTTCTATATTTTTAAATGCATGTAAAAAAATAAAAAAAAAATGAATATGTTATTAAAATTAGTGAAAATATATAAAATTAAACACATTAAAAAATGTAGCTTATTTTAGTATATATTTAAAAGTAGTATCCTTAATTCAAAACTTTACTTGAAGGAGTATCATCGTTCATCAGAGCTCCAAAATTATTTGTCACTCGAGTTTTCGAAGCTACAATAATGTTTATGCTTTTGTACATGTATATAAAGCAATTTTTTGAAAGTGTATTTAAAAATAGAATGAAGTAAAAAATGAAAGAGTTCATGTCACAATTTTATCGTGTTTTAATCTTCTATATATTATGTATATCAGTAGAAGTTTAAGTATATTATATAATTGTAAAGCACCGTATTAATATGTGAGGAGAAACATGTACATTATATGTAATTTTCTTTATTTTTGGAAAGGAAAATAGAGAGTTTGAAATCAGAATTAAAGTTAAACGATTATAAATAAGACATCCAATATTTTGAACGTTTGATATTAAATTAATTGTTATAAGAAGGTGATTTTTTTTAGAAAGAATTTTATTTATTTAATTAATTAATAGCTACAATATTACGATCAAGGATTAAAAAATATATATATAATCTGGATTGATTTTAATCCGAATATATTCAGAGCAAGCGAGCCCGAGTTTAGCAGAAGGCTATGAACGTACTTAATTGTCATGAACATTATTTTCCGGTGGGTATGCTTAACTTTCTTGAAAATGTTGTTGGTTTTCTGAATGACTTGTACAATTATTCTAATACATTAGAGAAACGAGAAGTATTGTGCATTGGGTTTAGGTAATACCAACTCTATTTGGAGCACATGCTAAAAAAAGTGTGTACATGACCCATCAAAATGTTAATATTATACTTATCTTTTAGACATAACTAACTTTCCTACGATCGTTCGGATTCCAAAAATTTACCTAATTAAGATAGCAAATAAGTTAAACATTTTCGTAGAAATTAAAAAAAGTACAACATTTAAACATTTTCTTAGATTAATTTTTGCATCAACTTAATCGCCTTGTTCTGAAAAAGCAATAATACAAGAACCAATCATCATTTTTAATTTGATTTGATTTCATTTAAATTTTTATTTTTATTTTTTTCGCATTTTTTCAAATACCATTGAAAAATCAAGTGAATCCTTTGGCATATATTTATAGAATTTAGTGACTATATATCTTTATATATATAATAAAAATTAACCAGGGAATTATGCTACTTGAGAGAAATTATTATATGAAACAGTGTCATCGTATATTGTCAAATTATCACACTTCCATGTATGAAACAACTTTTTGTTCAACTAAATAAAACAATATTTAAGGTTACAAATTGTTTCATCTTTCCATATTTCTTTTACACTCTATTCACTTTCTGTTTGGTTTCTCAAAAACATGATAAAAACATAAATAATAACTTCTTCTTTTTTTATGATTTAATGTTTATTATAATTAATGTGTTATAATTTAATTAATTTTATATTAATAAAAAATTCTATAATCACTATATTTTTTTTTTTTATATACTATAATTTAACATAAATTATCACTTTTCCACATCAGATCTAAAAATTTCTGGCTGCTTCAGCCGCCATAAATTTCACATGTACATGACAAATCACAATTGTAATTCTTGTTTGTGCCCTACAGCCTAAAAATGTAGCGACAGTAATTTCAGATATGATATAATAATACAAATTAAATAGAATATGATACATATATTTTTAGTAAAATTTACTTATCGCTACTTGTAAGTTATAAATATATAAATATAATATGATTATCATCCCTACTAAAAAATCGATTCTTTACTTATCGCTACTTGTAAGTTGTGACTTTATTGTTAACGTAGCTGATTAGAGTTTTTTTTATATCCTCGATAAAATTGTATTCTACTTACATAATTGCTTTCATATTTAAGAATACTTATAGTTTTTACTATATTTAATAGCAAAATTTGTATTTTATATTCTATACAAAATTGATATATTAATAAAGTTTATATAGAATAAATAAAATTATTCGCAATAAAAAAAATCACATAAATATAATTTTGTCCAATAAAAATATGTCTACTTGTGATTTATGACATATAATACAACATTCACAATTCCATATAAAAGGACATTTCAGCTGAAAATAAAAGGCACTCTCCAACATGATCACTCAATTCCAAGATTATTTATTTTTGCTCAGAACAATAATGGTCTGTATTTTATAACCTAACTATAGTCATATCCCAACAACTTTCCTTTGCAATATTAATGAAAGGAAAATATTATACAACAATTTTTACAATAATAACATGTGTTGCTATTTTATTATGACAATGATTTAATGATTTAATTTATTTTTTATTTTAATTTTCTGAATTTAATAATTTAAATTAAACAGTGATACAAACTATATTTCAATGATTCTTTTAAAATTAAGTACCTAACTAATTAGATTAAGTCTAGAGTATAAAAAGAGTGACACCATGCTAATTTGTTTATACACAATCAATAATTATTGAGTATTAAAATTTTAAGTGATATAAATAAAGAAAAGTGGGGCCACTTTTAATTATTTAAAAAATTATCAAAAATAACACCATTAAAATTTATAATAATAAAACTAGCATATAATAATATTGAACGTTTAATTTAAATGTGCATTCAATATTGAAAAGGGTCTAAATTATGGAAGTTTAATTTCAATTGAATGGTTATTTAAAGAAAAATAATATATCAATCATTTATTAATATTGTAAAAATAAAAATTTAAACATAAGAAGTACTATTTTTATTATTATAAATTTTAATAAGTGTTATTTTTATTATTTTTCTTAATTATTTTTGTCTTTATTCTATAATATTGATATATTATTAATTTAGACGATTAATTTAGATTCAATGAATAATTCATCACCAAATTATGCTTATTAAAAAGGAAAGAAATCCCATTTTATGTGGAATTAATAATACATATAAGCTTATTACTACGTAAAAAAAAATACACAAGCTGATCATGACCAATCGCCATTTTTGGTACGATTATTTGTCCAATATCAGAATCCAAAAAATATATATATATACACAGAACGCGACGCCAGGTCACTTGGATTCGTTCCATTTTTACCACTCTATATGATGAGTCGTTTCTTCTTCTTTTTTGCCTTACCCAATTGAGTCATTGCAATTGACAAAAAAAAAGAAAAAAACTGTGTCATTGCAAGTATCACTTATAATTGATAAACACGTGACAATAAAAGTAATAAAGTGGCAAAAAAATATGATATAAAAAAAAAAAAATTAGGTTTTATATTTTAATTTGTGGCACACCAAACATGTACCAGATAAATTGAGTCTACATATATACACATTCAAATTTTTTGTATCACTTTTAATAAATCAAACATGTACTACTACTCGCAGTATATAAGTGTGCAGTAATTTTGGAGATAGAAAGCAAAACAGTTTATAAAAATAATACGAAGACATATATAATATGATATTATATAACCGAAAAACAGAGCTTACAGATGCCACCGAAAAATCTGTTGGACGAACTTGGCTTTGTCCATTCAAACATGAGAGGCTGCCCTGTTCATATATGCAATGATATGAATTCAACGTTTACCTTTATTCAGTGAATCACATGTTCGCTTTGCGTTTGGAATAAAAAGAAATCACATGCTTTGCGTATTCTTCTTTTATGTAAATGATAAATGGTAAATAAATCCTTTTTAAAATTGAACTTTCTTTAAATGGGAATTACATGCTTTCAAAAATATAAGATTGTATATAATGTATTAAGGAATACATTTAGAATTTTTTTCCCTTTTTTTATTTAGAAGGACACTCAATTTCTACCAGCAAATAAAACAAAACAAATTAATTTTTACAAAAAGAAAAGGCAGAGCTAAGCTATATATATATATATATGCATAGGTAAAAAAAATTATATCAAAAACCATGTATATTGCGAACCAACATTCATTGAATTAATGAGAACGTTATTAATATAATTAGTGGCAAAATTATAGCATTAATGTTCATTAATACGAGATTGATTGCTTGACATGCACAAGCAAATTGCCATGTGTATGCATTATATTACTAATTTAATGGTTTAATCAATCTAACTTATATATGCATGAATGCTTAGTTCTTGATCCAAATCTGGCTTGATTTTCTTACTTTTATTTACACATTAATTTTGAATTATTTAATTTCCGTAATAAATCCCAGAAACAATTTTAAGTGAAACCATTTTTAATAAGAAGAAAGTACCATATACTTATTACAAAAACAATATTTATGTCATATACTTGTTCTTTGTAACGGTTTAATCTTATTTTTATTAAAAAGTGACTACATAAAAATTAAGTTAATTTTTTATTTTTTAATTACATTAGATAAAAATTATTTTAAATTGAATAAATTGAAAAAAATAATAATAAATAAATATAAACATAACAAATTATTATTTATTATTACGTAATCATTTTTTTTTTCATAATAATAAGATTAAATATAATAAAAATTAGATATAGAACTTAATTATTACTTTTAAAATAAGTATAAAATATGTATATCACCTCTTAATAAAACGTAAAAAAGCACGCCTGTATTTTAGAAAATTAAAAATAGTAGCAAACAACTCGGTAAACTTCCAAGTTCCAAAGTCCTCGGGGTTGGCTTATGTAAAATTGAGAAAATAAGGGGCCTCGAAAATCATACAAGGTACAAAATAATTTTTTTTATCCTTAAAGTTCACAATAACAAAAAATAATACAATTATTTTGAATTAATTTTAGATGTAAAAAATAATAATTAAAAATTTAATCTTGAATCTTTATTGATTTTAGGTATGATGATGTATGACTGAGTAAGATTAAAATCATGCATTTTTTATCAATTTAAATATGATTCAATTTGAAGTAAATTTAAAGATATTTAATTTAAATTCAATTCGATGATGTACTCAATCATAGCAAATTCAAATTCGAGTAGATCAAATTTTTGGATTGGATTATAATTTATTTTTAAATTATTGTCATAATAAAATATAATATTTACTAACTTTTAAATTTTAAAATGATATATCAAGAAAATTTATTTATTTATATTTACAATATTGTAATAATAAAAAAGTATATTCTTAAACATTATTAAATTATTATAGAGAATTTAATATTTATATTTATTTTTAAACTAAAATAGTACTTAAATATATTCAAGTGTAATATTTAAATATAACACATTAAAAATAAAATATACATTTATTTATAATTTTATAGTAATTTAGTTTTGATCGAATTGTAGAGGATTATAAAATTTCGGTTTAATTGTATGATATAACTTTCCTTCATGTATAAAATTTTATTTTTAACCCCCTCACGAAAAAGAATATATGTTTACTTTTGTTATAACGTAAATAAATATATTTTTTAGTATTATAAGAAAATGAACATATATTTTTTTACTGAAGAGATTAAAAATGAAACCACTTAAATAACTATATTATTTATGCAACTAAGAATAAAATTTATCAATCTAAATCTAAATGAATTATATACTTTTAAATTCAAATCTAATCTAAAAATAAAATTTGTCAATATAATTTAATTCAAACCAAATCTGATGAATTCTATCAAATTTTTTAATTTTAATAAATTGATGAGATTATTTGCCGACACTTGTGCCTAAGCACTCTTTGTTATTTTCAGGGCTAGAGCTTTTTGTTCATTAATGTTTGGGCCAATTTAGCATTACACTTTATTTCTTACAATCTTTCGAACCAGCCCAACTTCAACCTTACGGCCTTGCCCTTACTCTGCCTCCTCTTTCTCTCACCCAATACCGGTCGTCGTGCTCTAGCTCGACTCTGTGGCACCTGCAGGTTAAACCCTCACGGCTCACAGTAGCTTCAAAAGTTTAAACCCTCGCCCCTCTCACCTAACTTCATATTTCCCGATTTCTGTGATAGTTTTTTTTTTTTTAATTTATCTTTCTAATGGCGTGGCCCTTTCTAAGCCTTTAGCCAAAGTAACCAAAACTCAATCATGGCTGCTTCTCCACCTTACCTCAAAATCCTTGGATACAAATTAAAAACCCAATTTTCCGAACTGTATTTTCATTCTTCTATGGACATGAGAAGGATCCAATTATCGAAGCCCGTTATTCTCTTCTCAACTTTTAATCGTCCCTCAACCTGTGTAACATTAGCCGCTCAACACGATCAACAGCATCCTCATTTACAACCATTGCACCTCCACGATCAATCGCAATCATCTAATCAGAGTTTGGTCAGTTGGATATCTTCTATTCTCTCAAAACCATCTTTAGATTCTTCTAAATGTAAAGAACTCATACCCCATTTGTCCCCTCATAATTTTGATCGATTATTTTCCTCAGTTAGCTCCCATGTTAACCCAAAAACAGCTCTTAATTTTTTCTATTTTGCTTCCGAATATTTTAAATTTCAATTTACAGTGAGATCATATTGTCTTCTTATTCATTTGTTAGTTATTTCGGGTCTTGTACCACCTGCGAGATTGCTTTTGATTCGTTTGATTGATCTGAAAATTCCCGTTTTGTACTCCAATCCAAACAACCAGCATATTGAAATAGCAATTTCCATGCTAAATTTGAATGCTGTATTGGAGCGGCCTATTGGTGTTGAAGTATTCGATTTATTAATGCATGTCTACTGCACTCAATTTAAAAACTTGGGCTTAGGTTGTGCTGTTAATGTGTTTATGACGTTGGCAAGTCGGAGAACTTTTCCTTCTCCGAAGATTTGTAATGTTTTGTTAAGCTCTTTAGTGAAGGTGGATGAACTTCAAAAGTGTTACCAAGTGTTTGAAGTAATGTGTCAGGGTGTTGCTCCTGATGTTTACTTGTTCACGACTGCAATTAATGCCTTTTTTAAGGGAGGGAAGGTTGAAGATGCCATTGTTTTGTTTTTGAAAATGGAGGAGCTAGGGATTGCTCCAAATGTTGTTACATATAATAGTATTATTCACGGACTATGCATGAATGGGAGATTGGATGAAGCGTTTGGGTTCAAAGACAAGATGATTGAGAAAAACGTGAAGCCAAATCTTAAAACATATAGTGTGCTTATAAATGGTCTGATTAAGTCGGACAAACATGATGAAGCAAATTGTGTTTTGAAGGAGATGACCAATAAGGGCTTGGTCCCGAATGAGGTTGTCTACAATACGTTGATTGGTGGATATTGTAGAAAGGGATGTATTGAAGAGGCACTCAAGCTACGGGAAGATATGGTTTCCAAGGGGCTAACTCCTAATTCAATTACTCTTAAATCTTTGTTACTTGGTCTTTGCAAAACTAAAGAATTTCAGTATGCTGAGAAAATCTTAGATGAGATGTTGGCCAAATTATCCCTTGATCAGAGTCTTTTTTGTGATATTATTTATTTTTTGTGTGTGAACTCTAGGTTTGATTCTGCATTTCGGTTCACTAGGGAAATGCTGCAAAAGAACTTTAGGCCTGCTGATAGGCTGCTTACCATGTTGGTAGACGGGCTTTGTAAGGATGGAAAGCAGTCTGAGGCCATTGAACTTTGGCATCAGCTATGGGAGAAAGGGTTTGCAGCCAACACAGTGACCTCAAATGCTTTAATCAACGGTCTTTGTAAAGCAGGTAACATGCAGGTGACTGTAAGGGTTCTAAAAGCAATGCTTTGTAGGGGTTTGATACTGGATCAAGTCTCGTACAATACACTAATAATGGGTTGTTGCAAGGAAGGAAAAGTGGACGAAGCTTGTAAACTTCGGGAAGAGATGTCTAAGAAAGGTATTCAACCAGATACCTACACGTACAATTTGCTAATGCATGGATTTTGCTATATAGAAAAAGTAGATGATGCTCTTGGACTCTTGGATGAGTTGAAAAATAATGGTCTGGTTCCAAATGTGTATACGTATGGTGTGATAATAGATGGGTACTGTAAAGCTGACAGAATCAAAGAGGCTGAAAACCTATTCAGTGAGCTGGTAGCTAACGAGATGGTGCTAAATTCCGTGATTTATAACATACTGATTGGTGCATATTGCCATATTGGGAACATAGTGGCAGCCAGTAGACTTCGTGATGACATGAGAAACAAGGGCATTCCACCAACTTGTGCTACATATTCTTCTCTAATACAAGGAATGAGCAATAATGGAAATGTTCAGGGTGCAAGAGATCTTATAGATGAAATGAGGAGGGTGGGTTTGTCTCCAAATGTTGTTTGCTATACTGCATTAATTTGTGGTTATTCAAAGCTAGGTCAAATGGACAAAGTTCATAGTGTTTTACAGGAAATGTCTTCATGTAACATACAACCTAATAAAATTACATACACTGTCATTATTGATGGATATTGTAAATTGGGAAATTTGGAAGAAGCTACTAAGTTGCTACATAAAATGGAAGAAAAGGGAATTGTCCCTGACACTGTCATTTATAATGCCTTGACAAATGGGTTTTACAAAGAAGGGAAGATAGAGGAAGCTTTTGAAGTATGCAATAATATGTCCTTTAAAGAATTAGTTTTAGATGAAATAACTCATACAACACTGTTTCATGGATGTCATCAGCAAACAACATGCCCAAGTAAAGAATGATCAGGTAACTTATAATAGGTTGGGACTTTTCTTACTACGAGATCATTTTTAATTGTAGTAAATTTCTATTAAGATAATTGAATAAGATTTTTTATATGATTCCTAACTCCAAAACTTATAGCTGGATATTTTGTGGCATAAAGCAATTGATTTACTGTTTTACTTTTGTCTTTGTTTACTTGTAGGAATGGTGATTATGGAAGCATTTGCTTATCTTTTCTGAAGGTGGAAGATTGGTTTGAGAACTTGATTTGGATAAGTACGGTAACATTCTGTTTACAAGTTTGTTTTATTCGTTGAAGAATTTTCTTTACGAATCTTTTGCACTTGTGAAACGGTTTCTTTTATTGGTGTAGTATTTTTGCACTGCTCAAATCTTTTCTTCATGATGCATCACGCTGATATTTAGAACCTACTCTGCATAGTTCTCATGTCAGGACCATCACAGGGCGAGATCCTTGTGATGATGTAAATTAAAAGTCTATCCTTTTAATCGTTATTTGAATTGTTTGGAGAGAGTTTGGGTCGGGTCATCTGTGAGTTTTAATCTCCAGTCTGATCAAAGGTATTAATATAGAAGCTTAGGACTTGGATTGAGGTGAGAGTGTTTCATTATTACAAGAAGTTTGAGAAAATAATCGAAAATAAAGGAATTTGTCAATGAGATTCAGCATTTTCTTAAAGTTCTGGTGGCATTAGGAAAACATGTTATTTATTTTTTATCTAATAAAATATAGAAAACGAGTGCCCTCTTCCTGGTTAATTTAGTAGAATGCTGTATATTATTTTTCTCATAATATAATCTTAGTATAGTTACAATTGAACGCTAGATGTCCATAACAGAGCATGACCAAGGTTATTCTTTTGATAAGAATAGGTCCCAAGGATATGACAACTCTATCTGTTGTATTCATACTTGTTAATGGTGAAAGGACCAACTTTTTGATACTTGCTCATGGTTGATATTCCTTTGATGACTTCTATTTTCCTTGAGTTTATCATGTCTAATGCAATGACTATCCATAATTTTATAATCTTGTTTTTTGAACAGCTAGCATTAACATTGAAACCATAACGATTGAGAAGTGGAATAATTATGTTCTTTGATTGCAATCCTTAATCTTGTTTTGGATTTTTGCTTGGAATCTGATGAATGATTTTGTTCCCTTAGTTCCAAATTGTTTTCTCAATCCTTTTAGAAATTGTTTGTTGTCTTTGTCAGCAGTTCTCTCTAAGAGCAAAGAGTTATCTAGAAATAAAGTCAGAAATTTAGCTTTGTGCTTCAGCTTTGACAACATTGGCAAACTTCCTTGGATGAGCATATCCCATCTGCCCAGGAACCTTATTCCATATATCTTTTGGGTCATCCCTATATGTTACATAGCACATGAAGTCCACGTAGATTCATGATGCCTACAGTACATTGGGGGAATTCTTAAATGAACAACTTCATCTTTTGCGTGCTGCCTTGAGGATGATGACTATTTTGGATGATATTAGTGTTTGTCTACGTGAAGAAAGTGAACAGTGGGATTTCTTGCTTATGATGGATAAGATGGAGGCCTTCTAGAAATTCACCACATTTTCTCTTTGGATAACATGAAATGGTATGGTCGTCTTTTTCTTCAATTTGTTAAAGCATATTTGCATTTGTGCTTTGGATTCATACTTTAAGCATCATGGATGGAGTTAAAGAATAGTTTCTTATGTAATATCTGTCGAGATGTGTAGTGATATTACAACTTCTAAAAATGAGTCTTTCAAATGCTTTGATGGAAAATATGTAGTTTGCTTTAATTATCATGTTTTTTATAGATCAACTGATAATTAGGGGTTGGATCTTGACAGAAGGTAACTTGTACTTCATTATCATGTTTGGTTTCACCGTCTTTTGAAGAAAATCTTATAAAGAAAGAAAAAAAAATTGAGATTTGAAGAGTATTTCCAGGAAAATAATTTTTTGCTTCCTTCTCATGATTAATGCATTCCCTTTACAAACACTCTGTTAGGGATAGGATAAGACTTCTAGCTGATACACATATTACTAATTTATACTATTTTCCTTTGTAAAATTTGTATTTCTCTTGGAAAACTATTTCAGTCTTCAGATTCATCTTAAGAAATTCTATTAGTTGTTTTACCAAAGATTTTTTGTTCTTTCTATTGTTTATTAGTTATGGTGTAAATTCAAAACGCTAACTCAGGTCAGAGGCTGAAATATAATCAAAGCATGGTGATCATTTACGTACACTGATCTTGTACTCTAGTTGGTATGTTGCTCTATTTCGCCAGGTCGCATGAAGTACATTCAAAGACTTTACAGACATTACTATGGTTAGCTTCCTGTCTTTATTTTAATTTTAATGTAAATAGTTCGCTTCCTTCCAAATTAGAAGCCTTGTAGATTAGTTAAAGGGAAAAGTCACAGTATTGGAACTAGTTTTAAGAAAATTCATAATGTAGCATAATAAAGATTTTCCAAATTATTTACAACATGTGTGTAACTTGGTTACGTGGGTGTGTAAATTCTTTCAAATCTACTTTTGAAATAAATCTAACTCAAATTATATTGTGAATTTTCTCAAAACTCGATCATATATTAGGTGATTACCGTTAATTAAAAAAAAAATACTTCTCTCTTTCTCCGTATCTTGTCCTTTTCTTGTTCCTATCATTTGTACTTTTTCGATAAACTTACGCAACTTTGATTTTGCAGACCAGATCAGGGCTTAGGAAAGATGCAATGAAGTGTCAAACCTAATTGAACGCTTAGATAATTTAGATGTCATACCCTCAGCCAAACTGGAGTTTGATCGAGTATAAACTCCTGAACATCAAGGAAGACAGGTTTTTCCAGTTTGGAGAGTAAAATCTGATTGTCCAAGTAATTCAAAGATAAGGATTTAGAGCTTGTTTGGTATTACCTGATCAGATTGGACTAGTTTAATTTTGAACTGAATTGTATAATACCAAGTTTGTTTGAAAAAATGTTTTCTTATTTTCTTTTCACAGAGAAATATTTCACCTAATAAATCTAGTGGTTTTGTCACAATTGATCCAAAGTGGAGCTTTTCTAAAAAAAAAAAAAAAAAAGATTAAAAATTAAAATTGCACTCAAAGGCTTGCATGAAAAATGGGTATTGAACCCTTTCATCAAAATCATTGAATCACTTCCAATGATACTAAGTTAAAAACTTTTATATTGATACGCTTTTATTAGAGAAACGAAATTAAAACTGAGAGGTTAATAGGGAATACATAACATAGGCGATATGTATATATTTATATATGTAAAGAGTTGTTCAACCAACTTGTGGTTTATTAAGAACCGGACCATTAGGACAGTTATTATCAGGAATTCTCAAAATAACACGGTTGCAGCATATAATATCTATGAGACGTACGGACGTAATGTATATATCAACTTTGACATTTGGATTGTCGCTCTCAATTATACTCTTTGCTTGCAATGCTGCTACTCCTTTCAGTTGAGGCCATTCAACTTTAAGCCCTGTATTTATATGTAAAATTAATAATGTTATGGATCATAAAAAAAAATACAAGTAATTCAAATAAGTCTTAATTAAGTTTAAACACCTGGGAATCGACTTTGGCAATATCTGCCTGTACAGTCACAATAATCACATTCCCCTTTTGTACCAACATCTAAACAGCCTTTTCCAGCAGCTGCAGGTGAAAGTGCTTCTTCATTCATCAAGTTTCCGACTCCCAAATCAAAAACCATTGACAAAAATACCAAGAAACAAACAAGTTTATGAGCTTGTTCAAAACCATTATCAAACGCCATTTCTTTCTCTTTTAGACTTGGGCCAACTTGGGAATGTTTCAAATTGCATAACATTGTCATTCTTTATTTATAGAATTCAGGCAGGCACAGTGCATTTTGAATTAGCTACGTATGGTAACTTATGTATTGCATTAATTAATATGTATTAACAGCCAAAACAGAACTCATTAATTGCTTTAATTAATAACAATATCTGCATTTTTAATTAACATGTTTATTTTTTATTTTTAGAAAATTATCAAAAATAACATCCCAAAAATTTATAATAACAAAACTAATACCCAATAACATTGAACATCTAATTTGAATATGTAATATTAAACGGGTCTAAATTGTTGTTGTTTAATTCTAATTGAATGGATGCTTAAATAAAAATGATATATCAATTATTTTTTTAATTATAAAATTATAAGTTTAAATACAATGAGTGTTATTTTTATTATTATAAATTTTAAATGATATTATTTTTATTATTTTTGTTATTTTCTTTCTCCCAGTGAAATAAAAAATAAGATGACTACAATTCCACCACCTTTTGCAAGTCAAAGCAATTAAACTTACTAACAATTTTTGTAACTAATTGAGTCAACTAATTTTAAAAAAGAGATAAATTATGATGAAATAATGCACTTAATACCTATTTTTAAATATATAATATATATATATATATATATATATATATATATATATATATATATATATATATTTTCAACTAAATTTGATATGACAAAGAAAGTAATAATTGCAAATAAAAGTTAAAAAAATGAAATAAAAATAAAAATTGACAATTTATCCTTATCAATGTTATCATATAAGAAAAAAAAAATTCTTCCCTTGATGTAGAAGTAGAACCTTGCTTGAAATAATCAACACTCGCCTCTCCAAAATATATAATGATTATTCAATTCCATTATAATTAGACATGGATTCCCCATGTTTACACAATATTATACTTCTTCCAACCATCCCACTTAGCAAAAGCATGATCTTTGACCATCACTTTAACCATATAGTTTTCCAATATATCACAGAGTCACCTTCTAACAAGAACTTCCCACCATCAATTTCATTTACGCTTTTAATTCATATGAAAGGTGCATCATCTAATTGAGTTTAAAACTCATCTCCCTTCAAATGTAATATTAAAGACAACTAGCAATAAAGAGTAACAATAACTACCGTACCTTTCAATCTAATTCGTAGCAAAATAATCTTCTCATATTGACCTTTCATACAAAAGAAACATTTTAATTGAGAGATTTCTTGTTATAGCTTAATCAATATTAACCTCTAAAGCTACTTTCACTAGTGTTTTTAATGTAGCTTCTAATATCCAAATCCTAATTAGCACGTCGAATAGCAAGAACATTGAGTAAATCATTTCTACCATATATATATATATATATCTCATGCCAAACTTAACATCCTTATTATATCTATAAGTAATGAATTTAACGGAATGACAACTTCATTTTCATAGTCGGGTCAAATCAATGATCAATCTTGTAAACACTTTAAATGTTTAAGAAAACTCTAAATGTTCTCATTACATTCGTAAAAATAAACTAAATATTTTATTAATTATTGTGGTGTATCGTAATAAAAATGAAAACGTTGGATCTTATTTAAAATAAAATAAAAACGTTGGTAGAATACAACTCTATTGAATACAAATAAAATTACACAATATTCTACTAAACCTTTTGAATTATCCGTTTTAAATGCATAAAATAAATGTTCCACATGAACCTCTCCTTCCAATATCCGAAATTTTTTATTTGATTCTGATTAAAAGGTGGTGGTATATAACTATATATAGAGAGTGAGAGAGTAAAAGACACGATCATCGATCCATGTAGAGAAGCATCCAACGGTCTAAGATTAGAGAAAAGGCCGATGGGGCTCAGTGGTGAAAATTCAAAATTCAAATATCCTTCCAAAATATTTAAATCTGTTCTTATAGGCTCCAGGTTTTACGTTACGTATATCGCACCAACGGAGACTCTGAGACACAAACCCCGAATAGACAAGGACAAAAATGAAAGACTAAGTGGGCCAGGTGTCCCATTATTATAACGACACAACAGGCGTCCCGGTATGAAGAAAAGTATAATGGAGAAATTATATATAAAAAATTCTAATTAATTAATTCATATATTAAATAATAAATATGATATAAATTTTAATGACAAATATCAGAACACCTAATTACTATTTATCAAGTAAGTTCTAGTAAACTTATATAATTATATCTTTATTGATATATAATTTGCATTTTCCAATATTAACTCACGCGTGACGTTATCCTCCTATCAGTTTACAGTCAGAAGTTTTAACTATTTGATACAATAGTCATCAATGATCGAGAATAGAACATATATTAACATTATATTATATAAATTAAATTATTATAGATAAATATATATTTGATATAAAATTATAATATAAAATGATCTTGATAAAATAATTATAAAATTATTTATTAATAAAAAATTAATTAAATTATATTATGTGAATTAATGTAAATAATAAAAAATATTTTGTAAAAACATATAAGAGGAGAATATTCTATAAAAGAATAAATATGGTGGCATCTCAAGACATATTAGGAAATAATATTTCTAAAATATGAGTAAAAAGTTATGAAGGATATTTGGCAGGAGATATGTTGAATAAAATATAAAGTCTATTCACTTTAAGCATGTGGGTGTTTTAGGTAGAGTGGAAGACACAACCAATGTTCTTCACTGTTTTTTTTTTCTTTTCAAGATTACAACAGTATTTATTTTGCAGAGAACGACATCAATACATACAATGAATCTGAAACGAGGAATTAAAAAAAAAAAGAACTCTGTTTCTCTGTCTCTTGCTTATGTAATGATTTAATCATATCAGGTTAGGGGATTGGAAAATGTATAATGAAGCGTCGACCACAATAGAAGGGTACATTTAGGGCTTAATAATTGAGCTGAACATGTAATACCAGGTTTGGCGTTGTCCCGTTTATAACAAGTGTGATTTTGTGAAAAACGTTGTTTCCTTTTCTTTTCACAGAGATAAACTTCAGATTAAATCAAGTGATTTTGTCAAGATTGATGTAAAGTTTAATAAAGTTAATCAAAGACTTATCATATTTATGTGCAGATGTTTTTAGGTAAATCAATTGATTTTTGATTACAAGTCGGCAAAACTCTCCACTTATTAAGCCATTTTGATTATTTTTTTTTCACACATATATTGTTTATCGATACTGAAATGATATATCAAAATTAACACACGAAAATAGTGCTCTTTTCTAGTAGATAAGAAAGAGAGTCAGAGAGATGTCCCAATTATTCACTTTTATTAGAGAAAATAACTTTAAATTCTCACCGGTACGTATTAACCAGAAAGAATATATAAAAATTTCACGTCATAAATTTTTTGAGTTCATCATCTTACCTCATTTAATTTTTGGTAAGTTGAAATAGCTAGTAATGAGATAATAAATTATGAAATATCTCATTATTTTAAATAAGTCTAATTAAGACAAGTAATATATATATATATATATATATATATATATGATTAACTTTTAATAGAATGAATTGAGGTGAGATTTAAATAGAATGAAATAACTTTAGCTTATATGAATCTATTAATAATATCAAATAGAATGTGAAATAGAATGAGATAACTCATTTAACACATTCTACTGTAAGGAAAAAAAAAAAAAGTGTTTAGATATATAAAGCCGATCAACCAATGTGTGGTTTATTAATAACAGGACCGTTAGGACAGTTATTGTCAGGAACTCTTATTATAATAACACGGTTGCAACATATAATCTCAATCAGAATTATGGACTCCATGTATATATCAACTTTCACATTTGGGTCGTCTTTCTCAATTTTTTGCTTTGCTTTGCTTGCATTGCTGGCTTTCCTTCTAGTTCAGGCCATTCAACTTTCAGCCTTGTATTTCATTTAATTAAAATGATGCCAATTATTGTTAGGTTAAAAAAGATAGTATTATAGAGCATTTTAGTTACAAAAAGTGTAGTACATAACTCATATATTGTACATTGACCCAAATAAAATAAAATAAAAATACTAAAAAATAGTTTTGTGGGTCACATAAATCAAATTATAAATGTCAAAATAAAATTAACAATAAATTCGAAGTTGTTAATTGAGTCATATTAGTATCTTTTTACCCTTTAAAATTAAGTCAATGTGATTCATACAAGACCTCTTTCAATCTCAATGATTATATATTACTTTTATGAAAAATTAATGTTTCAAAATTAATATATATATATATCTGTAGCTATAAAATTATGCCTAATTTTTTATACCATCATATTTTAATGATTGAAATTTAAAGAGAATAAAAGAAAAAAAAATGTTGTCCTTAATTTTAATCATTAAAAATAAATAGTAAAAAATTTAGGTAATAAATTTTAATGTTGAGATCCTTTTATAACCAGGAAATCGACTCTGGCAAAATTTGCGGGTACAGTCACAATAATCGCATCGTCCTTTGGGACCTAAAACAACACACCCTCTTTCTAGTACCAGCCGGTGATGGTGGAAGTGCATCTTCATTAATTAAGTTCCCTACTCCCAAATCAAAAACCAATTAACAAAAATACCAAGAAACAAACAAGTTTTTTATCAGAGTCATAACCAATATCCAAAGCCATTTTATTCTCTATTAGATTCGGGACAATTTGGGAATGTTTTAAATCTGCAAAACATTTTCACTTTATTTATAGAAGAAGAATTCAGGTCAGCACTAGCATAGTATCTTATAAATTAGCCAGGTAACTTCTCAACTGCAATAATTATATTTATTGAGTCAAAACAGTAACTTATTAATTGCTTTAATTGGTAACAATGTCTGGAACCCGCTTCCATACATGAATTTCTGCACAAGGAACTTCGCATTGCTATTTTTTTTTTAGGGAAAAACTTTTCTTTTAGTACTAAACTTATTAATTTTTTTGTTGATTTACTACTTTTTTTTTTTTTGTAAACTTAATACTAAAATTAGCTAATTTTGTTTCAAGTTAGTATTTTGTTACTGATACTTTTTAATACTCACATGAAGCATATAATTGACATACATAATTGCTATTTTCTTCTTAAACACTTCAAAATACTTACAAAGAGAAAACATAGCACTGCATTACAATTCACAATTTATAAACTTCTTATTACTGGGGAAATTAGTTTTTTTTTTTTTTCTAATAAAAAATAAATAGAGGCGAAATTAGTTACTATTAAAAGTGTTGATACTTGATACTTATCCAACATGTGAAAACAACACAATAAAAAACATTTGGATTAAAATTTGAAACAAATGATTTTTTATATTAAAAAGAAACAAATGTTTAAATAGTTATACATTTACACGAATGCATTGAGGAGAGTTCGAGCTATCATCATTTTATTGATTTGTAGAAGTATATATTATTGCATTATAAAGTAACGAGTTTAGAATATAGTTAATTGTTTAATTTATAAATTTAAAGCTAATGTTCTTCTTTGTTATTATAAATAATTTAAAAAAAAATTGTCTAATTTTTATAATGCATTAACAAACACATTAATACAGTATGAACCTAGGAAGCAAACACATAAATACATACGACACAACGGTCACTCTTAACTTAACTTCTATGTTAAAGGGACCTGAACAATTATGTCACTCTTATATATATCTATATATATTACACACAATTAAAGGGACCTGAACGTCTATGCGTCCAAAATAATTAGTACTGAAATTGAAGAAGACTAGCATTCATAGGCTGAAAGATGGAATCAGATTCCAAAGCAGACGCCAATTCAGGCCAAAGGATGGCAGATACAGTCCAAGATCCATCTCTACTAGCACTAGGCCTCTGATTCATATAAGCAACTCCAATCTTCTTAATTGTAGAACACACTGTTCCAAGAACAGGACTACCAAATCCAAAGTCCAATTCTCCCACTGGAAACCTTCTTCCTGATGACAGAACCAAGGCTTTAGATCCTCCTAATTGACCCAAAACATTTCTTGATAACATCAATCCAGGCTTTTTACATTCTATCCAATCTATCAAATCTTGAAAATGATCTCCATTAGCTACTTTTGCAATTGCCTCATGAACCTTACTTGATATATCTGATATAGAACCTTGTTTTAACTCCTCAACACTTGCCTCTCCAAAACCTACTGACAAAACATTTCCAATATAATTAGACATTGATTTCCCGCTGAACATTCTACTTCTTCCATCTACTAACCAACCCATTTTACACAAAGACTCATCTTTGTCCATCACATTAACCATAGTTTTCCACACATAAGCAGACAAGGCCTCAATCTTTGTCCTCTTCTTACCATTCAAACAAGCAAGACACTGAAGCAAATTTATTTTGGACTTATGTATAAAATATAAACGCTTTATTAAGTTTTTGGGAGTTGGGATATTCATTATCTCTTCCACCGTACATTTGACAAAGTTTTGGTCAAAAGAAGGGTGATAAGAAGGAGGAAAACGAGCACAAAGTTTTCTTTTATGATCTGGTATGCAAGAAATCGGTTTATTTCTGGCTATTTCGGACCATGAAAGAAGAAACTTACTAAAGGCACTAGCATCACCAAGGGCATGATCAAAAGTAAATGCAACTGAAATGCCTCCACAAGTAAAATATGTTACTTGGATTTGAAATGGGAATTCAGGGTTGATTAAAACTAACCTCCCTTGAAGACATTGATCAAGATTGTAGAAATTTAATGTGCTTAAAGGGATGTTAGCATTGGCTTCAACAACAAGAACACCACTATTGTCACAGATGATTTCAGGTTCATTTGTACTTGGGTTTTGAACTATTCGACCAGTAAAAGGGTAGTAGTAATTAAGTGTGACAGAGAGGGAGTTTTTCAAAACTTCAATTGGGTTAATCTCTGAAAACTGAGGTTTTTCATAGAAGTAGAAGTATGTTACTGGAAAACGACCAGAGAGTAGGTCTAGATTTGATAGACCGAGGATATTAGGGTTTGGAAAGGGATTATTTATAGCTTTTACAACATGTTTCTTAGTGAAACTTACTTCCAATGTGCTCTCACCTTCCATGAGAAACCTGTACTTATTGCCTTTATAGTTTACCCTCTCTGTAGTAGTGTATTAATGACTTACTTCAGAGCCAGCCTATATATATATATATATATATATAAGGACAATCTCTTACTCATAAGAACGAAAATAATTAGCAACAATAATCTAGAAGCTGGGTGCTTTATAATAAAAAGAATAATTCGTTTTATAAATATCCTTTTTGTGATTGGTTTCAAATACCAATAAAAAATAAGTTTTGTTATAAATTGTTCACACTTTCATTTTAAATATTATACATTTTTTAAATAATATTTTACGACTCAAACATTTTAGGTTTAAAATTCTAATATTACATTTACATGCTTCACAAAAAAACTTTAATACTACCGAATTACAATTACTCCAACTAAATATTGTATTTTGAATACTTTTTCTTGACTCCCTATTTGAATACAAAAATCCTTTCGATTATTATCTGACTTAATTATTCAATTAATTTTACTTTTTTTTTTCCTTAAATTTTTATTTTTTTTTTACGTTATAAAACATGTATATAGCATGCATAAAAAAATATGTTTTTATGTTGTAATAAAATGTATATATGTATTATATGAAGTAATTAAAAATAAAATTTTATGCACGAAGAATATTATTATGTTGTATAATTAAAACAAAACTATATATCGAACTAGTAGGAAGATTGGTAAAGCAAAAGAGAAAAAGGGTATATAGAAAATGGTACACTTCATCTCTAAAAGGAACTCGGGAGGGGCTAATGGGTAACGCTTTATTTGCTTTAATATATCAACGGTTGAAGATGCTTGTTGGCTTGACTGGACATGACACCAAAAAGATTCAGTGACGTTTAGGGGAGGAATTAAAAGCAGCAATTGAGTAGATGAACTTGGCAGACAGCATTATCACCCAACTGAACTGAATGGGAATGGATCTAAATGTAATATTATACTATTGAAGAGAAATGCATGTATAATGTACAAGTATCATAAAACCCACAAAAATTTGTCGAGTTATTACTTATTCATGACGTTTCTTGTGAATCTTGCTTCTTTATCGCTGAGCTCATCATTGAAGGTACATGGTGCTTAGCATCAAGCTGGCTTACAAAGATTTTTATGTCAAAAAAAAAATATATATATATATGAAAACAGGAGGAAATACCTTTTAATAAAATGTTATATTTTCAGTTCGCTACATATCATTTGATAAGATTATATTATGATGCTTTGATTTTTATTAAATTTTTTAATTTTTAATAAATGATTCTACTGATATTTTAATTCATGGCAAGAAGGGCCATACTTATGATTTTTTGGGGGCAATGATTAAGTTTTTATTTTTCTATTATAAGAATTAAGTAATTTGAATGGTAATTAAAGTGGGTGAAAGCCCTTTTGACAATGCAGGACTATTTCGACATTGTCTATCATCTATCAATGATGGAATGTTTTTCTAATTGAGTTGGAGGAGTAGTTATTAAGTGCCAAAGTGTCTCGATCTTCCGAATGTAAACTAAGAACGAACTTGTCAAATGCTCTTCACTTTCGAGAATCCCTTATTTATTTTTACCTTAGAACCGGTAAGGCTTCACTCTAATAATATTGTCCAATTCGCTCGTAAACCCGTAAAATGGAATTAGACTTATGAATTATTACGATCTTTTTTTTTTTTTTTAAAGCAATATAAAACTCTCTAATTTTTTTTTTTTTATCTTGATTAAGCTCAAAGGATTGATGAATTATCATAAAACATGATGGTAAATGTGGTATTAACAAATAAAAAATTCAGTTCATTTAAAGTTAACTTAATAAAGTAATCAGTTGAAAAGTCAGCTCATCTAGTTCATAAATAACTTACGAGTTTATTTAATAAAATATTTTATCAAAAAAATAATTATCATATTGTCACTACAAAAAAACACATTTAAAATATATGCGTGTGGGTGGGGGGATATAAGATCAGAAGATACCATTTATTATATAACTTTTTTATACTATTAAGATTGAGATTTAGAACAATAGATTTCTCTCATTCCCTCTTTTACTCTTTTTAAATTCCAACTATCAAGAAAAAAATGGTATAAAAATTAAATAATAAATAAGAGCTATCGATCATGTCCCTGTATATATAATTTCAAAAAAATGAACCAATCATTAATCCAATTCATTTAAAAATAATACGAGTTAAACTTACCTCAATTTTTGTCCTTAGCAGATGCCTTATATCACAGGGCAGAAGCTAATTATAAAATTGGAGAAAGGACTCGCTGAATTGTTCCTATATATAATATTTAGCAGAGGCCAAAGGCGTAGAAAAACGAAGGTATTGGGGACAACAGTCATGTTGCTTAATCACGTGGAGTAGTTTTCTCCCACTTGGACCTTCGATCTATTTCTGTTCATATGGTTTCACAGTTGACAGGTTAACGATTATTTATAAACCACACATGATCCCATCAAATTAATGTGCAAGTGGATGCTGTACCATGCATAAGTATAGAAACTTTTGTCTTAGCTTTTCTCTTCCTATTTGTTATACATATATATATATATATATAGGTATTTTTTTCTATTTATTAAAATTTGTTAATTTGTGCCCATAAGATCATATCAAAAATTAAATTGTCAAATCTTTTTTTTAAATTTTTTAGGACATTCTGGTTGGAATTTAAAAAATTTCAATGAACTCTGGATTACATGATACTTGTATGCGAGGAGCTGATCCATTGCTTAATTTTCATTATGCTTTTAGTTTTCAATTAGATTTAAGTTTTAGATTATGAGTAAAAAAAAGAAGTAACTATATAGTATTATCAGAATTAATTAGAAAATGACAATACAGGAAGAAGTAACTATATAGTATTATCAGAATTAATTAGAAAATGACAATACAGCAAGTACAGTTAAAAATGGTCCCCGAAGTTCACTTGTGGATGTATTAGAAAGTTTTAATTACATAGTGTAAAATCTCTATAATATATATACCCCTTTCGAAACACGGTACTCATACAACTACAAGGCCCATTCGAAACACAGTACTCATACAACTACAAGGCTAAAGCATCAAGAGTCAAGACCCTCTTACTAGTTTACGTACCCTTTTTTAAGATTTTAAACTTCTAGCTAATTCCACATCAATTCTCTATTATCATTCATGGACACTCAACTCTTAAGCCTAGGTGGACTTCTTCAGAAACCCAGTTATCTAAAAAGAGCGAGATATTCAGACCCAAAATCCCATCTGCGAAGTTTACTAATTCCTTGTTATCATCATGAGCAGCAAGCTAAAAAGATCCATTTAATCCATAAAAACGGCGCTTTCCATTATGAGATAAATAGCAATGTTACCACTCATGAAGTTGAAGGTATGGTCAACCAGGCAAAAAAATTCAGTAGGTTGAAAAGAAGAAGAGCTGCTCCAAAGGCACGAGAACTACCTCAATTAGGGTTTTGGTGCGTGAAAGCTACCATAAGTGATATCCTTAGGAAAAGAAAACTCAGTTATCAAAAACTAAGTGCTACAAAGAGAGGAGGAAACATTTCAAACATTCCAAAATCCCATCTGCAAAGTTTTGGTTATAAACAGCAGCATCCTTTAAACCATTTTGTCCATCGGAAAATTGATTTTGACGATGATGAAGAGAAAAACAGTAATGGTCAATTAGTTCAAAGAGTAAAGCAGGCAAAAAGATATGGCATCAAGTTGAAAAGAAGATCAAGAGAAGAAGTGCAGGGAAGAAAAATGCATCAGTTAGGGTTATGGTTTTTGACAGCTTCCGTAAACCATGTCCTGAGGAAAGCCAGAGCCTTTTACAATGAGTTATGTTGTGATGCTTACGAGGAATATGGGTACAGGTCTAGATCCCCAGTAATGTTGGTTGATCCATATTTCTCAATGCCAGTCATTACCTCAAGCACTACTATATTCAACTAGGCTCTGTCTGTAATAAACTAAAGTAATTCACGATCACTATATTTATACATGCATATTATGAGTGTTTGATATGAATTTAGAAAATATTGTCGTATAAATTCACGATTTGTACTCAAATTGGTTTCTTTAATTGATGTGTACTTACGTAGATTATATATTATTTATAGATTGTCAATTGTTTGACTTCGAATAACTTCTATGTGCAGTACTTGTGAAGTGTTATTCATCTTAAAGGAAAAAAAAAAAAAACTGAAAGTAAAACCTGCAAATGACGTAAATTTATTATCTTGATTAAATGAAAATAATTAAACATGCATTTTATGTTTTATAAACAATGTCAACTGAAGAAAATTAAAATTAATCCCATTTTAATTAGTAATTACAAGTCATGGCTGCAAGTAGCTTGCAAGCTATTAATCTACGTGAACAGGCATATATATTACACAACCAATTAGGGGTAGAGGGTGTCAATGAGACTACAAGACATCAGTTATCTCTATTTGTATAAATGCAAGTGTCTGAGTATTAAGATTTTACCAGCTAATTAAGGAGAGCTTGAAGTCTATTTGCATAAGAATGACCAAAATCAAACACAAAGATCAGATTACCTTGAACTTGAAGAATGTTGGCAGCATCAGCCTTTGGTGCCATGGGGCCTTAGTTTCCTTAAGATGGAAAGCATCGAGCATTTTCTAAGCACCAGCTAAAGTCTAGAAGAATTCGTTTACCAAAAATATAAAATTTTCAAGTGATGACTAGTGTAATTGCAGCTTCAGATCCTAGAAATAGAAATATCCAGACAAAATTAGAAAAAACAATGTGAACTCCTCTTATCCGTGCAATGGTTATACTAATAAAGCACAATAAAAACAATACTATATGTAATATCAATTCAAATTATGGACTAGAAATTTCAAATTCAGCATCAATTGGTATATGATCATTTGGGTTACAATAGTCTGGTAATCCACCAATAAGATCAGATGATTCTGATTCGGAAAGGTCAAGGACACCGACAGGTGAACAGAATATATAGTCAATTGTATTGGTAAAGTCAAGCGTACAGTTCGTAAACGTCGACTCTCATCTGGTATAAGCATAGACGTTATATTAGGAAATAGAAACATCATCTAAACATTCTGGAACCAATGCCAAGGAAGAGATACCTGAAGTAAGATACTGATACACCTGAAAGAGGAGAACACTGAACTGTAAATAATATACTATGAAAATAAATTAGTTTCAGCTTCCATTTATACATTTAATTAACTGTTAGAAAGTAGTTACGGAGAACCATGGCTCAGTCATAGAAACATGATTTTCTAGAGGAAATAAAATATGTGAACTAGTATTATTAGACTCCACTTTTCTCTAGAGAAATTAAGTGTACTTAATAAATAATGAGCTTTTATCCAATTTGTTGCATTTAAAATGCATGAGTCAACCTAACCCAATGGGTTAATCTTTTTATATGAGAGCTCATTGACTTATAAAAACCAATAAAAGACATTGAACCTATTAAATTATATCAAAGCCAATGGTTATTGTGTTGGGCCAATTGGTTAAATATGGGCTTAGAATGCTTGAAATGAAATTCTATAAACCTCGTATTGTGTGGGCCTGGAAGGTAAACTTAGAGAGCCTTGAGAAACAATGAGTAAATAAGGTAAATTAAGGTCAAAATTTAAGGGATGTTAGTCATAGAAAACCAATTGAATTGGCTTGAGTCAAAGTCTAGACTTAGGGAGCTAAGTGGCCATGTTTGAGGGTAAAATTGTTAAGAAGTGAAAGCAATCAAGTCTCACATTGATAAAATAACAATGAGAGTATGGGTTTATAAATGTATGAGTCAACATCACCCAATGAGTTAATCATTTAGGATGAGAGCTCATTGCCTTGTAAAAATATATGGGAGCTATTGAGCCTATCAAATGGTATCAGAACCAATGATTGTTGTCTTGGGCCAATTGGTGAAATATGGGTTTGATGGGGTTGAAATGAAATTCTGTAAACCTCATAGTGGTGTGGGCCTAGAAAGTAAACTTGGTAGACCTTGAGAGAACCCTAAAACCTTGGACAAATAAAGTGGGTTAAGGTCAAAGTTCAAAGAAAGTTAGCCATGGAAGACCAATTGACTTGACTTGAGTCGGAGTGTGAATCTAGGTAGGCAAGTGATCTTATCTGAGGGGAAAATTGTTAAGAATTAAGAGCAAACATGTTACACATTGATAAAATAATAATGAGGGCATGGGTTTATAAGTCCATGAGACAATCCCACTGAAGGGATTAATCTTTTGGGATGAGAACTCATTGTCTTGTAGAAACTCATAAGAGATATTGGGCCCATCAAATGATATCAGAGCCAATGGTTGTTCTCTTGGGCTATTTGGTTAAATATGAGCTTGGTAGGCTTCAAATAAAATTCTCTAAAACTCATATTGGTGTGGGCCTAAAAAGTAAACTTAGAGGATCCCGAAACCTTAGGTAAATGAGGTGGATTAAGATCAAAATTCAAGGAGTCTAGTCATGGAAGTTCAGTTGGATTAAATTGGGTTGAAGTACTGACTTAGGGAGCTAAGTGGTCTGTTTGGAAAAATTGTTAATAAGTGAGCAAATAAATCTTACGTTGATAAAACAACAATGAGAGCAACCCCACCCAATAAGTTAATTTTTTAAGATAGGAGCTCATTGTCTTGTAAAAATCTATAGAAGACATTGGGCCTATCAACCTGTACAAACCTCGAGATTTTAGGAATATTTGAAATTCAAAAAATTAGTTTAGATAGGATATATTTTGTTATTATCTGTAAATATCAGTTAGGATTTTATTCTTGATTTTATTTCTTTTTCTGATCTTGTAAAACTCTATTTAAGTTGTGCTTTGTATGTATCATATGCAACTTAGAAAAATACAATAAAACAAATTGTTTTATTCCATATGGTATTAGAGCAGACAAAAAAAAAAAAAAAATTACCATCTCTCAGATCCACGGCCATCGCCGTTCTCAGTCGACCGCGCGCACTCACCAGCGCTGTCCAGTCATCGCGCCTCTCTCCGTCGCGCCTCGCCTTCCGTCAGCGCTCTGCCTTGCGCGCCGCCTGTCTCTCCGCGTGCTGTCTGCGCGCCGCCTGTCTCTGTTGGTTTCCAGATCGGCGCCTCAGCTCAGCGCGCCACCAGCACCAGCGCCTCACGCGTGATCAGCCCAGGCTCCGCCTATCCGCGCGTCGCCTGCGCCTGCTCCAGCTCGCCTGTTGATCTGCCGCTGCCTCCATTGTATTTCCACCTGCCTGTCTATATGTGCCTGCTCCTTATCTTGTAAAACCCTAGCCCACTCCCTTGAGCCCAAGCCCTACAACTCGGAAAAAAAAAAAAAAAAAAGGCCCACTTCTAAGCCCATTCTAAAAAAAAAAAAAAAAACACTTAAAAGAATGTTTTCGCAACTTCAGGTGACCGACCAGTCCTCTTATGTTTCTTTTGGCTCATTAGCTCATAAAAGTACTTTTTCAAATGTTCTTCTTACTACATCCAAAACCTTTTGGATTATTGACTCTGGTGCGTCAGATCACATGACTGACAATTATTTTCTTTTTTCGTCATATACATCCTGTGCTGGAAATTTAAAAGTCAAAATTGCAGATGGTACCCTTTCTCCAATTGCTGGAAAAGGGAGTATTAAGATATCTGACTCTATCACTCTTGATTCCGTCTTGCATGTCCCAAAATTATCTTGTAACTTATTATCTATCAGCAAATTGACAACTCATACAAACTGTTCTGCTAATTTTACTTCTTCCTCTTGTGTCTTTCAGGACCTATCATCGGGGAAGACAATTGGCAGTGCTAGAGAAAGTGATGGCCTTTATTACTTTGAGTCAGCCAATGTGAGTGTTCCTTATCAAATTGCAACTTGTAATTCTACTTTTCTCCCTAGGGATAATAATTATCTGTTATGGCACTTTAGAATGGGACACCCAAATTTTCAATATTTGAAACAGTTGTTTCCTTCACTTATTCCAAATAAAAAATTATTTCCTTTGCAATGTGAAGTGTGTGAACTTGCTAAACATCATCGTACCTCTTTTTCAAAACCGAAATACACGCCTTCTAAACCATTCTCCCTTATCCACAATGACTTATGGGGGCCATCCCGATCTCCAAACCGCACTCATACAAAATGGTTTATTACTTTTATTGATGACCACACTCGTGTATGCTGGATATATCTCTTAAAAGATAAAACTGGTTCAATCCATATTTGTTAATTTTCATTTTATGATTCGCACACAATTTCAGACACGTATTCAAATTCTACGTACTGATAATGGTACTGAATACCTTAACCAACCTTTCCGAAATTATCTTTAAACCAATGGTATTAGTCACCAAACCTCTTGTGTCTACACTCCTCAACAAAATGGAGTTGCTGAAAGAAAAAATAGGCACTTATTGGAAGTTGCCCGTGCACTCATGTTTACTACCAATATGCCTAAGCTGTTTTGGGGAGATGCAGTCCTTACATTTGCTTTTCTTATTAACCGAATGCCAAGTCGGGTTATCTCTTTTGAGACACCAATACAAAAGCTGAAAGGTTGTTTTCCAACTTCTCGTCTTGTGTCTGATCTTCCTCTTAAAATATTTGGATGTACAGCCTTTGTCCATATCCACCCCCGTGATCGTAGTAAATTAGATCCAAAGGCTCGTAAGTGTATCTTTATCGGCTATTCCCCTACTCAAAAAGGTTACAAATGCTATGATCCCACTAACAAAACTGTTTTTACAAGCCTCGATGTCACCTTTTTTGAATCCACCCTATTTTATCCTTCTAAACCTTCTCTTCAGGGGGAGCAACATGTCAATCTTGAAGAGAAGTTTTGTTCTTTTGACCTTGTTTTTCCAAACGATATCTCCAACCAGCCTATTATTTCCCATCCTGAGCCTGAACCTATCACACCACCTCGCTCTAAAGAACCTATCACAGATGAACATTTAAACCTAGGGGGAGATGAATTACAGGTTAGCAAGGAGATACAGGTATACTCAAGAAAGCCAAAATCAAAATACAAAGGTAGATTTACTCTCGACACACTGCAAGAGTCTGATCCGGTGAATGGTCCAAAGTTTGTTGAGCCCTCCTTTGATCCAGGTACCTCTAGTTATACTGATGATTTACCTATTGCACTCAGAAAACAACGTCGATCTTATACTTCTCATCCTATATCTAAATTTGTGTCGTATAACACTTTGTCTCCTAAATTTCATGCTTTCACTACTAACCTTGACAGGGTCATAGTTCCAAAAGATATTGATGAGGCTTGAAAAATTCTTGAATGGAAAGAGGCTGTAATGGAAGAAATACGAGCTCTATAAAACAATGGAACTTGGGATGTGGTGGATTTACCAAGAGACAATAAGCCAATTGGGTGCAAATGGGTCTTTACTGTTAAGTATAAAGCCGATGGGACTATTGAACGATACAAGGCTCGCCTAGTTGCAAAAGGATTTACCCAGACATATGGGGTTGACTACACCGAGACATTTGCTCCAGTTGCAAAATTAAATACTATTCGAGTATTATTGTCATTAGCAGTAAATCTTGAATGGCCTCTCCAACAACTGGACATCAAAAATGCATTTCTCAATCGAGTATTAGACGAAGAGATTTTCATGACATTACCACCAGGTTTTTATGAAAGAGGAAAACAGAACATGGCATGCAAACTGAACAAATCACTTTATGGACTCAAACAGTCACCACGAGCATGGTTTGATCGATTTGCGAGAGTGATAAAAAGACAAGACTATCAGCAGGGTCAGTCAGATCACACAATATTCTTTAATCATTCCCAAGAAGGATTAAAAACAATTTTAATTGTTTATGTGGATGACATCATTTTGACAGGAGACAATTTAGTTGAGATTGAAAGATTGAAAAAGATCATTGCTACGGAGTTTGAAGTTAGAGATTTGGGGCAGGTGCATTATTTTTTAGGGATGAAAATTGCCAGATCAAAAGAAGGTATAAGCGTTTCACAAAGAAAGTATGTTCTAAACCTTCTAAAAGAAACTGGTATGCTCGGGTGCAAACCAAGTGACACTCCAATTGAAACTAGAAAGAAAACAAGAGTTGAGGAGAAACCAGTAAAAAAAGAGAGGTATCAAAGATTGGTGGGAAGATTAATTTATTTATCTCATACAAGGCCTGATATTGCGTTTGCTGTAAGTGTGGTGAGTCAATATATGCATGCTCCAAAAGAAAACCACTTACAAGCAGTATACAGGATTCTTAGATATTTAAAAGGGTCTCCTGGCAAAGGACTCTTCTTTAAAAAAATAAGACATAGAAGAATAGAAGTTTTTTCAGATGCTGATTGGGCAGGTTCGATTGACGACAGAAAGTCTACTACTGAGTATTGTACCTTCATTTGGGGCAACCTTGTTACATGGAGAAGTAAAAAACAAAATGTAGTAGCCAGAAGTAGTGCTGAGGCAGAATTCCTGGCAGTTGCACAAGGTATTTGTGAAGGGTTGTGGTTAAAGAAACTTTTAGAAGAACTATGGGTAGAAACTGAGACCCCGCTCAAGGTATACTGTGACAACAAGGCTGCTATTAGTATTTCTCTTAATCCAGTTCAACATGATCGAACCAAGCATGTTGAAGTTGACAGACATTTTATAAAAGAGAAGGTTGAGAATGGCATTATATGTATGACCTATGTTCCTACACAAGAGCAGATTGCAGATATATTCACCAAAGGACTTTCACGTCAGAGTTTCGAGGATTTTATAAGCAAATTGGATATGATTAACATCTATGAACCAATTTGAGGGAGAGTGTAGAAACCTCGAGATTTTAGGAATATTTGAAATTCAAAAAATTAGTTTAGATAGGATATATTTTGTTATTATCTGTAAATATCAGTTAGGATTTTATTCTTGATTTTATTTCTTTTTCTGATCTTGTAAAACTCTATTTAAGTTGTGCTTTGTACGTATCATATGCAACTTAGAAAAATACAAAAAAACAAATTGTTTTATTCCATACAACCATATAAGAAAGAGAAATGGCAGGGTAATATCAGAATTCTTAGACAAAGACAATGAGCCAAAGGCTAAATGGATCGAGCAGGGAAGCAGGCTTATAAGCCGATAAGCTTAAAAGAGGCAACAATACCACTAAAGGGGGATCGTTCAGAAAAGGAATATTATAAAACAAAAACAAAAAAGACAAATATTGGGCCTTAATAGGCCCAACCCAATCAATTCATATAGCATGTGAAATTTGCCAAGTTCCAGATCATTACAGGTCAGTTGAAGTAAAAATTGATAGTAAACACTGAATGCATGAAGTTGTCAAAGTAATCTTACACAAGGCAGGTGTATAGCCAGTTTTTTGCTAATCTTTTTACACATTAAGATGTTGTTTTATAGCCTTATAGGCATTCTGCAAATTTTTGAAACTAAAATGCATAAGTATATATTCTGTCAATTAATTTTATTTAAGAAATAGTGTGCCTTACTGCAATATTAGTATATTACTGGCCTTCATGGATAAGAAACAAAAAGGACAATATGGAGAGCTAAAAACACAAGTAAATGCAATATTACCTTATCACCAGGGATTGAAATCCGAATACCAAAATAGATGATTGCATGCACCGTCCAATCCGATAGGATGTCATTGTCTTCCAAGCTAGTAATAAGCTCTTTCGAGTCAGACTCAACAAGAAGCCAAGTTAAACCACAAGATAAAACTACTTGAGCTCCTCTGAAAGAACTACCTTAACTTCAGCAATTAGCACTGACGTGCATTTAATGAGTGATAGGAAATAAATTGGATGTCACCACTATACATTGTCCGTAGAAAAAGCACAATAACAAGCAAGAGATATAGTCCCAGTTCCAAAAGGAGGAAGAATCCATACATGTTAGTTTTTTTTTTTCTTTTTCGGTTGTCCCAAAAAAAGCCTCTGGTGAATATTGTAAAGGATAGCCAGAAAAGAACACCAAACGGAGCTTAAAATTAGTAAAGTGACACCCCCCAAAAAATCAGTTGTTCTTAAGAGCACATAAACATCAATCGGACTTAATAAGACAATAACCTCAATCACATCCTTGAAATGCAAGTCACAACAAAGACAAAACAGATTATTGATACAAATAACGACCCATGATTGATTAAAATCACCATAGCACAACGATTCCAATAGAGGATGAAAACAATTAAGAACGACGTCGATCTAAACGAAACCTACAGCAAAACGTAGTGAAAGCAGTACAAATTAGAAAGTAGATTAGAGACAGACCTTCAAACCCATTGGATTAGTCACCGGATACGATCGACTTCGGTGGTGATGTAATATATTAATATTTCCTGGATACAATAATCCATCCTCAGAAATGTAGCGTGTAGCGTCTACACTCTGTCCATTGCCGTGGGAGTAGGAATGGGCATTTTATTCGGTGCAGGTTATTTACGGATATCTGATCTGACGTATCCATTTACACCATTATTTTTTAGGATATGGATGCTTTTAAAAAAACCAAAATATAAATTATTAAAGAAGGAGCATGAATGATTATATATAAAATCGTAAGTATTCGTATTTAAAATATATTTTTTAATTTAATTTAAATATATATATATAAAAAATTATTTAAAAAATAATTAAAGTATGTAGCTATTTTTTGAATTATGAAATATGTATGTATTAAAATAAAAAATTATAATAAATTAATTTTTATATAATGATTTTTTTTATTTATTATGTCCGATATTCGTTGGATTATATCGTTTTTAAATTAAGGTAAATTTTTAATGATTTTAAATACAAAGTATTTATTCAATGTTAAAAAACAAATATAACAAAAATCGTATTCATCTATGTCCGTGCCCATCCTTACGTGGGAGCGATGGTAGCTCCTCTTTGAATCCCAACTTTGTGAAGGAAGAAAAGGAGTCTACGTGCACATTAATTTATGCATAAATTATATACAGAATATTCTTAATATTGCATGTATCTTAGCACACAATAATATAATTCGAATACAATTTAAAAAAATATGAAAAAGATATAATTTTAGTTTATTAACAAGTCAACAAATTTGAACATACCCCTTGTTTAAAATTTAGGAGCTTGAAACTAAAAAAAAAAAAAGACAGAAAAAAAGAGAGAGCTTACAAGTAATAATAGAACATAAAAGCCAAGGCCCTGGTAGCCCAATGGCATTGTAACCGCCCTAATAAGGGGGAGCTCTCGAGTTCGAGGCTTGTATGTAGCAAAAAAAAATAATAGAACATAAAAAGTTTCAAATCAATTTTTATAGGCTTTTTGCCGTACGTGTTTTTCTTATTTATGTCACTCATTATTTATTAATCTCTTTCACACCAATGTATACCCCATTTAATATCATGTATATTTTTATTTATTCAAGATGTCATACTTATTTTCTTTTATTTAATTTATTCATTCTCAATAATTAAGTTTTGTTTTAACATGTGTTAACTTGATAATATCTCGCATAAATATATTGATTTATTAAATTTTGTTACTATTAATAAAATTTGATCTAATATATTATCCGATCATATTTGATTAATATTTATCATGTCATATTAATATCAAGTTAATCTAAACACATTACAATTGACACAATTTATTAGCCCTAATACTACGTATAATTAAAAAAATATTAATTCAATTATATTAAATTATTATATGTATTAATAAACATGTAAATTAGTTATCAATAATTTTATTAATTAAATTATATTATTACATTTTTTTAATTATTGATGTTTTATTAGATATATATTACTATTTTTTTTAAAGTGCAAGTTATGAGTATGACCCCAAAAATAAATTGCAAGTATTTATTTTAATTTTAATTAATTTTTATAATATATTTAAAGAAAATATAAAATTAATTTTTATACTTTTAAATTAATTATAAAAATAATAATATTTATTCTATTATTGGATATAATAATTATTATATTATATAATTAGAGTTTTTATTGGATATAATTTTTAATTTATTTTCATATTTAATATGATACTAAATTCTAAAAAAAAGTTAATGTTTATAACTTAAAATATAAAAATAATTTTATCTAACAAATATTAAATAGGATTTAAACTTTTATATATAAAATAATATATATTAGAGCAAAGAATTTTGTTAATTTTTAAATTATATCTTCATTAACGTAAATATCTCATTACTAAAATGAACAAATGATATCTAAGTATAATAAACGTTAACAAATTTAAAATGAACATAACTTAAGTGTGATCAAGAACGTACCCATAAATATTTTTCTATGAGGGCTAATATATATTAAAAAATTCTTGTAAATAACTAAAGAATTAATAAATAAGTTATATACTTAATCATTTTTTTATCTATTAATAGTAATTGATAAGTATAAAAATTTAAAATAAATTTTATGTTCGAATATAACAATGGAATAATATATATTTTGAAATAAAGAATTCTAATTAATAATTTAAAGAAAAAAATATATATTTAATGAAATAATGGTGAATTGTTATGAAAAAATTTGAAAGCTAAATACATATAAATTTATACTTAAATAAGCACTTAAATTAATAATTATATAATATTTATTGATCAAAAGTTTAAAAGCTATAATTTTTATGAATAAATACATAATTATTGATATGAGTGTAAATTAAAATATAAATATTTTAAATATTTAATATTTTAAAAAAAGAATAAATAACTATAATAATTTTGTTCTTTTTTTTTTTTTTTAAATGAAGATATCAGGTAGGAGCAATAATCAGTAAATAGCAGGTAAGAGCAGTGAACAGCTACATAATGTAAATAGCAGGCAAGAGCAGTGAACAACGACAAAAATAAAAATAGTATAAAATAATATTAGATTTTATGATTAAAATTTTAATTAATATAACATACTAAATTATATTTATATTACTAATATTTATTAAAAAAAATTCAAAAAAATTGTCAAAACTCAAATTTGATACCGCGCATAACATAAGGCTGTCGTTGAGTGTGATATTCAATATTAAAATTTTGAATTTGGTAAATTTTTTTGGGGGCATATTAGAGACGAAAGAAGCCTTCAAACTATTTATTAAATTAAATGACTTCATAAGGTGGTTCAATCACAATCAAAACAAGAGAAATATTAAGGAGATGTATTTTAGGAATGTTAAGTAACATGATTCAAATAAGTTATAATTTATATTATAATTTATAATTAGTTAAAAATTTAAATTAAGTAATAAATATAACATAAAATTTAATAGTATATATTCAATCAATTTTTTTCATTAAAGTAGTGATAAATATTTTTTTTTATATAAAATTTCACTTTTTTTCAAGTGTTAATTAGTTTAACGTCAACTTAATCCATAACTGATAACTAACCAATAAAACATACCGTTTCAAAACTTCATTTAATTTAAACTATGTGCGAGTGAATATAATAATTTAAACAACTATTTATCATTATCATGATCATTTTTTTTTTAGTTCAATTAAGTTAATTGATTAATAATATTATTAGGGGAAATATAACTGAGGCATTTTTTTTTTTTCAGTTAATACTCTTAACTTAAATGTCTCGTGACATCTATATCTATATAATTAAAAATTGTGTGTAGACATTAAACCTTTTAGACCAAATAAATCCACCTTTACCTTTAGAAAACAGAGTGTTTGGGCAACCGAAGTAGGATCATGTACAAAAGTGGATACGTTGGACTTATATTTTCGTGCATGTTAAAGTACTTGCTCTCATTTCATTTAAGAAAAATGCAAATTGTTACAAAATTGTAAAGCATAGATGATGTGTTGGAATGATCATTAGGCTTACAAAGTAATAATATTGATTGAAATTATAATATAATTATCTTTATTTTAAAACTTTTCTAAGATTTAGAATTTTAAATGCGTAAAGTTTGAAAGGACACTAGTACAATCAGAAGGGTGACCTAAACAATAATTGGAGTCTATTACATGACTTGCGCTCTAGTTTGCAAAATTTACACCGTGTAATGTTTCCACAAGGCGTGGCACTAGGAACGTAGGAACGATTATACGATAACGCTTATTTTTCTCTCGTATTACTAAGTAGATGTTGGAATATGTGATACTAGTTTGAAAATAATGAATAATAAATATATAAAAATAAAGTAAAATAATATAAAATATTTAACGTAAAAAAATTCACTCAATATGAGACAGTTCAAAAAAACTTGCACTATATTAAAAAGTGGGTACAATGTGTGTTAAATTTTTTACTATTTTTTCTCTGAACACTTCACTTTTATCACTGCTTAAATTTTGCTGTTGTATTCTCTCAACTGATTTTCTTATCAGCTATTGCCTTTGCTCTTAGTTGTGAATTCTAAATAATTTATGTGAGATGACGCTCAATTGTTATTTTTTATCTCTATTTATAGAAAAATATTTACAACAAATACCTCGTTACTTACCATTTTTTTTTCTTTTCACCGTAAGATTTCTTTGTTGCCCAACTTCATATTAAAAAAAAAAAAAAAACCGTACCGTTCTATTTTAAACTTGTAACTTTTTTCTTTTCTTTTTTTTTTTTTTGTCAAAAATAACTGCACCATTTCAAAAAAAGAAAATATGGGACGGAATCCATCAGTAGATAGTTCCCCTCTAATCAATTCTGATTTTTTCTTGTTTTTGCTCGCTGCGATCCTTTTGATTACTTGTTTTGTCGTTTGCCGTGTTGCCCTTACATGTGATGTATGTATCTCGAGCAATCTTTTGACAAAACACACTCTTCCACGTGTTTCCGCCCACTCAGCTTTTGGCTATAAAAAAAAATTCAATTATGAGCTTATCTTATTTTTTACCTGGAGAGGAAACGCTCTAAATTAAGGTGACGTTTGATTCGATGAATATAATCGTAATCGTAATCGCAATAGAATGTAATGTAAAAGAATCAGTATTACGATTACAGTGTTTGGTTTAGTCACTGTAATAAAAAGAGGAATCAGTATTATAGTGTTTGGTTTGACAACTGTAATATAATGGAATAGAAAAAAAAATATATAATTATTTTTAAAATACAATTTTAAAAAATAAAATTTCAGAAATAATACAATTTCATAACAACAATTAATAAAAAAAATACAATTTTAGAAAAAAAATACAATTAATAAAAAATACAATTTAATAAAAATTACATTAATGTGCTATTACATTCAGAAAAAATACAATTTTTTAACAATAATTAATAAAAAATACAATTTAAAAAAAAATTACATTCAGAAAAAATATAATATTCTTATATCAATAATTAATAAAAAATAATACAATTTCATATTAAAAAAAAAAACAAAAAACAAAAAAAATCAAATTGAGGCGTCGCGGGGCTGGGTGGGCGTCGCGAGGGCTGAGGTGGGGGTCGCGAGGGCTGGGTGGGCGTGGGGTGGGGGTCGCGAGGGCTGGGTGGGAGTGGGGTGGCGGTAGCGAGGACTGGGTGGGCGTTGCGAGGCGCAACGGCTGGAGTGTACGATTCGCGAGGGCTGGGCTAGGCTCGGCGATTCTGTGGTGGATGATGATGGCTGACGACGCGAGGTGGACGGCGACGGCTGGACGAGGCTGTGCTGGCTGGAACTAGCCGGGCGGACGACATTCACCGGAGCTGGCTGTACGCGGAGGGGAGGAAGGCATTCGATTAATTCACATGGGTCATTGTTCATTTTACGCGTGAAGAAAAAAAAAACACTGTTCAGTAATGTAATTGTTATTACAGCCTTTTGAGTATATAATCACTTTTACTGAAGGAGATGTAATGCCATTACATTACAATATTAATTTTTTGAAAAATAAATAATGTAATGAGTAAACATTACATGTTTTGTTACCTTGAACTAAACATAGCCTAAGTTTTGCGGTTCTTTAAGCCTGAAACTCGGCATAAGTCAGAAGAACAATTACAGCGGAGATATTATTTATTGTTGGTATATTTTAATGGTCCATAGTTTTATCAAATATTAGAGAATTATATTTTTAAAAAAATAATTATATTAATTAATAATTTTACTGCGTCGTTGTATTTACTGCGAATGATATACACGTGACACTTGTCTGTTCTGCTAAATACGATTAATTAAATGATTAATTTAATACCAATATTATATAACTATAGACAAGAGAGTCTCAGCTATGAAAGCACTAGTAGTTGCGAGTGGCAGAGAAGGTGGAGGAGCAGAATCGTTTCATTTGGCTTCTAGGAATCAGAATCGGCTCTATTTGCCTCTCTTTCATCGTATCAGTTGTGCTTATTTGACGTTCCGTCGATCTCCATTTTTAGGATTGAGGTGTTCCTCTTAATATCCTTTTCGTTTCTTTTGGGCTTTTTTTTTTTTCTTCCCGATTATCTTAATTTATGATTAAGTTGCTACTTTAGCTTTTGTGTTTGCTTGGATGTTCGATTGCAGTTGCTGAAAGTATCGTGATTGGAATTTGGTAATTTGCATGCGTGTCAGTGTTTGATGTGGAAATTTAGTACTTACTGCATGAACTGATTTGACTTTAATTTTGATGAGGATGTTTAAGAAGTCAAGAAATATTGGTAGTGCAACTTTAATTTTCCTTCTCATGCAGTTTATATATTGATATTACTCAGTCATAAGTGCATAAAAGTATTCTTGGGCATGTCCATTAGTTTAAGCTTTTGCAAAACAACTTTTGACACTCAGTTCATGAAATTTATTGTTGTCAGCTATAATTTTCTTCCATCAATTATCAAATTTCATTTGAGCTTTTCCTATTTTTGCTTTTTCTCCATGATCTTGTGTTTTTCTCTTTGTCATTCTGATTTTTTTAATGAACGGGGTAGACAATTTCTTATGCAGTTTTACCACATGCAGAAACAAGAGGCTCAATAAGGAGTTGTTTTCAAAAAGTTTTGTATGTAAAATGGCCGACTCTGAGGGGAGGGCGTTAACTTCAGACGTCATATCAGGAAATATGATTTTTGAGCCTATCTTGGAGGATGGGGTTTTCCGATTTGATTGTTCTGCGAGTGATAGAGATGCAGCATTTCCAAGTCTTTCTTTCGTAAACAGTCAGATCAGGGACACACCAGTTATGATTCACAAGGACCCTTCCTATGTTCCTTCTTTTCAATCTGTTCTGGGGCAGCAGATTGTTAAACTCGAGGTTTGTTAGTTTCTTTCCCCCTTAAATTTTTGCTCTCCAATTATAATCCGTTTAATTACTTTACCAAATCAGGACTTTATCTATATACTTAGATTTAGTGTTTCTGTGATTTTTTAAGTAACACATAATCTCCTCGTTATTTAGCTTCCTGCTGGTACATCCTTCTATGGAACTGGAGAAGTAAGTGGACAACTTGAGCGGACAGGAAAAAGGGTAAGTTGCTTTCATTGTGTTGCGTCAATGAACTTTTTTTAAATACGGTTGAGCTAATTTGGTATTTTTTAGGTTTTCACTTGGAATACAGATGCATGGGGTTATGGTTATGGAACAACATCACTGTATCAGTCTCATCCCTGGATACTAGCCGTTCTTCCTACTGGAGAGGCACTAGGTGTCCTTGCTGACACAACACGACGTTGTGAGGTGCTATAACTTTTCACTCTTACGTTACAGGAAAAAGTAAAAAACATTTGGCAGTGTGTTGCATGTAGAAGTTAAACTTTTTGAAAATGCAAGTGAACTTGATATTTCAACTAATTTGGAGGTAATTTTTCTATGCACATGATCAGATTGATCTGAGGAAAGAATCAATAATACAGTTTGTTGCCGCATCCTCATATCCTATCATTACATTTGGTCCATTTCCTTCACCAGCAGCAGTTTTGATATCGTTGTCACATGCAATTGGTAATTTCCCAAGTTTATATGTTGTTGCTCCTTTGTGAATAGACATGTTTCTTTCTCGTGTTGTCGGTGTTAGCGCAGGATGTGCAGTATCATGAGTTATTACTTTTTGATCGTGTATAACCAATGATTTTCTGCCCAGGCACTGTGTTCATGCCCTCAAAGTGGTCACTAGGCTATCAGCAATGCCGTTGGAGCTATGACTCTGAAAAGAGAGTTCGTGAGGTATGTATTGCACAATTATGTTAAATAAGATATCCACATGATGAAATAGTTTGAGGTCAATGCTTTTTTACTTGTATCAGAAGTTAATTATCCCTCTTTTACTAACTCAGAAACTGGAGCTAGTGTATTTTCTAACACCACGTCATCTTTCTTTTCTTCATACATACATAATGCATACATGATGAGGTTGCTAATGTATTAATCAAATTTAGTACTTCAAACTAGACTACTGAAATTTTATGGTTAATAGAACTTTCTATGTTGCTTGCCATTTATCCTAAAGCTCTTAGTTATGTACACAAACATTTTTGTGGTTATTAATGGACTTATTTTTTTTGCAGATTACCAGAATTTTTCGGGAGAAGAGCATACCATGTGATGTCATATGGATGGATATAGATTACATGGATGGTTTTCGTTGTTTCACTTTTGATCAGGCATGTCCTCTTTTTTATTACAATTTATATATACAAAAGACTTGCACAAGGTTGGATCATATATTATTCATATCTTTATCAGGATTTTCTGCTAAAAAATTGCGAGTTCTTTTTATGTTTTTTCTTTTCGTTCATTGATGCATTTGAGTCTATGTGGTCAAGACTTTTGATCATAACTTATTCATTCTTGATTTTTATATGCTAGCCATTCCAATTTTAAACTGCATTTGGTTGGCTTCCTTATCCAATATTGCATTCTGGTTGTGCAACATTCCATGATATTGGAAGTAGTCCCTAAAAGCTCCTTTGATTTTAGCTTGAAATGGGATTTTATACAACTCTGGACTTGGAATATAATTATGTTTAAAACCTTTCAGTACCGCTTTCCAGATCCCAAATCCTTGGTGAATGATCTTCATCAGGATGGTTTCAAAGCTGTGTGGATGCTTGACCCAGGGATCAAAAAAGAGGATGGTTATTTGGTATATGACAGTGGTTCCAGAGATGACGTTTGGATTCAGAAAGCAGATGGGGAGGTTTTCATAGGTAAAGCCTATTTATTATGCTAGCAATAGTATGATTTAGTTTGAAGTTGTGCTAACAAGATTCTGTATTTTATAGGGGAGGTTTGGCCTGGGCCTTGTGTTTTCCCAGACTTTACCCAGGCGAAAGTCCGCTCATGGTGGGCCAACCTGGTTAAAGATTTCACATCTAATGGTGTTGATGGTATATGGAATGATATGAATGAGCCTGCTATTTTTAAGGTAATCGTACAACTTTTTCCTTCTGGTGCAGCACCCTGTCCTTTTTGCTCTGTGTCTGATTTGTAGCTTTTCTTATCAGGTTGTTACGAAAACAATGCCAGATAGTAACATTCATAGGGGAGATGAAGAACTTGGAGGCTGCCAGAATCATTTGCACTATCACAATGTATCATTTAGCCAAATCTTATCTTTATGATTCTGTTTTTACACATCTTGTAAATTAGTTATTTGTATGTACAATACTTACCTGTTTATCCTGTGGCATCCTAACCAGAGCCTTGATGGTCTCACTATATTGTGAATACGTCTCTCTTTTTCTTTTCTTTTTTTGGTTTCTTCCATTCCTTTTTCTAATATTGCACTTTTTGTCCTCATTTTAACTTTATGCATTGATAGAACCATGAACACAATGCTGACCATTCCAGTATATTTTGGCTTTTTAGGTTTATGGCATGCTGATGGCAAGGTCAACCCATGAAGGCATGAAGTTGGCTAATAAAAACAAGCGTCCTTTTGTTCTCACAAGAGCTGGATTTATTGGTAGCCAAAGATATGCAGCAACATGGACAGGTGACAATATTTCAAACTGGGAGCATCTTCATATGAGTATTTCTATGGTGCTTCAATTGGTATGTAAGAACATTCAGACCATAATACTATTGGCCTAAGATGAAGTTAGGGACTGAATTTCTTTCTTGTCATTGTTAACTCCCTTTCAATTTCTTTAATGAGTTCCTTTTGTTGGTTGAGAATTTCAAAGAGATTTTATTTTCAAACTTAGATTTGGAGTAAAGAATAATATTCTTCTGTTTTTATTTCTATCGAAAGTTAAGTTTAAATGATTTACATGGCTAGGCTATATATAATACATAAACAGAATCGTAACAGAAATATAAAATCTAAAAAACAGATTTAAATTAACAAACTAACTAATGATTTAAGCTTATCTAAAATCCCTAAATGTTCGGGATTTCCACACTCCCCCTCAAGTTGAATCATAGATATTAATCATATTCAACTTGTTCATAAAATCATCAAAATTTTGTCGCGGAAGTCCTTTGGTGAATATGTCAGCAGTTTGTTTTTGTGTGGGAACATAGGTCATGCAAATAATTCCTTGCTCTACTTTTTCTTTGATGAAGTGTCTATCTACTTCAACGTGTTTGGTTCGATCATGTTGAACTGGGTTGAGAGAAATGTTAATAGCTGCTTTGTTATCACAGTACACCTTGAGTGGAACTTCAGTTTCTACTTGTAGTTCTTCTAAGAGTTTCTTCAACCACAGCCCTTCACAAATTCCCTGTGCAACAGCTCTGAACTCTGCTTCAGCACTACTTCTGGCTACCACATTCTGTTTTTTGCTCCTCCATGTCACTAGGTTTCCCCACACAAATGTACAGTACCCAGTAGTAGATCTTCTGTCTTCAATTGAGCCTGCCCAATCTGCATCAGAGAAAACTTCAATTCTCCTCTCATCTGTTTTAGTAAAGAGAAGTCCCTTTCCTGGGGAACCTTTAAGATACCTCAAAATTTTGTACACAGCTTCTAGATGGTCTTCTTTCGGAGAGTGCATATGTTGACTTACTACACTAACTGCGAATGCAATATCGGGCCTTGTATGTGAGAGATAGATTAGTTTTCCCACCAATTTTTGATACATCTCTCTCTCCACTGGTTTTTTATTACTCTCCATTTTCTTTCCTGCTTCAATTGGGGTGTCACTGGGTTTGCTTCCAAGCATACCGGTTTCCTTTAGGAGATCAAGTACATATTTTCGTTGGGAGACACTTATCCCTTTTCTTGATCTAGCAATCTCCATTCCCAAGAAATACCGCATTATCCCCAAGTCTCTTACCTCAAATTCTGTAGCAAGGACTCCTTTAAGTCTTTCAATTTCAGACAAATTATCCCCAGTGAGTATTATGTCATCGACGTACACAATCAAGATTGTCTTCAAACCATTCTCGGAATGCTTAAAGAACATCGTATGATCTGACTGTCCTTGTTGATAACCTTGTCCTTTTACCACTTTCGCGAATCTATCAAACCATGCTCTGGGTGATTGTTTGAGTCCATAGAGAGATTTGTTTAATTTGCATGCCATATTCGGTCTGTTGTCCTCACAAAATCCTGGTGGTAATGTCATGAAAATCTCTTCATCTAACACCCCGTTGAGGAAAGCATTCTTGATATCTAATTGTTGGAGAGTCCAGTCCAGGTTCACTGCTAATGATAGTAGTACCCGAATAGTATTCAACTTCGCAACAGGAGCAAAAGTTTCGGTATAGTCAATCCCATAAGTTTGAGTAAATCCTTTAGCAACCAGGCGAGCTTTGTAACGCTCGATTGCCCCATCGGCCTTATATTTAACAGTAAAGACCCATTTGCATCCAACCGGCTTTTTACCCTTTGGTAAGTCCACCACATCCCAAGTGCCATTTTTCTCTAGGGCACGCAACTCTTCTAATATTGCTTCCCTCCATTCAGGGACCTCCCAAGCCTCATCAATATTCTTAGGAACATGTATCCTGTCAAGATTAGTAGTAAAAGCATGGAAACTGGGAGACAGTGTATTATACGACACAAATTTTGATATAGGATGGGAGGTACAAGAACGTTTTTGTTTTCTGAGGGCAATAGGTAGATCATCAGTGGGTTTAGAATTACCTGGATTAAAGGAGGTCTCGAGATTGATTGGATCCATCACCGGGTTAGACTGTCGTAGTGTGTCAAGTGTGAGTCTCCCTTTGGATTTTGATTTAGGCCTCCGTGAATAAACAAGTATATCCTTATCTGTCTGTGCTTCCACATCTCCCCCAAAGTCTAACTTAGTTTCTGTAATAGGCACTATAGAGTGATGTGGTGTTAGAGGATCAGGGTGGAAGGTAGCAGGAAGTGAGATATCGGTATTTACAAAGGAAAGGTCGAATGAGCAAAACTCATCTTTCCTTACATTCTCCCCCTGAAGAGGAGTTTTGGAAGAGTAAAACGGGGTGGTCTCAAAAAACGTAACATCAATGCTCGTAAAGACACGTTTGGTGAGTGGATCATAACAACGGTATCCTTTTTGAGTGGGAGAGTAGCCAATAAAAACACACTTGAGTGCTCGAGGATCAAGTTTTCCACGGTCGTGGGAATGAATGTGGACGAATGCCGTACACCCAAAGATTTTAAGTGGAATATGTGAAATGAGACGAGAGGTCGGAAAACACAGTTCTAGTTGATGGATAGGGGTTTTGAAAGAAAGGACACGACTCGGCATTCTATTTATCAAAAAAACTGATGTCAATATAGCATCTCCCCAAAACATTTTTGGCATATTAGCAGTGAACATAATGGCTCTAGCAACCTCTAAGAGATGTCTATTTTTGCGCTCAGCAACTCCATTTTGTTGCGGAGTATAAACGCACGAGGTTTGGTGAAGAATACCATTTTTTTGAAAGTAATCTTGGAGGACATGATTAATATATTCTGTACCATTATCAGTACGTAAGATTTGAATTTTGGTTTGGAACTGTGTTTGTACCATAGAGTGAAAATTGATGAAACATGATTGAACATCAGTTTTATGTTTTAGTAAATACACCCAACATACACGAGTATGATCGTCAATAAACGTGATGAACCATTTTGTATTAGTGCGGTTTGGGTCCCGAGCTGGACCCCACAAATCGCTATGAACTAAGGAAAAAGGTTTAGACGGTGTGTATTTAGATTTTGAAAAAGAGATACGGTGATGTTTGGCAAGTTCACACATTTCACATTGCAAATCAGGTAGTTCTTTATTTTGAATAAGGGATGGAAACAATTGTTTTAAATACTGAAAATTAGGATGACCCATCCTATAGTGCCATAACAAAATATCATTATTCCTAGGGACAGAAGCAGAATTACAATTGATAAATTGATACTGTTCACTCACATTGGCTGTCTCAAAATAGTAAAGTCCCTCACATTCTCTAGCACTGCCAATCGTCTTCCCCGATGATAGGTCCTGAAATATACAAGATGAAGGAAAGAATTTAGCAGAACAGTTTGTATGAGCTGTTAACTTACTGATAGATAATAGATTGCATGACAAATTTGGAACATGAAGAACTGACTCAAGTGTAATTGAGTTAGAAATTTTAATACTCCCTTTTCCTGCAATGGGTGAAAGAGTGCCGTCTGCAATTTTTACTTTTAAATTGCCAGCACAGGGTGTGTATGAGGAAAAAAGAAGATGATTATCAGTCATGTGATCTGACGCACCAGAGTCAATAATCCAGGGATTTTTTACTGAAGGAGTGGATGTATTTAAAGCAGTTAAAAAATTACCTTTGTGGGCCAATGAGCTAGAAGGAACATAGGTGGAAGACTGACCAGTTGTCTGAAATTTGGAAAAAAGTTGATAGAGTTGTTCTATCTGACTGGGATTGAAAGCCGACGATGTATTTTGTTCTGTAGAGGCTTGATGTCCCCGACTTTTAAAATTTTGTCGTGGTTTCCAACCCAAAGGTTTACCATGTAATTCCCAGCATGTATCCTTCATATGGCCATTTTTACGACAATGTTCACACCAAAGTCGACCTTTTTGTTGGGCTTGTACTGGATTATTGTGTGGTCCACGAGATAAAAGCCCACATGATCCGTGTTCTGTAACGGGCCCAAACTGTCCAGGAGTAAAAGAACCAATTTGGCCCACAGTTTGCCATTCATTAGAGCCCAGTCCACCTCGGCCCATTGACTCATTTGAGCCCAGTCCATTTCGGCCCACTAACTTGTTTTCATTAAAAACCAGCCCACGGCCCGTTACACTCCCACTCCCACGAGCTACAAGGCCGAAGGCCCCCTCAGATCCGAGAGGCGTTGATCCTCCACTCTCACCAGCCCGCGAGCCAGCGCCGTCACTTCCATCGAGCATCACCAGTCTCCGCTGCTCTTCGCGGCGCACTTCCGAGAAGACCTCTCTCGTCGACGGTAACGGTTGTCGGCCCAGAATCCTTCCTCGCACGTCATCCAAATTCCTGTTGAGGCCGGCGAGGAACTCGAACACTCGTTCATCCTCTACCTTGGCTTTATACCTCACACAATCTTCGGGATATTTCCAATTCTCATCCCCGAGCACATCCAGTTCCTGCCAAAGGGCCACCATGGCCATATAATACTCGGTGACCGAGAGGCTTCTCTGTTTTAGCTCCCAAAGCCGAGTCTTAATTTCGAATACACGCGAGTGATTTCCAGAATCCGAGTAAGTTTCTTTGACGGCTGACCACACATCACTCGCAGTTGGAAGAAATAAATAGGTTTTCCCTATTGACGGCTTCATGGAATGAACAAGCCAAGAGATGATCATCGCATTCTCTGAATTCCATTTTTGGACCTGAGTTGGATTTTCTGGTTTCTTCACATCACCGGTAAGGTACCCAATCTTCCCTTTGCTCTCAATTATGAGTCTTACAGATTGAGCCCATTGCCTGTAATTGGTTCCATCCAGTTTTTCGATCGTGAGGTGAAGCGTGGAATTATCTGTTCCACCAAAATTCGAATTGGTCATCTCTTCAGTCGCCTTGTTGGCTTGATCAGAAGGATGAGCTTCCCTCGTGTTTTCCATTGACAGAGAGCCAAAGCTCTGATACCATAAAGAATAATATTCTTCTGTTTTTATTTCTATCGAAAGTTAAGTTTAAATGATTTACATGGCTAGGCTATATATAATACATAAACAGAATCGTAACAGAAATATAAAATCTAAAAAACAGATTTAAATTAACAAACTAACTAATGATTTAAGCTTATCTAAAATCCCTAAATGTTCGGGATTTCCACATGGAGCCAGTGTGTCATCATGGAAACCTATGGTGATCATCATTTAGATGATGAAATAAATAATTTTATTCCCTTCATCATCTAATTTGTTTTCATCTTGTCTTCAGGGACTCAGCGGCCAGCCACTCTCTGGACCTGATATTGGTGGCTTTACTGGAAATGCAACTCCCAAGCTTTTTGGAAGGTGGATGGGAATAGGTGCTATGTTTCCTTTTGCCCGTGGACACTCTGAAATTGATACAATTGATCATGAGCCATGGTCATTCGGTGAAGAGGTTTGTATGCTTCAATAATATGATGTGCATCAAATTACATATGTAATTCTAAATTTTTATTTCAGCACTGAAAGAGCTACACCATTTCTAGAAAATAAATTATGGCTTGGCCTTCTTTGACACAAAATCGGGAGTTGAATTGATGTTACAATTTTTGTTTAGAAGCTTTCAAAAGCATACAGTGGCATAAATTTGGAGAATACCGATATATTTATGATATATTTATGACTACCGATATATTCATTGCTATGTCCAACTAACACCCTTCTTTCATTCCAACCACAGTTTGAATCTCCTAGCTACTCTGCTCTCCCTTTATTCTTTAATAATCTTAACCTTGTTTCAGACTTGCATTGTTTCTGAATGATATGGATTACTTGCTTTTCTGAAACTAAATGCTTGAGTTGTGTTATTCCAACTTTATTCAGCACATTATTCTTGAAGTCTTGATAGTGGGTTTATGTTGGATCTTCATGATGACATTTTAGCTGCTTTTACGGGAATGATTCTTAAATCCAGAACACAGTCCATTAGATTTTTTTTTTTTGTATTGTCTTGTTGCTTGTGATGATTTTGTTCAATGTTTTGGGAGCACAAAGGCTTGAAATGTATATTTCAAAATAATAAATTCCAATTTGTATTTTTCTATGGCTTCTTGTACCTGTAGTTGCCAAAAGGATTATATGCAAGTTTCAGTAGAAAGTTCACTGGCTTCATGTCATAATGAAAATTTCCAAAATCTACTAGAAAAAGATAGTTGAGCAAAGGAAAACTATATACGATGAGGTGTTTTTAGCATACATGAAAGCTTTACCTCCAAAAGAATTTTTTTTCTCTTCAACGGTTGGTATTAATATGTGTATCAGAAATTGTGAAATATTTTGGGAGTTTAGCATCATGCAGCCAAATGATTATTTAAATTATAAGATGTATGATAGTTTTATGACACTGTTGGGTGAATATTGCAACAAATATGCCACCCTCATCCAGAAAGACTTCAAAATTTTGTACACAGTAAACGTGCACAGTACTCATTTCCATTTTTTTCATGTAGCTGTATTTTTTCCTCGTTAAATGAAACAACATTTTCTAAATCTATTTTTGTTGGAAAACCAACTCTCTTATTGGAGTTGGAGGTCCTATGTCAAGTCCTTGTGACCCTAATTATTAAATTGCAAGAGTTTGGTTTGCATGATACATAAAGTCAACACTTGTGGGGAGTGATAAATATATAAAAGTATAGTTGGCCCACCTCCAAAAGGTTAGGGTTGATTTCTCAACAACTTTTAACAATTTTCTTCTTTATCCACTATTTACAAAGTGATAACTTGTAATTTTATTCATCAGTGCGAAGAAGTGTGCCGTCTTGCATTGAGGAGGCGCTATTGCTTGATACCTCACATTTACACTCTTTTTTATATGGCCCATACAACTGGTACCCTGGTGGCAGCTCCTACCTTCTTTGCTGGTTGGTTCTTATGCTGATGAATTATCTAAACTCCCTGACAAGATTTATAACTTTTTACTGTGGGCTAATTCCATGTCTAAATTTCTTATCCAGATCCAAAGGATCCCAATTTGAGGAAACTGGAGAACTCTTTTCTCTTGGGTCCACTTCTCGTCTATGCAAGGTTTCTTGTCTTAACATTATAGATTTCATTTATGATACATGATGCATGTTCTGACTCCATTTTGTTCACATTAGCACTATTCTTGATCAAGAGATGGATATCTCCCATTGTTTATTGCCCAAAGGAATTTGGCTAAGCTTTGATTTTGATGACTCTCATCCAGTAAGTGGTCTTGCATATCTTGATACGATTTCTGACCGCCTTCGGCTATCTTTATTTAGTTGTATCCCATTATATTTTCTTTTTTGTTTATTTCAGGATTTACCAGCACTATATTTGCAAGGTGGGGCAATTATTCCTTTAGGTCCTCCACATCAGCATGTTGGACAAGCTAGTTCATCTGATGACTTGACACTCATTGTGGCTTTAGATGAAAATGGTATTTTAAATCCTCTTAAGTTTTTCTCTTGAACATTGAGTATTTTGGTTGGCATTGTCTTTAGGGATGTTTTGATTTAACCCTTTTCAAGGTGATATGTTGGACTTTCTAGATTATTGCACGATCTAGAGGGAAAAGTAGCCAATTGACATCTAACATTAAAATACAAGTTGTTCTTAGGAAATTTCTAGCCTTACACTTTTCAATATGAGTGGCAGCGGCATTTGAATTTCTAACTATTGACTCAAAATCTAGATGGAGCAAATGTTAGTTTTAAAATAATAATCAAGCATGAAACAACGGTGCAGAGACTCGGGAAATCTTTTAATTTTTCTTTAAAGTAAAATTATTTTGCTAAAAAAGGGACGAGTGATGAAATTTTATCTAACCATGGTTCAGAGCAAAAAAACGGTTTTTTATTCATTATTGTAGAATTTTTAATTGTTCATTTTTTTTTCCCTAAAGATCACGGACTAAAAATAAGTCTAGTAAAAACTTATTTCTACAACCGTAAGTTTCCAAAATTTGATGCCTAATACCCCATAGATAGTTCGAACCATAATCAATTTTGGCTCAAATGATTTGTAGATGAACATGCAATTTCTTTTACATTGATACACCTTGCAATTTGTACTTAACTTCCTTTTCTACCCGCGTCTTCATTTAATTTAATAGCCTTTTTCATTTCTTTTTGAAATGAAACTCTATTCTTTAATTGCCCTGCTAATTAAATTCACAAAACTTGTGCATATATGTGACATAGGTTGCTCTGCATTTTTTTTTTACCTGCAGCAACATTTAATTTGTTTTTTTTTTTTATTTCTTGTGATGATAGCATTGTGCTATTAGAAATTTTAGTGAGTGTGTCTTACTTGCAGGAAAAGCTAAAGGTGTTCTATTTGAAGATGATGGTGATGGATATGGATTTGCTGAAGGTCAATTTTTGTTGACCCATTATGTTGCTGAACTTCAGTCATCCATTGTTACTGTTAGAGTTCATAATACTGAAGGATCTTGGAAGCGGCCGAAGCGTAAACTGCACGTTCAGTTATTGCTTGAGGGAGGAGCTATGGTATGACATTTTGGGGAATATGGTTGCATGCTTCTAGACTATAGTTGGTGCCCTCTTTGCTAACTTTCTACAATAATTCGAGATACCTCCAAACAGCTTGATGCATGGGGCACTGATGGTGAGGTTCTTCAAATCATGATGCCTTCGGATGAGGAAGTTTCTAAGCTGGTATCTGCGAGCATGAAGCAATACAGAACTCGTCTAGGTAATTATTTCTGAGAGGAGAATGCAGAGATCTAATAAAACTCAGTTGATTTTGACTATTTTAGAAATTATTTGATGCATTGAAGCGTTAATATTTTGTGTTGGAGTCATTAACTAACCTGCTTCAATTGATTAAGAGGACTAAGAAATCTATATGGTTGATTGAAATAATTTCAATATGATAAGCTCCAAAACAAAGCAGAGTTTATGGAATCTCATTGTTTGATGCTATTAGTCTCCCTGCATTTTTCGTCTTTGTTCCCCCAATATCTCCATAATTATCTGCACCCTTTTTTTTTTTTATAGAAAATGCAACGCGTATTCCAGATGTGGAGAAGACTACTGGACACAAAGGAATAGAACTTTCTAAGACTCCTATTGAAGTGAAAGGTGGAGCTTGGGATATTAAAGTAGTTCCTTGGATTGGAGGTAGAATAATTTCCATGATGCATCTTCCTTCAGGTATTCCATTATTTTTTTTATTGAACTGCTTATTGTAGATAATAGAGATTCCTAAGTAGATGCTGATGTCCTTTTGTGCAACTTGATGAATGTATTGGCAACTGGCATGAAAAATTATCTAATCCAAAATTGATCTACAAAATAAGAGGGCGATTTTTTATAAATTCTTGACATGCATCTATCCTGATATGAAGCAATAAAATGAACTCTTAGTAGGTGGCTAAAGCATTGGAACAAAATCCAAACCCTTATTGGCACGACACAATCTTTTAGAGAGTTTCATAGGAACTATATCAGCTCCATTCTTTGTTACGATTTATTTTCCCTTAGAAATCAAGGGGTTCTCTTAGAATTCTTCCCATTTTCGAAGTTACTAACATACATTTGATAAATGAATTAAACACCTGCTTATGTTTTGTATCATCTTTCAAGAGGCTTGATTGACTGAGCAGCATTAAATGATTCACACTAAGCATTCTTTACCATCTCTTTCCTAGTTATCTCCAAGATTCTCTAAGCAGCATAAACTGATTTATGTTGCAGTATGAAAGCTATTAAGCACCGACTTTTTTTTTCTTCATGTTTGCAGGAACCCAATGGCTTCATAGTAGGATTGACATTAATGGGTATGAAGAGTACAGTGGTTTAGAATACCGGTCAGCTGGATGTTCAGAGGAATACGATGTCATTGAGTGAGTTTACGGAATAAGGCATTTATAGAAAAAATAATGTAAGGTATAGAAAAAAGATTAGAGATGGCCAAAGAGTCCTCCCCTCATGGTTCTAGCGACTCTAGGGCTATAACCCTATCGTTCTCAAATGTACCCCTCGATGAGCATGATCACCAGAAATACTTGGATCCAGTCTGTTGGTATAGGAATGCCAATATGAAAGCAGGGGACTAAAGAAGGTGGATTGAGGAAGGAGTTTTGAAAGTATCACTTTCCTTTTATCTAAAGTCAAATAGAATAACCCCTATTTATAGGGTAGAAATCCAACAAATAAATTTGATAAGAGAAAATAAAGTTGTAGGTTACATAATTTAGTGTTAAAATGATATGTAACTCCCCATTCAAATTAATTTTTTGACCTCCAATACACATTTAAAATGTTTTTCAAAGCTTTTGTCATAACAATAATAAACCTTACAAATTGAAATACCCAACTTTCACACATTGCGTAGATTAATGTTCTTGCTAACAAGCAGAATTATGTCTATTGCCACTTCTAATGAAACTTTAAACTCCTGTTTTCTGTAGACGGAATCTTGAACATGCAGGAGAAGAAGAAGCTCTTTTATTAGAAGTGGATATTGGTGGTGGATTGGTTCTCCAACGACAGATAAGTATTCCAAAGGATAATTTGAATGTGTTAAGGATTGATTCTAGCATTGTGGCACGCAAAGTTGGTGCTGGTTCTGGTGGTTTTTCAAGGTTTGCTTCACATAACTTATATTTTCTTTTAAAATAACAGTCTGACATACAATTACTTGTGTCTGAAAATAATAAACAGTAAACCGATTTATAGAATCTGATACTAAATTACTAATACATGTATCATTGTTTTGGCCTTGTAGGCTGGTTTGTCTAAGAGTACATCCCATGTTTACTCTATTTCACCCCACAGAATCTTATGTACTGTTTTCCTCCATTGATGGATCAAGACATGAAATTTGGCCAGAGTCAGGGGAGCAATTTTATCAAGGAAATCTATTACCTAATGGTATCGCCAACTCTTTATTTTCTGTCTTATTTTTCTCAAAGAACACTTGTGTGCTTTTTTGCTCTTTTTTTTTTAGAAAATAATAAAAATAACACCATTAAAAATTGTAATAAAAATAACACATAGGAAAGTAGTACACTTATGTGCTCATATATTTTTACTGTTAAAAGAAATATAGCTCATCATTTCACATTGAACATTGTTTAAGATGACCTATAGTCATTTAAACTCGTTCAATGTGAACTTCATTCAATTTGGACCCTCATTCAATTTATGTGTGTGTTAGTCTTGTTATTATTAGTTTTAGGGATGTTATTTTATATTATTTCCCTTTTTTGTGCATTTAATAGTACTATTTGTGGACTTCCCCTCACTTGCCCGGACTTTACTGGTTACAAATGTCAAGATTCAATATTTGGCTGGATCCTTTGTCTCCTGTTTTATTAAAATGATTTTTTTTTTTAAACTTTTGTTCAATACAAACTGTTAAGAAGATTTGACTACCACTTCTTCCTATAGTTAAAGTTTAGATTATTATTTGTCTGCAAAGTACATAAAGTGGCTTTAGACTAGTTGAAATTTAAATTGCTAATTGGGTAAGAAAATAATACCAAGTATGAGTCTCCGGATGAGGTATATTTATTCTACTAATCAGTCGTGTAATTTACACTACAACATAGGTGAACTTACAATATGATCCTAGCTGAGATATCCAGAAACAGAATTAGAATAAAATAATTCTACATAGAGAACTAATATACATAACAAAAATGGAGGAAATAAACTAGGGAAGAAGGAAAAGCTATGCCATTACTAGAGAAGTTGACTTGTTGAAAGACTAGGACTAAGATATTTTAGTTGGCAATTATTATTATTTGCATACCAGGGCAGATAAGGTAATTTATTTGACTCCTTGAAGAATGATACATGCGACTTAACTTGGTTTAGTTCCAAACAAATGATCTTAAAATTTTCACGAGTGTAATCCCATATCAAATCCTAGTATCCTGCAGGCATGCTCCTTTTATTGAAGATTGGTATGAATTTGAAGTTCGTTATTTTGCTGCTCTCCCTTAAAATTTCATAACCCTTTTTTTGCCCCATTACTGTAGGTGAATGGATGCTCGTTGATAAATGTCTTGGTTTGGCTCTGGTCAACCGATTTGATGTCGGACAGGTCTTCAAGTGTCTTGTTCATTGGGGAACTGGTACCGTAAACTTGGAGCTATGGTCTGAGGACAGACCAGTTTCTAATGATTCTCCAATTCGAATTTCCCACGAGTACGAGGTGATCAGAATTCCCTAGGTTTTGGTTAGCCTTTGATGTCTTGTACTCCATTTAGCAAATCTACATTCGCTGCAAATACCCACGAGTGTATCTTGATACAGCAATATGCCAAGTATGAGGATTCTTAGACTTGTGCCTGCATAACTTTTCTATGAGCTTAATAAGAGATACGATAACACTTTACATATAATGGTCCTATTTGCATTGTTATATACAAAACAATCAATACCAATTAATATTCATCAGAAATTTAACAAAAATTGACAGTAAACCATAATTGGAAAAAGCATTAGATACTCGGGATCATCACATCCTTCAGTAAATCATTACAAACTCCATTGTAGTATTTATTATTGACCTCTTAAATACAATTTAACAAAATAAACCTCATCAAATTCAGAGAATAGCTTGTTCACTAATGGTCGATTAATTTCTCCAATTAGTTCTCAATGATATCCTAGAGGAGCAGGAGAATCCTTCAGTTCCCGTCCCTGATAATGCACATCCTGCATTTCATTGAAACAAGTATTCCCATCAATATACTATATTCTGTATTACACACACAAACAATCAAATGCAAATTAACACCATGCAAAAACAAAATTAAAAAGACCCAAATTACCCAAATTGATAAAATTAAAAGTAAAAGAATAATATATTACCGATGCAAAGTGATTGACATCACGATGATGGGCTTCATCAGCTCTAACAACCATCACAACATCTCTTAAAGTTGCATCACGAGGAAGCTGCCAGTAATCAATGGCAATGGCTGGTGCTGGCACATTCTTAATGTTTCCTTTGTCCAATTCCTTCAAGAATTCAGTGTATGAATGGATTGCTTCTTCTTCTAAATAGCCCACCATTCGATGAGCGAACTTGGGCGAAACCAGATATCCCAAGAAGTAAGCATTGAAGAAAACGCCCTGAACAGCAAAGACAAGTGCACGCTCATACCACTTGGGCTTGGCTACTTCCATAAACGTCATCAGATGCATCCTCTCATTCTCAGCCTCCTCAAGTAGAGCTTTGATCCACCCACCACTTTGCTCAAATCTTCTCAATGATTTGCAATGCAAAAGCATACCTCCTACCATTCCTGGCACTGCTGCCACTGTTTCTAACATCATTGCTCTGCAGCCATATCTTCTCTGTCATAACAAAAGAGTGATATATGTATATAATTAGCAATGTTTTTATAAACAAATATCTAACACTTCAGTAAACTATATATAGATTGATGAATTCACATATGGTTAAAAATTGAAAATAGATCTTTCGTGCTACCTGAAAGAACAAATCGGTAGGCAATCTGAGAGATTTTACAGTCCAGTAAGCCAATTTGTCCATGAAAGTAGTAGGCGCGTGGTGCTTCTTCAGATTAATTGCCATGTCAGCTTTATAAGTCTCCCATGGCTTCAAAAGAATCAATAGAACACAAAAATATCAATACCAAGAATTTTTTTTTAATCAAATCATCTACGAAGACAGAAAAAGAAGCTGATCTACATTCATACCCTAAAGCAGGTCCATTTCCATTCAGTACCATCTTCTTTGGTAATCTTATTGGGTGTCACTCCCCAATAGCTCACAATCCCTTTATCATCTTTATTGCTCTGCCCAGCAGCCGAAGCCTCTGGCTGCTTCTCATGATCATTATCCTTCTCACTAATCGCTAAAGTGCTTTCATTCCTAACGCTAAATCCCCTATGAGTCCAATAAACAGAGGTTGCTTTTGTCCAAACTGGATTAACACCATTACCCATTAAAGGATTAAGAGTACCCTTTGTCACAGCTGCTACTACCGAATCGTTGGCCATAGCACGAGCCGTTGCACTTGAGAAAAGGCGAGTCCCAGCCATGGCTAACATGGCATTGCGTACTTGTTTGGAGGCACCAGTTCGACTCATCATCATCGTCAAGGTAAAAATGCTCTAACCAGATGAATGATAGTCGGAGACTTGCAGAAATTTTATGAGATAGAGAAACTAGGATTGATCTGGGTTTCGGGTATTGGGTTTTGGAAATGCAGAAAATAGTTTTCTTGGTGATCTGGGTTTTGGTTTCTTTGAATCTTGACTTGGGGGAGAGGCTTAAGTATGGGATTTATTCGTATGGTTATGTAACTCTTAATGGAAGTAAGTCGGTTGATGGTGCGTAAATGGTATTTTATTAAGACTCGTATTCTAACGTTTCTATGCTAATGAAGAATACTCCTTTTATGTGAAAGTTCTATAATATTTCGTCTGAGTGAGAGACAAGGTAATTGACATAAATACTCATATTCTGTAGAGATTATTGTACTTTGTTGGACTTGTAGGAATGAATGGGCTTTTTTGGCAACTACTCGCACATATTTTTTGAACACAGGTGATTAGGTTAACGTTTTTGACTTATTATAGTTGGAATTTCTTGATTACCAAGATTGTTGGAGACGTGTAGCGTGGGGTTCAAGTTCAAGTTCAATATTTAATTTTTTTTTTCCTTCGTTAAATCAGTCTCTCGGAGCTACTTATCACATGTTCGATCGGAGATTTCCATGTGGAAATGAGTTGTATTTTTTAGACCAGAAAAAATAGTTATATTCCTTTTCGCCTTTTGTTTTATTAATAATTAATTATAAATAAATATTTTTTTAATATATGCATTTGGAATCCTATCAAGTATCAACAGGTGGTGGTAGATAAAAATATACTTATTTTCGCTCCCATATATATGTTGATTAATCTATATTCTATATCACTGTACCAACTTGATTTAATGCTAACTCAAAATTTCTTATTGAACTTCATATTAATAGGATATTATTTTAAGCCAAATTCGTTTTTTTTTAGAACACAAATCATTACACTTATCTTTAAATGTTCAATTATTATAATAGTTCGAAGTTCGAACCAAACAAAACTATCAATTAAATTTAAAAAATTAAGATGAAAAAATAAAAGTTAAGATTTATATAAGTCCTATAATTCATTAAAATATATTTTTTAATATATACTTTTAAAAATTTATAATTTTTTTAAAATATATACTTTAGCTCTTTATTAAATATCTCTAAGATTTTTTAATTCTTTAAAGTTTCAATTAAGTCTCAATAATCTTATTCTTCTTTTTCAAGAGTAAACTCAATTTTGAAAAATAAAATACAAAAAGTAATATTTTTTAAAATAAATATTAAAATTTTGATTTTTAAAATAATGTAAGTAAATAAATAAAAAACTTAAATTTGAAATGAAAAATAAAAATAAAAAAGGTTAAAGAATTAAAATTTGGAAAAACACTAAATGAAAAAAGCTTAAAATTTTTAGGGAAAACAATAAAACTAGCACCCCACTTGTAATAACAAAACTAGTACCCCTTATGTTCAAACTTATATTTTTACAATTAAAAAAAATGACTAATATGTCATTTTTCTTTGAATACTCATTCAATTAGAATTAAAAGACGACAATTTAGACCCGTTTAATATTATTGAGGGTGCTAGTTTTGTTACTATAAATTTTAGGGGTGTTACTTTTGGTAATTTTCCAAAATTTTAAGAACTAAAAATATAAAAAACCAATATATAGTTTTTTATTTCAAATATGAATTAAATGTCTTTTTTTTTTTTTTTTAAATTTTTAAAAAATTTAATTTTTTATGAATTTCAAATTTATGAATTTATTTTTATTTTTAAAAATTTTAAATTTATCTTTGAAAAAAAAAACTAATTGAACTTTATTGAAATTTTTGATGAGTTATAGGACCTATGTATATACCTTAAAAGATAAATGACTAAAATATATCTTTTAAAAATTTACAAGATCCAAAAAAATATTCATTAAAAAATACATAATTAAATTATATATTTTAAAAAATTACTAAACTTTTATAGTCCTTAATTCAAAAAATAAATAAATATTAACTACCTAACTAATAGTAACATGATTACCCAATAACCTTCAAACAACAATACCTACTGAAATTTTTTTGGGTTCGTCTTTGGATGATGAGTTAATTCTTATGCGTATTTGTGTAAAAGCAATTAGACATTTTGTTTACTTGCAAGAATGGGAAAATTTTACAGATAAAGTTTCGGTTATTTTCAAAGGCATCTTTAATCGTTTAAAAATGAGCTACAATAAAGATGAGTAAATAATCTATTTAATTTATTTAAATTAAATTTTTTGATTTAATTCATAGATTTATACTAAATTGAATTAGACGATTTTATAGTAAATTGGATTCATATTTGATTTAAATTTATAGATTTTATAATCTGTTGCAATTTGATACGGACCAAATTACTTATCAAATTATAAATAAATTCATATTTTATTTTTAATGTGTTATATTTAAATATTATTCATACCATAATTACATTAAATTATTATCTTAGTTTAAAAATAAATATAAATGTTAAATCTTCTATAATAATTTATAATGTTAAAGAGTATTTTTTATTATTCTAAATTTTTTAGTTATGACTATAAGCAAATAAATTTTAATAAAAATGTATTAATTTAAAATTTAAATATTAATAAATACTGTGTTTTGTATATGACAATAATAAAAAATAAGTTATAATTTTAGTTTGATTTTATCTGATCTAAAAAATTCAATTTACTCAAATTTAGATCGATTTAAATTGACTACATTATTAAATTAAATTTAAATTATAAACTTTCAAATCCGATTCAAATAGAATCAAATTGATAAAAAAAAAAAAAAAATTATGTGATTTTAATATACTGATAACCTCTAACTACAATAGCCAAAATGTTTAATAAAAATTTCAAAGATGCCCTTAACTTATAACAGACATCAATAAATCTGTTAGTTGCACAAGATCTTAAAAGAATATGACTATAAAATTACCTTTTTGCCCTTCTCAGCAACCCCATCTTCCTCCCCTCCCCTCCTTGTGAGCTGTATTGAAAATCCATCAAACTATAGTAACAAGAAAAACCTTCCCTCTCAAGTTCAAATCGCCCGTGTGTTATCACAACTAGATACTTAAAAAGCTATATTACTTCAGTTTTATAAAAAAATTCTGGAACATTCTTATCTACATTATTCTTCTCAAATGCCTTAAAATGTCGAAACTAACCAAACCAGAAACCATTATTTTTCTCGGAAAGAAAAAATCCATAAAAAATGATAAACAAAAATGAAAGAGTGGGAGAGAAGAGTGCTAAACAGTGTGATAGTTGGGAAATTTGTTGTACATGGGTAAGTTATATGTTGGGTATAACTAGCTATCACTAGGATATATATCTAAGGCCTCTGTTACAGCAATGCATAAGAAATTCGGAAACAATTTTTTCTCCATCTCGTTTCTCTCCTTTTCTCTTGGTTAGGTGTGGTATCAAAGATAAGGAAAAAAAATGGGTTTTCAGTTTCTTCTCAAATATCGGGGTTTCTTGATTGCCATTTTTGGTTAGCTGGTGAACTCGTGTCTCTAGTTCACTTTTTGCTGGGGTTTTCAGAGCTAATGGGAATGGCGATGTCGATGTCATCTTGATCATGACACTTTCAAGGAGGAGCTCCTGCAGTGGCAGAGAAGTTGACATGGGTTTCCAGTCATCGGAGATAGAGATGGAGTTAAAGCTTCATCTTAAAGGACCAATAAAAGTTTTCTAGGGGTCTTAACCCATTATTCGAAGCTTCGTTCTTGGCTTCGCTTCAATTTGGCGAAGAAATAAAGTTGGGATGGCCGATGCGTATTAAGGTTCCCATAATAAAATTACTTTTTTGCCCTTAACTTTTGTTGTTTATTTAAGAGAGAATATCTTTGATATTTTCAATAAGTTGAGGGTATCTGTGAAAATAACTGAAATCTTAGAAGTACTAGTGAAAATTTCCCTGCAAGAGTTGAGTTCATGCTATTAATTTAAAGTTTATATATGAGAGATATCCAATGATTAGCTGGTAGTAATTTTCATGTGTATACTTGTGTTATTTTATGTTTGTGGTTAATTAAGTTGAAAGAGGTTCATTCCATCTATTTAATTAGTTTATGTTATTCAATGTTAGGTTTTAGAAGTTCAATTTGTGTATTTTCTGCATACGTGTGTTGCATCGGTTTACATGGAAGCCAACGCAAATTTGTGTCACCATTGTACGCGACAGTTTCAATTATTGATGCAAAATATGTTACGCATCATTTCAAAACAAAACTCTTTTATTTGTATATTTACAGGTAAACCTTATCAAATATATTAAATATAATTATATTAAATTAAATTATCATTAATTTATATAATATTTAATGGATAAAATATAATCGAATTAAATTAAATATATATTTTATTAAAATAATTTTTATTTAAAATAATTTATATTATAAAATTTATTTAAATTAGGGGTATTCACAGTTCAATTTGGTCTGATTTTTAGTAAAAAAAAAAAATTAACTAAATTAAACCGGACTATTTAACTAATAAAATTTTTGAAACCGAATGGTCCAGTCTGGTTTGGTTAACGGTTTTCAAAACTTTTTTTTTGCTAAACTTTTTTCTATAATTAAGAATACAATCAAATTATAACGCGACATACATAATAACAAATTAATACATTAATCCATAAAATACATATTTATAATACATTAATTCATAAAATACATATTCATATGAAGAAGATAGGCACATAAGGCCTACAGTTAGGAGTTGGACCATAATAATTGTTGTGGTGCAACTTGGGGCAATTTTAGGATGACTTGAGTTGTTGCAAGCTCTTGTAAGCTGCTTAGATAGTAACAATCTCAACCACATAAAAGGTGAAATGGATGCATTATTCAAGGTAAGTCTTTAGGTAAGATTAATAGTATTGAAATTATTTTCTCTTATAAGATTAATTAATTATTTCATTAAATATTACTTGAAATTATGCCATGCAAAGATTGCTTGAAAACATATATTTTTTTTGTAAAAGGCAAGTGCTTTAATTCCTAAGTGGCTTTAATGATGAAAGCAATATCAGAAATGTGGTGTAAAGTTTCTTTTATTTTTCTAAAAATTGGAATGTACAGACACTCGATGAATATATGTAAAACAAGCTAAAGAAATTCATGTTACCAACAAAATTACTAGAAAATTGACATAAATTAAACTCTCGTAGAATAATTTTCTAAGTAGTGTCTACCAAAAAATTTATAACGGTCCGATCTGACTGATTAAAAAACTTACAAAATCGGACCGAACCGTTTCATTAACAGTTTGTATTATTTTTAACCAGACCGAATCATATAGTTTATAAAACTGTCCAATTCGATCCGGTCTGATTTTTCAATTTTGTCTGATTTGGAACGATTTTTGAACACCCCTAATTTAAATCAATATTTAATTCATTTTAATATTTTTATTACATTTTTAAAAATAAAAAAATATTTTGATTTAAGATAAAAATAAAATTAAAACATAATTTTATAATTAAAAATTTAGATAGACTAAGTTAATTGTCCGATATAATTTAAACTTATATTCCTAATCATATAAAAATTTTACACTGCACTATTTTTAAACTTTGCGATATTAAGTATGATGTATGCCACAAGTGGGGTCAGAGAAAAGTCCCTTCCATGCATTTTTTTTTTTTGGTCCCTTTCATGCATTTGTTCAGGTGATAATTTGTGCCTCAAAATGCATCAAATGTAAGCATGGAATTAGTATATAAACTTGTGTTCTTTTCTCTCACAAAATGTGACTTAAGTTGCTCAGAATACTATTGCAACAAATGAGCCATTCTATTGTCATTTTATGCACAAAACTAGATTGTATTCAATTCCAAAACAAACAACTTATATAAGGTAGATAGTGTTTAACAACATTAACCACATCAAATTCAGAGAATAACTTGTTCAAGATTGTTCAATTTATTTCTAGAATTAATTCTAAATGACATACAAGAGTAGCAGGACAATCTTCAGCTCACGTCCCTGATAATGCACATCCTGCATCTCATTAACATATAAGTATCCCATCAATATACTATAATCTATACTAAACACACGAACAATCAAATACAAATATCATGGCCTAAATGGGGCGTTTTTGGAGATCTGACCAAAAACGTCCCAAAATTGCAGGTATAATCTATATACAGCCTGTACGTAAATACATTATATATAAGTTTTACGTAACAAAAAATGCGTGATTCAAAACCATTTTTTATCCAAACTCAAAACATCTACAATTCAGGGCCTTCGAAAAACCCCAACTTATATATTACCCACGCATAGGGATTGAAATCATGATGAGCTTCATCAGCTCTAAGCCTCTATCAACCATGACAATATCTCTTAAAGTATTCAAGATTGGTAAGGGGAATGTGCAGTTTGGTGGAGGCAGTGCTGGAAAGGTTGGGAAACATTCTAGGAAGGAGGCCACTGATTTTCATGCAAATTTAAAGGTGTTTTCTGAGAAAACCTAGTTTCAGGCTGTGTTGGTTAAAGGGCCTGAGGGGAATGTCTCAGTTCAAGAAACAAAAGAGGTTGTTGCTGATATGTCAGGGATGGAGTCAAACAATTGATGGTTATGGGTTGTTTCTTGGAGCTAGTCAAGCCTAAGTTCGCCAAGTTTGTAAATTTTATATAGTGTATAAGCAACATGAGACATCTACTCTTTAAAAAATTAACCTCCAAAATAGCTAAGTCTCATGATTACTTATAAACCTTTTATTAGTATCATACTTAAGCAACGTGGGATAATACCTCTAACATGGCTGTTGTTCTGTTTTGCTAGTTGTTACTATGTTTTTGCTTTCTATTTGTCTTAGTTTCATTAATGGTTGTTTGTGTGTGTCTATCTCTGGTTTATGGATAATTTAATATGTATTAAATTAAAGATAATATATTACCGATGCAAAGTGATTGACATCATGATGATGAGCAGATCTAAGCCTCTACAAACCAGAGACAACATCTTTTATAGTATTCTAGATTGGTAATAATCCTTTTTCAATCCATAAAGTAGAGCAAGTTGCATTAATAGGGCGAAGCCCCACTCAGTTAATGCAACAATTCGTATCAAATATCAATATTACTAATCCTAAAACCACCTCTAATGTTAGGAAGTAACGAGTAAAAAACAAACACAAAAAGTAGGAATGCAGCATACCTGTAGTCAAAGGTTATACAAAACGAGACCATAATAGGCGGATACTCTTAAACAGATGAAAGGCCAGGGCTACGGCATTAATGCTGAGGTAAACTGGGATGAGCTTTGATGAATAAAAGAAGAATTGGTAGAAACTCTCATAGGTGAAGCAAATCAAACCTGTTTTAAGATAAAGAAGATAAAATAACAAAACTGTAGTGGACAGGAAAGCCCCAGAGATTCTATTGAAAATTGAAAGCGTCGAATTGCTCTGTGGCTTGTATATAAGAAGATGAGGAGATAACGGGCGCAAAGTTGCATCACGAGGATGCTGAGAGTAATCAATGGCAGTGGCCGATGCTGGCCCATTATTAATGTTGCCTTTGTCCAATTCTGAGAACTGAGTGTATGAATAGATTGCTTCCTCTTTTAAATAGCCCATTCCAGCTGGAACTGCTGCCACTGTTTCCAGGCAGCCATATCTTCTCTGTCATAACAAAAGAGTGATATATCAATTAGCAATGACATATAGACGTTTAAGTTTGAATTAATCACTAATAGATCTTAGATAGCACTTGAAAGAACAAATCGGTAGGCCATCTGAAAGATTTGACAGTCCAGTTAGCAAATTTGCCCACGAAAGTAGTTGGTGCGTGGTTATGCTTCAGATCAATTGACATGTCAGCGTTATCAGTCTCCCACGGCTACAATAATCATTAGAACACAAAAAGATCAATACCAGAAACAAATTTCATCAAATCAAATTATCTACGAAGAAAGACAGAAAAAGAACTCGATCAATAAACATACCCTAAAGCAGGTCCATTTCCATTCAGTACCATCATCTTTGGTAATCTCATTGTTTGTAGCTCCCCAATAACTCACAATCCCCTTCTTATAGCTCTGCCCACCAGCCGAAGTCTCTGGAAGCTTCTCCCGATCAATATCTTTGTCACTAATCCCTAAGGTACTTTTGTTTCTGACGCTAATTCCCCTCTGAGCCCAATAAACGGAGGTTGTTTTTGCCCAAATTGGATGAACACCACTACCCATTAAGGGATTAAGGGTACCCTTTGCCACAGTTGCTACCACCGAATCGTTGACCATAACACGAGTAGTTGCGCTTGAAATAAAGCGAGTCCCAGCCAAGGCTAACATGGCATTGCCTAATTGTTTGTAGGCACCACTTCGACTCATCATAATCGTCATGGTAGATGGTTGAGATGGGTTTTGGAAAGGAAGAAAGAGTTTTCCTGGTGATCTGATCTTTGAATCTAAAAATGGTTTTGTGTATTCAACGATGAAGTAAGAGGGTTTCTGGAGAGTGTTTTTGTTTTAATCAGAATTTCACTCTTTCAGGATAGATTAGATTGGCAAATTCTACTTGCATCCATTAAATTTCAAACTATATATCCTTTATGTATAAATTTATTAAAATTATGTGCCTTAAAAATATGTACTTAAATTTTTTTTTTTTTTAAATAAATTTAGAATTATTCATTTAAATATTGGGTTTTTTCTTTTATGGCCCAAAGTTAGGTCCAATATTAATTTTGAACTAATTCTGCTAAAACAATAATTCTAACAGGTTCGTTCGGTAAGAATTGCCATCTGTGAGTCACGACTTACGTGGATCACGCTACTGTTTTTCTTTTTTTTTTTTTCCTTCTTTTTTTTTTATTGTTTCTTGGTAAAGAAAAAATAAGAAAAAAATAAAAAATAATTGAATCAAAAATACTATTTCTTCAGTATGTTAACAGATTTAACGAAAAATGTCACACGTTTAACATAAGGCCCAACTTAATTGCATTTTACAACGATAGCATTGAGAATTAATTACTCGGTTTAGATCGATTATATGGTATATTAACTTTTTAATTTATGTAATTAAACGGCAGAGTTTTGACGATACAGATTTTACGGCTTTATCCTTAAGTCATTTACATCGTTTTGTTATTCCCCCAGTTTCCTTAATTTTGCAGAAATTGAAAGAGAAGCAGAGCACTCTTTGGCATAACCAGATGAGATCTGGAACTGTTACAACTTTTTATGTAAATTAATTAACTTGCCAATTACTAATAAAATTATTCATAGTTTATTTATGGTTTTGAGTTTGTTCGAAATTTTTTTTTGCAGATGAACTCAGATATAAATACAGTAAGATGACCACCATTATTGCTGTTTTGAACAGCTTATGAAAGTCATATGAATGTACAGGTTACATACAAATTTGTATGTAACCTGTACATACAAAAATGTAAGGTGTACATACAAAAATATAAGTTGTACATACAAAAATATAAAGTGTACATAAAATAAAAATATATTATAAAATGGCAAAATTTTAAGAAATTATATAATTATATAAAGAGTATCTGACATATCTAATTATATATAGTTTAATTCCAATCACCCACTGGAAGAAGAAGAATAACAGCTTATGGAACTTGTACATTCACATTTTGTATGTAACCTGTACATTCACATTTTGTATGTAACCTGTACATTCACATGACTTCCATAAGTTGTTCAAAGCAGCAATAATATACAAACAATACAATGTATTTCATGTGAATGTACAGGTTACATACAAAATGTGAATGTACAGGTTACATACCTGTACATTCACATGACTTTTATAAGCTATTCAAAACACCAACAATGGCGGTCATCTCTCTCATCTTGTAATTTTATACTAGTTCATCTCTCTCTCATCATCCTCTAATCAGGAACTGATTAATGACCCAATATTCACAACTCCATGGATGTTGCCAATACTTCAACGTGATTTATTGAAAGTGGAGAACATTTCTTTCATCTGTGATTTCAAAGATGAATATTTGGAAATCCCACAATTACCGATTAATTATAGTTTTGTTTCTCTGCTTTTGAACCTTTTAGCTTACGAACAGTGTCATCTTTACGAATACTCAGAAAGGGTCATAGGCCAATGAGTATTTCCTATTTGGATAAAGGGACCTTTTGGTAAAAATTATATATATTACATAAATAAAATTTACCGTTTCAATCTAAAAAGTGTTAGGTCTAAAAAACTCTTTTACATTGAAGCCAGTTACAAATATGTTATGCAAGATTTATTAAAAATTAATAACCTTTCATTTGTTTAGGTGGGCAAAGCGTGGGATATGAATCCAATCTATCACTAATAAAATATGAATAAAGGGTTAAATTAATCTTTTAATTTAAGTTATTGGAGTTATTTAATATTTTTATTTTAAAAAAATACTTTTAGCTCTCTTTATTTATAAAAAAAAATAGTCATCCAAATGATAATTTAATTTTATATTATATTATTATATTTTATTTAATAAAATATATATTAAGGAGATATTAGCCATTTAAAAAAATTTATTCAATTTTTAACTATTTTCTTTTTATCCCCTCTAATTTTAAATTGTATTAACTTTTTTTTTCTTTGTTTTACTCTCTCTTTATATTATGTTTCTTTCCTTAACTCATTTATTTTTAATTAGTAAAATTATTTAAATTATGTATTTTTATCAATAGAATAATCAATCATGGTGGCTCTAACTTGTATTAGTTTTTTTATTGAAAAAATTTTATAAACATGTTTTTGTTATATCCAAATTAATGAATAAACTTCAGTTAGTTTTGTTATTTGGTTATATTCAATACTTACGTCTAATATCAACAATAATATTCATTGCTATAATATTTAAAATTTGTATTACATTTGAATTAAGCAAATGTTTATATAGTCTATTATTTTAAAAATAATTACAAAATATTTCACATAACTATAATTTAATAACAATAAATTTAAAATTAATAACAAACATAACTGTATTTTTACTAAATTTAATATAATATTTAAAAATTAATATAAATCACTAACAATAAATGAAAATTAAACATGTACTCTTTGTGAGATAGTAGGTTTGGATAGTAGAATTTTGGTTTTAAATTAAGGGGTTGAATGGATAGATAAAAATGTAAGGTGAGTTAATTTGTTATAATTTAAAAAAAAAAATTTATTACAATATCATTTTTATTTTTAATTAATCTCAAGCTTTTATCATTTAATACGTATTACAAAATTGTAATAATAAAAATACATTAATAAAAATTAAATTGTTATTCAATGACCATTTTTTTATAAACAAAGTAATTTAAAAATACTTTTTGTAAATAAGAGTACTAAATGATACTAATAACTTAAATAAATGGACTTAGATGACTTTTTTCAAATATTAATTATAATTTGTATTTTTCTTCATATTTTAGTTAAAAAAATTACTTATTAAATATCCAAAATTAGGAAGAAAAAAAATATCTTAAACCATCATGTTTTACATTTTTCATTCATTTTGAATAAATAATACATCTACTGTGCATCCACAAGCATAGAGATCATGCTGTTTTCAATTTATTAGTGTTTTAGTCTTTCCTATTTGTTAATTTAGGAGGTATTTTTTTTAGAATTTATTTTTTTGTTAATTTAGTTCAAACAACAATAATTCATTTTGAAAGGATTGAACATTAAACCCTTTTATCAAAAAACAATCAATTAAAAATTTGAATTTTAAGAACAAAGCCAAGTATATATGAGAAAGTATTATCAAGTGACGAAAAATTAAAATTATATTAAGAAAACTCTATATATCCCCATTTAAATTACACTCTCACTGTCACTAAAAAATAGATTGTATCCTCTATAAATATTTGTGAATATTACTTAATTTAATATCAAAATTTATATTTTAAAACCAATACCAAATTGATATGTTAGTAGAATTTGTATCTATGTGATGACAAATAAAATTACTCTTAAATTTATAGCATCAAACAATTAAAATACTTTATGTTCATTTTTATTTGTTATAAGTTTTAATTTATTTGTTAACAATAATATTTAAAAGAGAATAACAATTAAATAAAAGTATAACATGTATTACAAACTTAGTATTGAACTAAAATGCTTTCCAAGAGTGAAAAAAAAAAAAAAACAGAGGAGTGTTTGTCATCTATTATGATTTTAATACCGTAATTTTTAATTGATATATTTTAGTTGCATATTTTTATAAAAATATACACTTAAATCCTATATACAAGATTAAATTGCACCTTCAAAATTCAAGGTACATGATAAAGTATATATTTTAAAAAATATATAATATTAATGGTAAAGTATACAAATTAAAAGGTATGAAACTAAAATACCCCCTTATAAAAAACTATGGGGCAATTAGCTAACCTCACTCAAAAAAATATAAATAGTATTATATAAATTAAATAATATATTAATTATTAATTAAATATAAAATTTAAGATAAAATACGATACAATTATGGGTCTACTTATTAAATAAGAACATTATTAAAAGCATATAGGACAATGGGAAGACCAGATAAATGCTCCACAAGCAATACAATAGTAGTTTAGTACTCCAGTCCAAGTTTTATTCTGTTTCAGGCTTTCAGCTCATAAGTGCCTTCGAATGCTCTCCTAGAGAAATGAATAGCGAAGTTGACTTGTGGTTTACTTTAATAACGATTTTAATTTTTAATTTTTAATTTTTTTTAAATAATTTTTTAATCGTGTATTTTTATAACAATTTTTTATTTTAATTTTTACATTTTTAAGAAATCACTATTTTTTATAACAATTTTTTATTTTTATTTTTACATTTTTAAAAAATCACTACCAAAATATGGATTTATTCATACATCTTTAAAAATAAGATTTTTTAATGAGATTTCTGATTTCTAATTTTTTTCATTTTGATCAAACATTTTTTCTAGGTAATAAATCAAGTCTTATAACTTTTGAATAATTAAATATTGAAAGAAAATGAGTAAAAACTTCAAAATTGTAAAAAATAACTAAAAAATTTCTTTGTTCTTAAAGTTTTTTGAAAAAAATAAAAAAATAGAAATTATTACCAAATAATTGGAAGTAATTTCTAATTTTTTTTCCTTGAAAATCACTAAATAGAAATTGTTATCAAACGCATTTGTAATTATTTTTATAAAATAATCAAAATCACAAAATCAATTATTTAATCATAAATCATAAATCATAAATCAAAATTGTTATCAAATATGCCCTTAATCACTTAATAATTGTTGGGTATTAAGCATTTCATTCCATCTAATAACTTGTAAGATGCATTATATAACCTTTGAGTTCATATCTTTAGTGAGAGTTTTCTGTCTACAGTTTAATAAGATCATGTCACTCAAATAAAGGCTAATTAATTAATAAACAAAATGGATAGACTGTTCGGATATTGTTCAATAAAAACTATATATACAAAGTCCTTTTCTATATCAATCAGACTTTAGAAGATGTGATCCAATGTATTACATGTGTGCCTAAGTGACACTAATTAACCATCATTATATTTATTGGTAATTAGATAGCTCACATATAATAAATGTGAAAACTTGGCAAGACCATTTTTGTTGTTTAACACTATTTTCTGAGCCTTGAAGGAGTCAATAGTCCAATGTCACATTTATTCTCATTGAACTGTGTCCACCACAACCATACTGTTGAAAACTCTCTCTTTAGCCTTATTTGCCTGATTAAAAAAAATGGGGAGAAAATATTGAAATTAAATGAAAAAAGAAGAAGAAGAATAAGAGAAAGGTAAAGATGGTTATTTAATTCACCTCTTTCTCCCAATCAGTGAATATGGTAAGAATAAGGAAACATAAACCTTGCACAGAGATTGCAATTATGATTCCCAGCCAAAGTCCCTACACATATAATCAAAAGCTATCTATTATAGACCAGGCTGAACTAAACTGATTTGTAATACATTGTAATAATATATATAAAGAAATAATAATGAGAGTTAAATAAGAGGGAGCTCATACAACCTTTCCACCAAGATGAAATACAAAAGCTAATAGAATAGAAGATGGTATTCCCAGCAAATAATATGAACCCAAATTGATAAATGCACCTATCTTCTGCCAACCACATCCTCTAGCGGTACCTACATGTTTAAAATAAGATGTTAGTTAATTACTTAGCTGATGTTCTCTAAAGAGTTGTGAAGTCTGAGTTTTGAATCGTGGCGAGTGAGTAGTGTAGTTATTTAATATGCAAAAAATAACAGATATAGACCTGAAAGAACACCCTGTATTCCATCAATGAGATTAGATGTGGCAATAATTGGCATCATTTCTGCAACAGATTTGACAACAGCTACCTCATTACTATAGGCATAACCCCAGACATTTCGCATTAGTATGGTGACTATAAACAACAGAATGCCTTCAACCATCACTATGAGGAGTACAACATATGCTGCTAGACGCGCAGCCTGTGAATTTCCAGCTCCTAATTCATTCGAGACCCGCGTGCTGAAAAGTCGAATGGTGGATATACTAAAGACACAGATTCACATACTCTATGAAGAAGATCATGTTTAGTATGAGAATGATATTGAAAAGTATCAAGTGTTTGTTGAAACTATGACAATGAGGAAGTTAAAAGCTTCGATAAGGGTTCAAAAGGAATGAAGTATGTCAATCAGCAATTAAAGACAAGACTTTAAATAGTTAAGAATTAAGTTCAGAATGGCTAACCTCACACTACTACTTAGTCCACTTGGAATCATCCAAATAATTGCAGTTGTGTTGAGATTAAGAATATTAATATAGTGTTAGTCATGAACTTAAAATTATTAATCATCATTAAAAAATTAAATTTGTCATTAACCAGATAGAAAGCACTGAAGTCTGCAATTTTGGATTAGGAAGAAAACCAGAAAGGAGGACCATCAACTCAAATGACCAGACCTCAAAGCTGCATGAATCAAATAATAAACGTCACAAAAAATATAATTCAGAAAGGAAAAAAAAAAAATTGGGTTCAAATACCAGTTAAAAAATCAAATTCTATCTGAAAACAGGAACTAACCAGACCATAATAGCGGAAGGAACTGCAAGTCTGATAAAAGCAACAATATTTCTGAAAGCCTCCTTTGAGAAACCAGGCCAACTCTTTTTGCACGAAGACGAGAACGTGACATATAAAGCCAACATAATAACATTCATCCAATAAGAAATTGAGATAGCCACTGCAGCTCCTCTATATCCCATGTTTAATTTAAGTATCAGAACCCAGCAGACAAAAAGATGTAGTAAAGTTATGGTTCCAGAGAAAAGCATTATTTGGAGAACTATGTTTTGGGATCTTAGGAATCTCATAAGACATTGAAAAAGAGCTTGTGCAAAAATGGTTGGGATCAAGTAACGAGCATATAGTCCAGCAGCTTCTGATATCTCAACATCTTGCCCCAATGCAATTAGAATTGGTCCCGTGTTCGCCCAAACGATAGCAACTGGTATGCTGACTAATAAAAGAACAACCATGGCTCTTTGCATGTGTATTCCAAGCATATGATGTTGTTTTGCTCCATATGATTGACCACATAAAGTGTCTAAAGCACTTGACATGCCCATCTTCTCAAGCAAAAACACATACAAGAACGATTTCAGTAGGCTTATCTTGGAAAAGAATTAATAAACATGGTTTACAAATCGAAATAGTATTCATCCTAATGTTTCTTATATCTAGACAAGTTTCCAGGTTAAACATTTGCATACAATAAAAGGTTATTGATGAACAATTAAAAATCTAACAAAGAGGAAACCAATAGCATTTGATAATTACTATGTTAAGGTTTATTTTACTGCACTATACTGAATTTTACATGTTATATTATTTTAAATTTTCTTTTGAAACTATACCAAAGTATTGTTTGATTTATAAAAAAAAATTCAACTTCTTTATAATAGTTTTGACACCTCAATAATAAATCACTTTTTTTCTTATTATATTATTAAGGCAACTTTTGGTTTTTCTTGTCATTCATAGTGATTAGTTAATGTGCTGTAATCTACTTGAAAGTGCATCATGCTCATACCACAATAAATCAATTAAATAAATTAAAAGCACTTTAAAGCTTGAACCTTGAGAAATGAAATTGAGTTACAGCAGCTGAAGAGTCATTTCAATGTTTAGACTAAAATAATTTAAGAACAAAGGGGACCGACAAACCCATAATTTTAAAAACAGTGTTTAATTTTATAATTTTTAACTTGAACAATTTAATTTAGTCTTATAATTTTATAAAATTATAATTTAGTCTCTTTTTGTCCAAAATTTTTGTGATTAAAATGTACTGTTCTTTTGCTCAAAGTTATAGAAATTACTAGTGCCCTTCACCATGATTTAAATTTAAAGAAATTTAGGTAGAGTAAAAAAAAAAGTAATTTTGGTAGAGAATAGTCATACACTACTATGATAAAAATAGTAAGAAACGTACTGACATGTAAATTATGTGGTCAATATCATCAGTATAACGGTTTGTACTCAATCAAAAAAGTGCTATATGGAATAAACTGTCTCACTGTGTATTGAAGCTAGTTTTCAGTTTTCACAGAGTAATGGTTAAGTTGTTAATTAATTAATTTATCTGGTACTTAAAAACTTTTGATTTTATAAACATCTACGTTACACTGAGAGACGAAATTTAGGAAAACATTTCAAGTGTCCGATTACCCAAGTCATTGTGTCACTTTAAAACGGTCATGAAAAATGAAAAATTCAAGTAACATACAAAACATTATAGATCCACCGTACCGAACAAGCACAAATAGATCTCCAAAATTATATGTAAATAATTTACAGATGAGAAAATTGTTATAAGAAAGTGTAGGAAGTACCATTAAACTGAAACCAGTAACAGATGCAAAAGAAGTAGCCATAGAAGCACCAGAGAGGGCTAACTCTCCCAAATGACCAACGAACATGACAGATATAACCTGCATCAAATACAGCAATAGATTTGCAGATATGAGAGGACCTGCTAGCCATAGTTGTCTCTTCAATTCCTCTGTAAGGTCGTTTTTGATATTATCCTTTTGACCTTCAATTTGTTTAGAGTTAGATACATCTTCTTTTACTTGGGTTATTTGTAGCAGAGGTGCGCTCAGATACGCCTCGCGGCCTTCGCTCTCCATTTTATTTCCTTAGACGTCTTCCAAATGCAGAACAAAATATATGAAGGCAACTAAGCCGCCAACTTAAACAAGTCAAGCTTTTTGTCAATTTTTTTGGTAAAAAAAAAATCTAAAAATTATAAAATATAATTAATCTAAAATTTATAATAATATTAAATGATTTTTAATTAAATATTTAAATTATTATAATTTAATTTAAATAAAATATATTAATTATTATTTTTAATTATAAAAATATATAACCTAAACGTATAAAAATATTTTTTATTAATTAAAGTGCATCGCTTTTTTTTTTCTTCAAAAGTACTTTGTCATTTGTGAATTATAAGAGACATAATGATCAAATCTTGCATTGAATTTTTGGCCCTGTGCTGAATTAAAATTGGAGTAAGATGTCTACTTTTTTATTACTTTTAACAACTTTGCATTTTTTATTCGATTCACATAATTAAAATAATATTATTATTATAATAATTTTTTATTATTATTATAATAAATATATTAAATATTTAATTTATTTTTAGTATTAATTACATTATTATCATTATTATTAGATAAAAAAATTATTAATAAATTATTTTTATAATAATAATAATTTAAATTATAATAATATTATCACTACAATTATAAATTTTATATCGACTTAAAAAATAACCCCGACACTTAATCATAAATTTTATTTCAATCCTCTCTGGCACATGTACTATGCAGCCTTATGAAATGAGGCAATTCGAGGGATACTTTGACATTGATTGGCTTGACGAGCAGATTAATAATTAGAATCTGACAAAAAGTAGCACTTAAGAGAGCTCGAAACGATTGAATGAAGCTCAATACTGAATTGTAAAATTGAAGATTTGAGCTGTTTGAAACGATTGAATGAAGCTCAATACTGAATTGTAAAATTGAAGATTTGAGCTGTTTGAAACTTGAAGAATCCATGAAAAGCGAACTTGATTGAGGACTAACATCTGTTCAACGAAGGCAGAGCTAGGCTTTTTGAGTAAACTACAATTGCAAATATATATAGCATTTTCAAAGACTAAGTCGAATAGAGTGTGAGATCCTGAGATCCAAGAAATCATAGTTCGCAACATCTATCTTGAACTGTTGAGAAAGGACTAGAAATTAGAACTCAATTTGACTTTTTGGGAAACCTTTAAGAAAAAAATTCAATATCAATCAAAGGAAAGATTCTTATTATTATAATTTAATACATATAATTTAATTAATATGATATCGATAAATAATTTTATAATTATTTTATAAATTTTAATTTTTAATTTTACATAAAATTTATAATTAAGATATATGTTAATGTATATAATAATTTATTGTATGTAATATTATTCTAATAATACTTTTATATTAAGTATAGAATTTAGAAGTTGTTATTTTTAAAGTAAAAAATATAATTTTAGAATAATTTAAAATTTTATCTTATAATTTATTATTTAATATTTTTAAAAATATAAAAATTATTATGTTGTTACTTGTTCGTGTTGTATGCTTTATAAATAGGACTACCTATAATTTATTATTATTATCGAAGAAAAAAAGTCTTAACTTAAAAAAAATATATCAAAGTAATAAATAGTACATTCTTCGTTTGTACCAATATAAAAATCAAAGATTTTGTAGACCAGTAAGACTTTGAATGAATAAATCTAGCCTAAGCCCCCTTTCTTTTTTTTTATATAATTAATTAACCAAATAATTGTTGGGTATTAACCATTTCATTCCATCTAATAACTTGTAAGATGCATTATATAACCGTTGAATTCATACATTTAGTGAGAGTTTTCTGTCTACAGTTTAATAAGATCATGTCACTCAAACAAAGGCTAATTAATTAATAAACAAAATGGATGGACTGTTCGGATATTGTTCAACAAAAACTATATAAACAAGGTCCTTTTCTATATCAATCAGACTTTAGAAGATGTGATCCAATGTATTACTTGTGTGCCTAAGTGACACTAATTAACCATCATTATATGTACTGGTAATTAGATAGCTCTCATATAATAATTGGGAAAACTTGGCAAGACCATTTCTGTTGTTTAACACTATTTTTTGAGCCTTGAAGGATTCAAGAATCCAATGTCACATTTATTCTCATTGAACTGTGTCCACCACAACCATACTGTTGAAAACTCTCTCTTTAGCCTTATTTGCCTGATTAAAAAAAGTGGGGAGAAAATATTGAAATTAAATGAAAAAAAGAAAAAGAAGAGAAAGGTAAAGACGGTTATTCAATTCACCTCTTTCTCCCAATCAGTGAATATGGTCAGAATAAGGAAACATAAACCTTGCACAGAGAGTGCAATTACGATTCCCAGCCAAAGTCCCTACACATATAATCAAAAGCTCAAAAGCTATCTATTATAGACCAGGCTGAACTAAACTGACTTGTAATACATTGTAATAGTATATATAAAGAAATAATAATAAGAGTTAAATAAGAGGGAGCTCATACAACCTTTCCACCAAGATGAAATACAAAAGCTAATAGAATAGCAGATGGTATTCCCAGCAAATAATATGAACCCAAATTGATAAATGCACCTATCTTCTGCCAACCACATCCTCTAGCTGTCCCTACATGTTTAAAATAAGATGTTAGTTAATTACTTAGCTAATGTTCTCTGTAGAGTTGAGTTGTGGAGTCTGAGTTTTGAATCGTGGCGAGTGAGTAGTGTAGTTAATTAATATGCAAAAAATAAAAGATATAGACCTGAAAGAACACACTGTATTCCATCAATGAGAATAGATGTGGCAATAATTGGCATCATTTCTGCAACAGATTTGACAACAGCTACCTCATTACTATAGGCATAACCCCAGACATTTCGCACTAGTATGGCGACTATAAACAACGGAATGCTTTCAACCATCGCTATGAGGAGTACAACATATGCTGCTAGACGCGCAGCCTGTGAATTTCCAGCTCCTAATTCATTCGAGACCCGCGTGCTGAAAAGCAAATGGTGGATATACTAAAGACAGATTCACATACTCAATGAAGAAGGTCATGTTTAGTATGAGAATGATATTGAAAAGTATCAAGTGTTTGTTGAAACTATGAAAATGAGGAAGTTAAAAGCTTCCATAAGAGTTCAAAAGGAATGATGTATGTCAATCAGCAATTAAAGACAAGACTTTAAATAGTTCAGAATGGCCAACCTCACAGTACTGCTTAGTCCACTTGGAATCATCCAAACGATTGCATTTGTGCTGAGACTGAGAATATTAATATAGTGTTAGTTGAACTTAAAATTATTAATCATCATTAAAAAATTAAATTTGTCATTAACCAGATAGAAATCACTGAAGTCTGCAATTTTGGATTAGGAAGAAAACCAGAAAGGAGGACCATCAACTCAAATGACCAGACCTCAAAGCTGCATGAATCAAATAATAAACGTCACAAAAAATATAATTCAGAACGGGAAAAAAAATTTTGGGTTCAAATACCAGTTAAAAAATCAAATTCTGTCTGAAAACAGGAACTAACCAGACCATAATAGCTGAAGGAACTGCAAGTCTGATAAAAGCAACAATATTTCTGAAAGCTTCCATTGAGAAACCAGGCCAACTCTTTTTGCACGAAGACGAGAACCTGACATATAAAGCCAACATAATAACATTCATCCAATAAGAAATTGAGATAGCCACTGCAGCTCCTCTATATCCCATGTTTAATTTAAGTATCAGAACCCAGCAGACAAAAAGATGTAGTAAAGTTATGGTTCCAGAGAAAAGCATTATTTGGAGAACTATGTTTTGGGATCTTAGGAATCTCATAAGACATTGAAAAAGAGCTTGTGCAAAAATGGTTGGGATCAAGTAACGAGCATATAGTCCAGCAGCTTCTGATATCTCAACATCTTGCCCCAATGCAATTAGAATTGGTCCCGTGTTCGCCCAAACGATAGCAACTGGTATGCTGACTAATAAAAGAACAACCATGGCTCTTTGCATGTGTATTCCAAGCATATGATGTTGTTTTGCTCCATATGATTGACCACATAAAGTTTCTAAAGCACTTGACATTCCCATCTTCTCAAGCAAAAACACATACAAGAACGATTTCAGTAGGCTTATCTTGGAAAAGAATTAATAAACATGGTTTACAAATCGAAATAGTATTTGGCCTAATGTTTCTTAAATCTAGACCAGTTTCCAGGTTAAACATTTGCATACAATAAAAGGTTATTGATGAACAATTAAAAATCTTCCAAAGAGTAAACCAATAGCATTTTTTAGGCTTAACAGATGATTACTATGTTAAGGTTTATTTCACTAAATAGCTGCACTATACTGAATTTCACATGTTATATTATTTTAATTTTTCTTTTCAAACCACACCAAAGTATTGTTTGATTTATAAAAAAAAATTCAACTTCTTTATAACAGTTTTTAATGAGAAGCTTTCAAATGTTGTTTTTCCTAGTCTGACTTCCAGTATTTCTAATGCAGAATGTAAGGCTTCTGATACAGATTTAAATGAAGTTGCAGGTGTCAATAATACTTCTGGTTCTACAGGATCAGCTCACAAGTTTGTTATTCCAGCTCAAAATTCTGTTACATAGATATTTCTAGATATTTTCTCTTGTTTAGATTTTCTTTTTTATTCACGTGTAATAGTCTTCATCTATAAATAGGTGTAATATAATGGTTCTGGATAATCAGCTCTACTCAATAAGAAATATTCATTTTCTTCGCTCTTCTCTCCTTCTGTTCTTCACACCATTTTTGTCTAGCTTCTGTTTTCCTTCTGTTCAATTTGTCTAGCTTCTGTTTTGCTTTATGGTATAACATCTACGCTATGAGAACTAATGATGTGCAAGCTACTATAGAAAATATGAGTGCTCAGACTTCAATTCGCGATGATCAAAATTTAGTGGATTTTCATAATCAGGTTACTACTATAAAGCTGGATCAATCAAATTTTGTTGTTTGGAAATAGCAGATCTTGAAGATATTATATAGTTTTGATCTTGATGATTATCTTATGAACGATCCACCATCTAAACTTCAAACTGATAATTCGATTAATCCTGATTACAAGCTTTGGTTTAAGCAAGATCAAATGATAGGAAGTTGGCTCATGAATTGTATGAGTAGTGATGTCCTTCGTCAAATTTTTGGATTTAAAACTGTTAAAGAAGCCTGGAGTAATCTTGATCAGTATTTTCTTTCAAAGTCTAAGTCAAGAATTATTCAACTTAGACAAGAATTAATCAAGTTAAGGAAAGGTAATATGAGTGTGAATGACTACATTTTGAAGCTCAAAGAATTAGCAGATGAATTAGAATCTGCTGGATATGCACTCACCGAGGAAGATAAGATGTTGTACTTGATTGCTGGTTTAGACAGAAATTTTAAAGGTCCTGTATCTACAATATCTGCACGAATGCAAACTGAGAATGTTTCTGTACCAAATATAGCAGCCTTGTTATTAGGTCATGAAAGTTGGCTTGAATCTAGAAATGAAGTTAGTGATGTTTTCTTGCTATCAGTAAATCTAGTTCAACAGTCTCAAGGTTCAAATGTCACAAATGTTAAAGGTTCACCTAAGGTTTTTGATTCTGGCACTACTTCATAACAAAATTCACAACAGTCAGTAAACTTTGGTATCAATGGAGGATCATCTGTGCCACTTGGCTGTCCTTTTATGATGTCTTACTCTAATTTCTTTAGAGGAAGAGGAAGGACCAATGGAGGTAGAGGTCATCAAAATGGAAATCGTCATTTCTGTCAGCTTTGTGGCAAATCAGGTCACCTAGTAAATCGTTGTTGGTTTAGATTTGATCCTAATTTTCAACCTGTCTCTTCTAATCAATCTTTTGGTGCATTTGCTTCTAATCCTATTAATTCTGCTAATTCAGTTGTTCCTTCTGCTTCTTCTTCTAATGGTACAACTTATTTTGATATCGCTCAACCTAAATTTTCTAGTTCCAATACTTCTATAATTCCTCCCAGGTCTCCTCCAGTTCAAAATTCTTCTGTACCATCTCAATTTCCTATGAATGCATTTCTAGCATCACCTCATTTAGCAACTCCTCCTTGGACTCCCTATAATCCAGCTTTTCAGCAGCATATGCTTCCAGTAATGTTAGGAGCTCCTGAAGCTATGCCTGAATCATTCTGGTTTCCTGACTCAGGAGCCTCTCATCATGTAACAGCTGATCCAGTCAATCTGACAATGTCTCAGCCATATAAAGGTCCTGAACAATTGATTGTTGGTAATGGTAATGCGTTTCCTATTTCTAGTATTTGTTCTTCTACTTTTTATGCTTCCAATAATTCTTCTTCTTCATTTCTTTTACACAATATTTTACATGTTCCTACCATTGCCAAGAATCTTTTAAGTGTTGCTCAATTTTGTAAAGATAATTCTATTTATTTTGAATTTCATGCTCACTCTTGTTCTGTGAAGGACAAGGACACCCACAAGGAACTTCTTCAGGGCAAACTGCATAATAGACTTTATGTGTTTGAACTTGGATTCAATCATCAATCTCTTCCTCATTCTTCTTTTAACACGTTTTCTCCTGCTGTAAATACCATGACTGCTCCTACATTGTTCACTGCAACAACTGATAGCCTTGCTTTGTGGCATCAACGTTTAGCACATGCCTTTTTACCAATTGTAAATAAAGCTTTATCTTTGTGTAATATTTCTTTTAATGAAAATAAAGCAGTCTCTTCTCTTTGCTCAGCTTGTCAACTAGGCAAATTTCATAAATTGCCATTTTCTGATTCTGTCAATTGCTCCACTGAACCCTTAGGCATTATTCATTCAGACCTTTGGGTTTCACCTGTTGAATCTTGTAATGGTTTCAAATACTATGTGCATTTCACTGATGAATGGTCTCGATTTACTTGGATATACTTTCTTAAAAATAAAAGTGGAGTCTTTTATGCCTTCATGCAGTTTAAAGCAACTGCATAACTTCAATTGCAGTCTAAAATCAAAATTTTTCAATCTGACTGGGGAGGTGAATTTCAAGCCTTAACCTCCTTCTTTGCTACTTCCGGCATCTTACATAGAACTTCTTATCCAGCCATTCATGAACAGAATGGATTTGCAGAACGTAAACACAGACAAATTGTAGACCAAGGTTTATCACTTCTTACTCATGCTTCTATACCTTTGTCCTTTTGGGATGAGGCTTTCTATACAACAGTTTTTGTCATAAACCGTCTTCCTAATCCTCTCATCAATTATATGTCACCACTTGAGAAATTGTTTCATGTTAAACCTGATTATAGTACTATTAAAGTTTTTGGCAGTCGTTGTTATCCTTACATTCGACCTTTTAATGATCATAAAATGCAATTTCGTTCAGTCCCTTGTACTTTCATTGGATTTAGTCCAAGACACAAAGGCTATAAGTGTTTAGACTCTTCAAGAAAGTTATACATTTCTCGTCATGTAAACTTTGATGAATCAGTTTTTCCCTTTGCTGCTCCAACTGTGGTATGTCCTACTCCTTCACCTTCCTTAGTCCACTCTATTCTACCTATAGTTCATACATCTTCTTCTAAGCATTTGTCTCCTGTTTTTGATCCTACTTCTTCACATTTTGAGCATGGCTCTCCTTCTTCCAATTTTGAGACTATAACTCCTTTATCTCCATCTTCTTCAGATATTCATTTTTCATCTACTCTTTCTTCACGTTTTGCTCCATCTTCACTTTCTTCACCACTAGTTCCTTCAGTACCAGTGGTTCCCACCAATGTTCACTCCATGACAACACACTCTAAAGCTGGAATTTTTAAACCGAAGGTGTATTCTATGACTTTATGTATTGTTGAACCTAAGACTGTCAAACAAGCTTTGTCTCATGATGGTTGGAGACAGTCAATGCAAGATGAGTTTAATGCTTTAGTCCGTAATAATACTTGGACCTTGGTTCCTAGGCCTCATAACAGAAAGGTCATTGGGTCCAAATAGGTACGGAGAGTGAAGAAATTCAAGGATAATACTCTCGATAAGCTGAAATCTCCTCTTATAGCTCAAGGATTTGATCAAATGCCTGGCTTTGACTTTCAGGAAACCTTCAGCCAAGTTGTTAAACCTGTCACCATTCGTGTTGTTATCACAGTGGCTCTTGCTAAGCATTGGAAGCTTCATCAACTTGACATCAACAATGCTTTTCTTAATGGTAGTCTTGAAGAAAAAGTATTTATGATGCAACCTCCTGGGTTTGAAGATCCTACCTGTCCTGATCATGTTTGCAGATTGCAAAAAGCATTATATGGTCTTAAGCAAGCTCCAAGGGCTTCGTTTGATACACTCACGCAAGCTTTACTAGCCTTGGGGTTTGTCAAATCAATGGCTGACTCTTTCTTGTTTCTCAGGTTTTCAGCCACCAGTACAATTTTTCTTTTGGTTTATGTTGACGATATCATCATTACTGGTAGTAATGAAGATGAGGTAAGGCAGTTTATTTCATTGTTGAATGCCAAGTTTGCTTTGAAATATATGGGTTATCTTCACTATTTTCTGGGTGTGGAGGTTACTGAGTTCTCAAATGGTGATCTAGCTTTGTCCCAAACAAAGTATATACATGACTTGCTTCTTAAAGCCAAAATGGATCAGTCCAAACCAAGTCATACCCCAATGCTTTCTTCTCCTGCTCTTGATGCTTACTTGGATGAACCTCTTTTTGATAACCCTTCTTTCTATAGGAGTATTGTGGGTGCTCTTTTATATATCACTCTGACATGTCCTGATATTTCTTATGCAGTCAACAAAACTTGTCAGTTTATGTCCACTCCTCGTGTGAGTCACTGGCTTGCTGTTAAGCGCATTCTGCGTTATCTTAAAGGCACCATCCACTATGGTGTTGTTTTCAAGCCTTCTCACTTGCTTATTACTGGATTTTTTGATTTTGATTGGGGTGCTTGTCTTGTAGATCGTCGTTCTACAACTGGTGTTTGCATTTATTTGGGTGCCAATCCAGTTGTTTGGTACTCTAAGAAGCAAGATGTGGTGTCCCGTTCTAACACCGAGGCTGAATATAGGGCCTTGGCTAGTGCTGCTACTGATATTTTGTGGTTAAAATCCTTGCTAGCTAAATTGCATCTTTTACCTTCTACACGTCCCATTCTTTGGTGTGATAACCTTAGTGTTGTATCTCTAGCAACCAATCCCATACTTCATGCTTGTACCAAGCATGTTGAGTTGGATATGCACTTCTTGCGTGAAAAAGTGCAAGCTAAGGTGTTCATGATTCAGCACATTCCTTCCACTGAGCAGCAGATATACTTACCAAACCTTTAGCTACTCAACCTTTTCTCCATCATCGATTCAAACTCAGTGTCCAGCAAGTTCCCCTGAGTTTGAGGGGAGGTAATGAGAAGCTTTCAAATGTTGTTTTTCCTAGTCAGACTTCCAGTATTTCTAATGCAGAATGTAAGGCTTCTGATACAGATTTAGATGAAGTTGCAGGTGTCAATAATACTTCTGGTTCTACAGGATCAGCTCACAAGTTTGTTATTCCAGCTCAAAATTCTGTTACATAGATATTTCTAGATATTTTTTCTTGTTTAGATATTTTTTTTTATTCACGTGTAATAGTCTTCATCTATAAATAGGTGTAATATAATGGTTCTGGGTAATCAGCTCTACTCAATAAGAAATATTCATTTTCTTCGCTCTTCTCTCCTGCTGTTCTTCACACCATTTTTGTCTAGCTTCTGTTTTCCTTCTGTTCAATTTGTCTAGCTTCTGTTTTGCTTTAGTTTTAACACCTCAATAATGAATCGCTTTTTTCTTATTTTATTATTAAGGCAACTTTTGGGTTTTCTTGTCATTCATAGTGATTAGTTAATGTCCTGTAATCTACTTGAAAGTACATCATGTTCATACCACAATAATTCAATTAAATATATAAAAAGCACTTTAAAGCTTGACCCTTGAGAAATGAAATTGAGTTACAGAAGCTGAAGAGTCATTTTACTGTTTAGACTAAAATAATTTAAGCACAAAGGGCACCGAAAAATCCATAATTTTAAATAAAGGAGTAGTTTCATTCTATAGCTTTTATCTGGAATAGTTTAATCTCGTACATTTTACAAAGGTTTTAAATAAAGGAGTAGTTTCATTCTATAGCTTTTATCTGGAATAGTTTAATCTCGTACATTTTACAAAGGTATATTTTAATCTTATAATCTTATAAAATTATAGTTTAGTCTCTTTTTTTTCAAAATTTTTGTGATTAAAATACACTACTTTTTGGTCAAAGTTATTGAAATTATTAGTGCCTTTCACCCATGATTTAAATTTTAAATAAATTTAGGTAGAGTGAAAAAAAAAAAAAAGTAATTTAGGTAGAGAATAGTCATACACTACTATGATAAAAATAGTAAGAAACGTACTGACATGTAAATTATGTGGTCATTATCATCAGTATAATGGTTTGTACTCAATCAAAAAGTACTATATGGAAGAAACTGTCTCACTATGTATTGAAGCTAGTTTTCAGTTTTCACAGAGTAACGGTTAAGTTGTTAATTAATTAATTTATCTGGTACTTAAAAACTTTTGATTTTATAAACATCTACGTTACACTGAGAGACGAAATTTAGGAAAAAATTTCAAGTGTCCGATTACCCAAGTCATTGTGTCACTTTAAAACGGTCATGAAAAATGAAAAATTCAAGTAACATACATAACATTATAGATCCACCGTACAGAACAAGCACAAGTAGATCTCCAAAATTATATTTAAATAATTTACAGATAAGAAAATTGTTATAAGAAAGTGTAGGAAGTACCATTAAACTGACACCAGTAACAGATGCAAAAGAAGTAGCCATAGAAGCACCAGAGAGGGCTAACTCTCCCAAATGACCAACGAACATGACAGATATAACCTGCATCAAATCCAGCAATAGATTTGCAGATATGAGAGGACCTGCTAGCCATAGTTGTCTCTTCAATTCCTCTGTAAGGTCGTTTTTGATATTACCCTTTTGACCTTCAATTTGTTTAGAGTTAGATACATCTTCTACTTGGGTTATTTGTAGCAGAGGTGCGCTCAGATACGCCTCGCGGTCTTCGCTCTCCATTTTCTTTCCTTAGAAGTCTTCCCAATTCAGAACAAATTATATGAAGCCAACTAAGCCGTCAACTTAAACAAGTCAAGCTTTTTGGTAAAAAAAATATAATTAATCTAAAATTTATAAAAATAAAAAAATTATTTAATAATATTAAATAATTTTTACTTAAATATATAAATTATTATAATTTAATTTAAATAATATATAATAATTATTATTTTTAATTATAAAAATATATAACCTAAACATATAAAAATATTTTTTTTATTAATTAAAGTGCATCGTTTTTTTTTTTTTAAAGTACTTTATCATTTGTGAATTATAAGAGTCATGGTGATCAAATCTAGTATTAAATTTTTGGCCCTATGATCTTAATTACTGAATTAAAATTGGAGTAAGATGTCTATTTTTTTTTTTTTTTACTTTTAATAACTTTGCATTTTTTATTCGATTCACATGATTAAAATAATAATATTATTATAATAATTTATTATTATTATTATTATAATAAATATATTAAATATTTAATTTATTTTTAGTATTAATTACATTATTATTAAATAAAAGATTTATTAAAAATTTATTTTTATAATAATAATAATTTAAATTATAATAATATTTTTTTACAATTATACTGACTTAAAAAATAACACCGATCCCTATCATAAATTTTATTTTAATCCTCTCCATGCACTCTATGCAGACGTATGAAATGAGGACACTTTGACATTGATTGACTCGACCAGTAAATTAATAATAGAAATTTGACAAAAGTCACAATTCCTATCAAGGACCATAAATTGAAACTCAATGTTGACTTGGTGGGCAACCTTTAAGAAAAAAAATCCAATATCGACCAAACGAAATATTATTATTATTATAATTTAATAGATACAATTTAATTTAATTAATATGATATCAGTAAATTATTTTATAATTTTTAATTTTACATAAAATTTATAATTAACATATATGTTGATGTATATAATAATTTATTGTATATAATATTATTTTAATAATACATTTATATTAAGTACAGAATTTAAAAGTTGTTATTTTTAAAGTAAAAAATACTAATTTTAGAATACTTTAAAATTTTATCTTATAATTTATTATTTAATATTTTGAAAAATATAAATATTATTATGTTTTTAATTGTTTGTGTTGTATGCTTTATGAATAGAACTACCTATAATTTATTGTTATTATTGAAGAAAAAAGTTTAACTTAAGAGAATACATCGAAATAATAAATAATTCCTTCGTCGTTTGTACCAATATAAAAATTAAAGATTTTGTAGACGAATAAGACTTGGAATGAATAAATCTAGCCTAAGCCATTTTTTTTTTTAATTAATTAAAGAAATAGTCGTCGGGTATTAACCATTTCATTCCATCTAATAACTTGTAAGATGCATTATATTTATATAACCGTTGAGTTCATATCTTTAGTTAGAGTTTTTTGACTACATTTTAATAAGATCATGTCACTCAATAAAAGGCTAATTAATTAATAAACAAAATGGATAGACTGTTCGGATATTGTACAACCAAAACTATATAAACAAGGTCCTTTTCTATATCAATCAGACTTGTGTGCCTAAGTGACAGTAATTAACCATCATTATATTTATTGGTAATTAGATAGCTCACATATAATAATTGTGAAAACTTGGCAAGACCATTTCTGTTGTTTAACACTATTTTCTGAACCTTGAAGGAGTCAATAGTCCAATGTCACATTTATTCTCATTGAACTGTGTCCACCACAACCATACTGTTGAAAACTCTCTCTTTAGCCTTATTTGCCTGATTAAAAAAAGTGGGGAGAAAATATTGAAATTAAATGAAAAAAAAAAAACAAGAAGAAGAAGAAGAAGAGAAGGGTAAAGACGGTTATTCAATTCACCTCTTTCTCCCAATCAGTGAATATGGTAAGAATAAGGAAACATAAACCTTGCACAGAGAGTGCAATTATGATTCCCAGCCAAAGTCCCTACACATATAATCAAAAGCTATCTATTATAGAAAAGGCTGAACTAAACTGATTTGTAATACATTGTAATAGTATATATAAAGAAATAATAATAAGAGTTAAATAAGAGGGAGCTCATACAACCTTTCCACCAAGATGAAATACAAAAGCTAATAGAATAGCAGATGGTATTCCCAGCAAATAATATGAACCCAAATTGATAAAAGCACCTATCTTCTGCCAACCACATCCTCTAGCGGTCCCTACATGTTTAAAGTAAGATGTTAGTTAATTACTTAGCTAATGTTCTCTGTAGAGTTGTGGAGTCTGAGTTTTGAATCGTGGCGAGTAGTTATTTAATATGCAAAAAATAAAAGATATAGACCTGAAAGAACACACTGTATTCCATCAATGAGAATAGATGTGGCAATAATTGGCATCATTTCTGCAACAGATTTGACAACAGCTACCTCATTACTATAGGCATAACCCCAGACATTTCGCACTAGTATGGCGACTATAAACAACAGAACGCCTTCAACTATCGCTATGAGGAGTACAACATATGCTGCTAGACGCGCAGCCTGTGAATTTCCAGCTCCTAATTCATTCGAGACCCGCGTGCTGAAAAGTCAAATGGTGGATATACTAAAGACACAGATTCACATACTCTATGAAGAAGATCATGTTTAGTATGAGAATGATATTGAAAAGTATCAAGTGTTTGTTGAAACTATGAAAATGAGGAAGTTAAAAGCTTCCATAAGAGTTGAAAAGGAATGATGTATGTCAATCAGCAATTAAAGACAAGACTTTAAATAGTTAAGAATTAAGTTCAGAATGGCCAACCTCACACTACTACTTAGTCCACAAGGAATCATCCAAACAATTGCAGTTGTGTTGAGACTGAGAATATTAATACAGTGTTAGTCATGAACTTAAAATTATTAATCATCATTAAAAAATTAAATTTGTCATTAACCAGATTGAAAGCACTGAAGTCTGCAATTTTGGATTAGGAAGAAAACCAGAAAGGAGGACCATCAACTCAAATGACCAGACCTCAAAGCTGCATGAATCAAATAATAAACGTCACAAAAAATATAATTCAGAAAGGAAAAAAAAAAAAATTGGGTTCAAATACCAGTTAAAAAATCAAATTCTGTCTGAAAACAGGAACTAACCAGACCATAATAGCTGAAGGAACTGCAAGTCTGATAAAAGCAACAATATTTCTGAAAGCCTCCTTTGAGAAACCAGGCCAACTCTTTTTGCACGAAGACGAGAACCTGACATATAAAGCCAACATAATAACATTCATCCAATAAGAAATTGAGATAGCCACTGCAGCTCCTCTATATCCCATGTTTAATTTAAGTATCAGAACCCAGCAGACAAAAAGATGTAGTAAAGTTATGGTTCCAGAGAAAAGCATTATTTGGAGAACTATGTTTTGGGATCTTAGGAATCTCATAAGACATTGAAAAAGAGCTTGTGCAAAAATGGTTGGGATCAAGTAACGAGCATATAGTCCAGCAGCTTCTGATATCTCAACATCTTGCCCCAATGCAATTAGAATTGGTCCCGTGTTCGCCCAAACGATAGCAACTGGTATGCTGACTAATAAAAGAACAACCATGGCTCTTTGCATGTGTATTCCAAGCATATGATGTTGTTTTGCTCCATATGATTGACCACATAAAGTTTCTAAAGCACTTGACATTCCCATCTTCTCAAGCAAAAACACATACAAGAACGATTTCAGTAGGCTTATCTTGGAAAAGAATTAATAAACATGGTTTACAAATCGAAATAGTATTCGGCCTAATGTTTCTTAAATCTAGACAAGTTTCCAGGTTAAACATTTGCATACAATAAAAGGTTATTGATGAACAGTTAAAAATCTTCCAAAGAGTAAACCAATAGCATTTTTTAGGCTTAACAGATAATTACTATGTTAAGGTTTATTTCACTAAATAGTTGCACTATATTGAATTTTACATGTTATATTATTTTAAATTTTCTTTTCAAAGCAAAGTATTGTTTGATTTATAAAAATTCAACTTATTTATAACGGTTTTAACACTTGGTGTAATGAATCGCTTTTTCCTTATTGTATTATTAAGGCAACTTTTGGTTTTTTTTGTCATTCATAGTAGTTAATGTCCTGTAATCTACTTGAAAATGCATCGTGCTCATACCACAATAAATCAATTAAATAAATAAAAAGCACTTTAAAGCTTGACCCTTGAGAAATAAAATTGAGTTACAGCAGCCGAATAGTCATTTCAATGTTTAGACTAAAATAATTTAAAGACAAAAAACACCGCAAATCCATAATTTTAATAGCAGTGTTTAATTTTATAATTTTTAATTATAATAATTTAATTTTATATCTTTATAAAAGGTACATTTTAGTTTTATGATTTTATAAAATTATAATTTAATCTTTTTTTTTTTCAAATTTTTTGTGATTAAAGTGTATTGTTCTTTTGCTCAAAGTTATGAAAATTATTGGTGCCCTTCGATTTAAATTTTAAAGAAATTTAGGTAGAGTAAAAAAAAAAAAAATAATTTAGGCGGAGAATAGTCATACACTACTATGATAAAAATAGTAAGAAACGTACTGACATGTAAATTATGTGGTCAATATCATCAGTATAATGGTTTGTACTCAATCAAAAAAGTATCATATGGAAGAAACTGTCTCACTATGTATTGAAGCTAGTTTTCAGTTTTCACAGAGTAATGGTTATTAAGTTGTTAATTAATTAATTTATCTGGTACTTAAAAACTTTTGATTTTATAAACATCTACGTTACACTGAGAGACAAAATTTAGGAAAAAAAAATTTCAAGTGTCCGATTACCCAAGTCATTGTGTCACTTTAAAACGGTCATGAAAAATGAAAAATTCAAGTACATACGTAACATTATAGATCCTCCGTACCGAACAAGCACAAGTAGATCTCCAAAATTATATTTAAATAATTTACAGATAAGAAAATTGTTATAAGAAAGTGCAGGAAATACCATTAAACTGACACCAGTAACAGATGCAAAAGAAGTAGCCATAGAAGCACCAGAGAGGGCTAACGCTCCCAAATGACCAACGAACATGACAGATATAACCTGCATCAAATACAGCAATAGATTTGCAGATATGAGAGGACCTGCTAGCCATAGTTGTCTCTTCAATTCCTCTGTAAGGCCGTTTTTGATATTACTCTTTTGGCCTTCAACTTGTTTAGAGTTAGATACATCTTCTTCTACTTGGGTTATTTGTAGCTGAGGTGGGCTCAGATACGCCTCGCGGTCTTCGCTCTGCATTTTCTTTCCTTAGAAGTCTTCCAAATTCAGAACAAAATATATGAAAGGCAACTAAGCTGCCAAAATTGTAACAAATTCATAAAACATACTATAAAGAAATATGAATAATTTTATTTATAAAATTAATTTTTTAAAATTTGAGTCATCTTTATTTTTATAAACTTTTACATTCACATCATATCATAGTATCAATTAATGGAGTAAATATCTTGGATCACATATTAAAAAAAAACGGCTCTTCAGTGAAATGACTAAACAGTGAGATACAAAGTGATGAGAGTCATAATCATTCATTATATTAATTAAAGTGCTTTTTTTTTTTCAAAAGTACTTTGTCATTTGTGAATGATAGGAATCATAATGATCAAATATTAAATTGCATCTTTTTTTTTTTTTTTTCGAAAGTACTTTGTCATTTGTGAATTATAAGAGTAATAATGATCAAATCTTGCATTATAAAAATATACCTTTTTATTACTTTTAACAACTTTGCATTTTTTTATTTAATATTGTAATAATAATTTATTATTATTATTATTATTATTATAATATGTTAGTATGAGTGATGAGAGTTATAATCATACATTATATTAATTAAAGTGGTTTTTTTTTTTTTCAAAAGTACTTTATCATTTGTGAATTATAAGAATCATAATATCAAATATCAAAGTGTACTTTTTTTTTTTTCCAAAAGTACTTTTATCATTTATGAAGTATAAGAGTCATAGTGATCAAATCTTGCATTATAAAAGCCTACCTTTTTATTACTTTTAACAACTTTGCATTTCTTATTCCATTAACATAATTAACATAATAATAATATTGTTATAATAGTTTTTTATTATTATTATTATTATATGTTAATATGAGTCATGTAATTCATGTGTTTATTTATAATAAAATTTTAGGTTGTATAGAATTCTAATTTATTTAAGACTCTTGTAATATATTTTCTATATATACCTCTATTGTAATATAAGAATATGTAAGAAATATATTTTATTCACAGTATATTTGACTTAGTATAAGAGCAAAAATAAAAGGCCCCCACTCAGGTTCTATCGTTGCCAGTTAGCCCCCGTCTCGCCAGTTTAGTTCCACCTGTTGCGATCAGCCAGCGCGTCCATAGTCCGCCGCCTTCATTAGACTGTTGCACCCACAATTGCAGTTTGTTCGTCGTCGCTGATCATAGGAATCATCAACAGATCGCCACCAGATCTTGCCCACTCTCTAGGTCATCGTGCCTCCCCGAGCCGCCAGATATTACGCACTTGTCAGGACATCGCACACATTTGAGATCGTCGCACCAGCCTTCGCCAGATCAACACACCAGCCGTTGCGCACTCCTCGTGTCGTCAAGTCCTTGCACCAACCATCGCGCACTCATCAGTGCCGTCTGCCACCATCTCTTCTACTCTTGCACCAGCTGCTTTCCAAGATCGCAACTTCACCTGGTATAAGTTAAGCTACCAGTTCTGCACTCCTTCAACCAAGGCCCAGTCAGCAGCACAGTCAAAATCCCAGTTAGTAGCACAGTCAAAATCCCAATCAGTAGCTTACTCGAGGCCTAGTCAGTAGCCCAGTCAACTGTCAACAGACACAGTCAGCATTTTAATCAGTAGCTTAGTCAACAGTCAACATACACAGTCAGCAGCGCAATCAATAACCTAGTTAACGGCCCAATCAGCAAAAAAAAAAAACTTTTATTCTGCTGCACATTATTATTGTCTTTTTCAATGGAAGATTCGAAAGAAAATTAAGATTTTTAAACCAATGAAATATTTAACCTAGCTATTCAAGCAAGGTCATCAGTACAAGTACAAGATTTTTATGGAATAACTGACCAGGATCATTATACGACATGTGGAGGTAACCCTACAGCTTCTATAGCTGGTCGTGGTAAGATGGTATGGTTTCAAATGCTTCTCACTTTGTTGGATCTGATATTTAGATTATTGATTCTAGTGCATCTGATCATATGACTTATGATAAATCTTATTTTACTGACTTGTCTTCCTAACCAGTGTCTTACGTTACGAATGCTAATGGTGAAGCTTTTCCTGTGTTAGGGATGGGGCCAATTCGTATTACCCCAACCTTACTGCTCCAAAATGTTTTATATGTACCAGATTTATCTCTTCACTTAATATTTGTCACACAGTTGAATACTGAGTTTAAATATTCTGTAACCTTTTATCCCATGTATGTAATTTTTTTGGATCTTCTTACTAAGGAAATAATTGGTCGAAGGTATCTGAAGAACAAATTGTTTCGTTTGGATTAGAACTACGCAGGGGAGAAACCAGGAGCACAGTCCCGCATCGCTTTGACTTCGAGTTTTGACCAGTTAAGTAAAATTTGGTTATGACATCATCGCTTAGGACATCCGTCTTTTAGTCTTATGAAAAAATATATGCCTATTTTGTTTATTGGTGTGAGTGAATCTGCTTTACATTATGAGACACGTGTCTTGGCCAATAGTCATCGTATTACTTATTCTCCAAGTATTTCTAATTGACGTTCTATTCCTTTTGAATTAATTCATTCTAATGTTTGGGGATCATATAGAGAGCCTATTATATCAGATATGAGGTATTTTGTTTCGTTTATTGATGATTGTACAAGATTGTCATGTGTTGCTCTTTTTAAAAACAAAGATGAAGTTTTTCAAGCTTTTCAAAATTTTTGTATTCGTGTTCAAACCCAATACAATAGCACTATTAGAGTCTTATGTTCTAACAATGGGGAAGAACATGTTAATTGTACTTTCAAGATTTTTTCCAAACATATGGGATTGTTCATCAAACTATCTGCCCACATACACCAGAACAAAATGGGATGTTCGAAAGAAAAAACGGTACTTACTTGATATGGCTCATGCACTCCTATTTAGTGCTCATATGCCAAAATATCTTTGGGGCGATGTTGTACAAGCTTCCGTTCATCTCATCAATTGTCTCTCATCTAGTGTCCTTCATAGACAAATTCCATTTAAGGTTCTCGCATCTTGATAATAGTATAAAAATGCATATTTAAATATGTAAATTAATTAACATTTATGATTTAATCGGTTTAAAATTAATCATTATCTATATTAATTCTATAAATGTTATTTATATTTATTATAATGATTTTATGCTTGTAGAATCAATGAAATCAACCAAAATAGAGCAAAGAAATCAAAATTGGATTTGTGCGATATTTATTCTCAAGATCTCAACAACCTGCTGCTGTATTTTGTGGATAACTTTGGACTCAAATATTCAAATGAAGTGATTCAAGATGATCTGAAAAGATAATTCAATTATGCATGATTTTGCATTTCACGAAGAATATCAAAATAGAATTATTTCAAGGCCAAAAATAAGATGCAATCTGAAATATCTTGCAGTTGGACAGCTGTTAGTATATTTGATATAACTTTCTGTGTACAGCTCCGAATTAAATGATTTTTGATTCTCTAGAAAGATAAGAGATTTATCTACGATTAATATTCAGAAAATATTTTGAAAATCAATTATCTTCAGAGAGAAAATGGCGTGATATTATTATGATTCAGCAAATCTTCCTACTCCAACACTATAAATAGGTGGACATTCAACATTTGGAAGCATGAAGAAAATTGCAAGAGTTCTTACTTTTTATTCTCATTCTTTCTCTCTAGAATTTGTGGGAATGATTTGTAAGCTAGGCTAAATTTAGAACAAGGCTAGAGAGGAGCTTAATTATGTAGTTTTTCTATTCATTCTTTTATTCCTATAAGTGCTTTATAGTTTATAAATTTGTTTTGAGAAATTATTTTGTTCATCTTCTTACTACATTTAATAATTTATATTCTTCAGTTTCATATAAATTCAGTCATGCTTTCTTTATGTGCAACTTTTAGTTTATAATTATTGTATTTATTTTATGAGTTAATCTTCTACTGCGATATTGTCAATTTGATATATTGTCGATGTTAGATAGCTTGTAAGAATAAATTAAATTGTTCTACCATGACAACATTATTTTTCTCCAATCAAATACCTTTAAATTTCATCTTAGATCTTCAATTCTAAATTTTCCAATTGTTTGTTTGGGATGTGAAACATGCAATTGAGTAGTAAATAGGAATAAAAGTTGGTAATATTAAAACAAAATAATTAAGTGAATCTCGAAGCCTTGTTATTTGCATATTGATTTTATTTTCTACCAAGATTGCTATATTTAATTATTGTCAATTTCTTTTTTCAATTATAAAATTATTTCTTCTATTTATTTTGTGATAACTTTTATTTTGTTGGTTTAATTAGCTTCTCTGTGGATTCGACACCTAAAGCTATACTGCAATAACCGCTTAGCCAAAGGTAATAATTTTGAGCGTGAATCAAAAATTTGGCGCCGTTGCCGGGGAGGCCAAAATCAACAATTGAGGTTTAAACATTATAATCTGATTTTTTTTTTTTTGTTATTATTTATTTATTCTTCATTATTATTGTTTCAATTTTCTTTTAAAGTTAAAAAAAAAAAAAAAAAAAACAATTGTGTAACTACATTAAATAATATGATCTAAGAGAGTTCTGTCTAGGAGGCTAGTTCTTGAATGCCTTAGTGCCACTAGTCTATCCTGGGAACGTTGCTCTGTCTAGGAGGGTGGTTTTTAAGGAGGCCTCGCCCCACCATTCTTTCCTGGGAGCACTCTTAGTAAATATTAATTGTGTTGGTACATTATTGTTATTTTTTTTTCCTTTTTCAAAAAAAAAAAAAAAATCTCTAGCTTTATTATTATATTTTCTTTGGTTGTTAGTTTTAGTTATCTTTTTCTTTAAGAAAAAATATCAAATAAAAGTTTAAAAATTAAACAAAAATACAAATAAAAATTTAAAAACAAAAAAAAAAAAAAAAAAAAAAAAAAACAAAAAAAGGTTCTAGGGTGTATGAATCGATCTAGAGACGCAAGAGGTAGATTTTTAAAAAGAATAGAATTAGAATTACCATTAATTCAATCTTCTTCTTCGAACCCATCTTCTAGTTCTGAAAACATGAGTGACCATGAGGACAACCCCGTTAGAACTCTTAAAGATTACCTTCACCCTACCCGTACAGCTACACCATCATGCATCATGCTCCCCCCTAATACACCACAACTTGATTTTAAACCTGGAATGATACAACTCTTACCCACTTTTCATGGTTTAGATAATGAAAATCCTTATTTACATATTAGGGAATTTGAAGAGGTAGTAGCCACATTTCATAGCCAACCCAATGCCATAGACTCTGTTAGGTTAAAATTTTTCCCTTTCTCCCTAAAAGACAAAGCAAAGAGTTGGTTATACTCTTTGAGACCAAGATCCATAGGTACATGGGCAGAAATGACCAAATCCTTCTTTAACAAATACTTTCCTCATCATAAGACCAACAATCTTAAGAGACAGATCTCAACCTTTTCTCAAAAAGATAGTGAGACCTTATACCAAGCTTGGGAGAGGTTCAAAGAGTTATTAAACATGTGCCCACATCACGGGTATGAAAATTGGAGGTTAGTTAGTTACTTTTATGAGGGACTTACGATTAGGGAGCGCCAATTTATAGAAATGATGTGTAATGGTGAGTTTCTCCAAAAGGATCCTGATGAAGCCATAGATTACCTTAATGAGTTAGCTGAGAAAGCCCATACATGGACAGGACCTAGCGCCATTGATAACACCAATAGATCACGATCATCTGGAATCTACCAACTAAGGGAAGAAGATAGCCTTAAAGCCCAATTAGAAGTATTGACTAGGGAATTAGAGGCCTTAAAAATGAAAGGTAGAACAAATCATTCAATTGCTAGGGTCGAAACTCAGGATACATGCTTTATTTGTGGGACAGTAGAACATCTAGCCCAGAATTGCCCAACTTTTAGTGAGATGAAAGGGGTTTATGAAGAGCAATGTAACAATGTAGGAATGTTTGGAAAACCGTACTCTGAAACTTACAATCCTGGCTGGAGAAACCATCCAAACTTTAATTGGAAATATGACCAACCCATACAACCTAATGAAAACTGGAAAATTGAGACACAACCACCAAGAAATTACCCAACACCTCAATTTAATGCGCGACCAAATAGAAATTCTTTAGAGGAAACACTTCATTCATTTATGGAGGCACAAGGTAAAATTAACCAAAGATTCGAGGCTGTACTTACACAAGTGGTGGAGGAGAACAAGGAGATAAAAAGTCATATAACCAAGTTAACCAGCGCTCTCACTATACAAGAGCGAGGAAAGTTTCCCTCCCAACCCCAATCCAACCCAAAAGGCCAACATATGGCTCAAACCTCGACTATCGATTCAAACAATGTTAAGGAGGTCAATGCTATTTCAACTCGTAGTGGTAAAATTTTAAATGAACCAACTATACCCAATCCACCAACCAACACAAGCACAAAAACCACCATGAGTAATGTTGATGATCCCTCTTCAATGGATGGAAAAATGAAGATTCCGATTCAAGTACCCTTTCCTCAAGCCCTAATATCTGGAGGGAAAAATCCGGATAACCAATGCGAGATCCTAGAACACTTGAAACAAGTTAAGATTAATCTTCCCTTGTTACATGTGATCAAGCAGATACCTGCTTATGCTAAAGTAATCAAGGATCTATGCACCATGAAACGAAGACACCATGTCAAGAAGACTGCATTCTTGACAGAGCAGGTTAGTGCAGTGATAGAACAGAAGACACCGCCAAAGTACAAAGATCCCGGTTGTCCTACAATCTCTTGCCAAATTGGGACACATGAATTTGGTCAAGCCCTTCTAGACTTAGGAGCAAGTGTCAATTTGATGCCCTATTCTGTATACTTGCAACTTGGACTTGGAGAGATCAAACCTACATCTGTGGTGCTGCAGCTGGCAGATCGCTCTGTACGAAAACCAAGGGGGATAATTGAAGATGTTTTACTTCAAATTGATAAATTCTACTACCCTGTTGACTTTCTAGTTTTAGATACTCAATCTGTAGTCGACATAGAGTCAAAAATTCCACTCATTCTAGGAAGGCCTTTCCTTGCTACAGCAAATGCGCTTATCAATTGTAGGAATGGTCTTATGAAGCTATCTTTTGGGAACATGACGTTAGAGGTGAATATTTTCCATGTTGGGAAGCAACCACGAGATGACGATGAGTGCTATCAAACCTTCATGATAGACACACTTATTCAAGAGGAAGTACACCTATATGATGAGTCTGAATCCTTAGAGTATCTCCTCTTAAATCATAATTCTGAACAATTGCTTTTTCCAGATACTTTTAATGATGACAAGCACGATAAGCAATTGATATACAAGCAACCAACCTTTAAAAATCCAACCAATGGAAGAATTTTCAAAGTTAATAGAAAATGGTTGAAAAGTTATGAGAAAAAGATAGACATGTATATATGTTCTAAGAAGATTCATACTATGTCTCCTATCTATCAACGTTGGTCTGGTTTTATTTTTTTGTAAATTAATTTTATTTCTCATTTTTTTCTTGTTACTTTGTTTTTAGTTTATTTTTATTTTGTTATTTTTCTTTATTTATGTTTCTTGTTCCTAGCTAACCTACTTGGAGGCAATTTTCATATGAAATTCCATCGCTCAGGTGTCTTCTATCCTTTACTCTTTCATTTAATATTTTATTTTTGTGACAGTGAGGACACTGTTTGATTTAGGTTGGGGGTAGTAGCACTTTATGCACAATTTTTATGCACACTCTCTATAGATTGTTTTGATGCCTTTTCAAGAGTTTGAAAAAAAAAAAAAAAAAACTTGTTTATTGCTTGAACTTAGTAATTTTTACCTAAATAAGTTTTCATTACATGTTTGAAATGTTCAAGTAGAAATTTTTGCATTATTGTCTAGGTGTTGATTTCAAATTATTTGGTTCAAGTCACTTTTTCTATTTTGATTACTAAATAATAACTTCAAAAATTATACTTATGCACATTACTAAGCCTTGTGGTAAGATGGAAGGTAAACTTATATAGCTAAGAGAATTTTCATGTTTAAGTATATATATTTTTATGATCTCACACATCTTTTGTGAGTGAGTGGAGAGAATTGAGAAAACAGTTTATAAACTTTCATTGATCTTTTGAATTGGTTGGTTAATGTTTAGAATACAATTTCTCGGTTGGTGGAAAGATTTGGTTGAAAAGGATGATATTAGTTATAAAAAAAAAAAAAAGAGAAAAAAAAAAAGTAAAAAAAAAAAGAAAAGAAAAAAAAAAGAGAAAGAAAGAAAGAAAAAAATGTTATTCGTTTCAATAAAGTTTATGTTCTTTATTTTCGAATATTAAAAAAAAAATATTTGAATAAAGTCTGTAATATGCAGTTTTTCTCATCAAATATTTGGTTCTCATATAAACTAATTGAAATCCTGAAGCTAGTTTGTGGTAAGAAAGATTGAATTTTAAGCAATATATTTTCCTATCTTTAGATCAATGATTGTTTATTTATCTGTCCTTAAAAATTCCTATTCATGAGTGCTTATATGTTTTCCAACTCCATGAGAGAAATTCCTAACCTTTAAAAACAATTTATCCCTGAGGATATGGAGTTGAGGCTTTTGCATGGATAAAATCTCAAGGCTATATAAGTTTGGTTTGTGGCAAGAAGGTTTTGGTTTAGTTCACACACACACAATTTTGGAAGTTATAATGAAACTAATTTACATAGAAATTGTGATCTTTAACTAACTTTTTGTTTGAAACACTTGGGTAATTTTTCTGGATATTTACTTGGACTAATCATCATGTGTTGTTTTCTTATTTGCGCTTTAATTGCTAGGGACTAGCAATAAGCTGGTTGGGGGTTATGATAATAGTATAAAAATGCATATTTAAATATGTAAATTAATTAACATTTATGATTTAATCGGTTTAAAATTAATCATTATCTATATTAATTCTATAAATGTTATTTATATTTATTATAATGATTTTATGCTTGTAGAATCAATGAAATCAACCAAAATAGAGCAAAGAAATCAAAATTGGATTTGTGCGATATTTATTCTCAAGATCTCAACAACCTGCTGCTGTATTTTGTGGATAACTTTGGACTCAAATATTCAAATGAAGTGATTCAAGATGATCTGAAAAGATAATTCAATTATGCATGATTTTGCATTTCACGAAGAATATCAAAATAGAATTATTTCAAGGCCAAAAATAAGATGCAATCTGAAATATCTTGCAGTTGGACAGCTGTTAGTATATTTGATATAACTTTCTGTGTACAGCTCCGAATTAAATGATTTTTGATTCTCTAGAAAGATAAGAGATTTATCTACGATTAATATTCAGAAAATATTTTGAAAATCAATTATCTTCAGAGAGAAAATGGCGTGATATTATTATGATTCAGCAAATCTTCCTACTCCAACACTATAAATAGGTGGACATTCAACATTTGGAAGCATGAAGAAAATTGCAAGAGTTCTTACTTTTTATTCTCATTCTTTCTCTCTAGAATTTGTGGGAATGATTTGTAAGCTAGGCTAAATTTAGAACAAGGCTAGAGAGGAGCTTAATTATGTAGTTTTTCTATTCATTCTTTTATTCCTATAAGTGCTTTATAGTTTATAAATTTGTTTTGAGAAATTATTTTGTTCATCTTCTTACTACATTTAATAATTTATATTCTTCAGTTTCATATAAATTCAGTCATGCTTTCTTTATGTGCAACTTTTAGTTTATAATTATTGTATTTATTTTATGAGTTAATCTTCTACTGCGATATTGTCAATTTGATATATTGTCGATGTTAGATAGCTTGTAAGAATAAATTAAATTGTTCTACCATGACAACATTATTTTTCTCCAATCAAATACCTTTAAATTTCATCTTAGATCTTCAATTCTAAATTTTCCAATTGTTTGTTTGGGATGTGAAACATGCAATTGAGTAGTAAATAGGAATAAAAGTTGGTAATATTAAAACAAAATAATTAAGTGAATCTCGAAGCCTTGTTATTTGCATATTGATTTTATTTTCTACCAAGATTGCTATATTTAATTATTGTCAATTTCTTTTTTCAATTATAAAATTATTTCTTCTATTTATTTTGTGATAACTTTTATTTTGTTGGTTTAATTAGCTTCTCTGTGGATTCGACACCTAAAGCTATACTGCAATAACCGCTTAGCCAAAGGTAATAATTTTGAGCGTGAATCACATCTCATGCATCCCTATCATCATTTCATGATCTCCATACCCATGTATTTAGTTGTGTTGCTTTTGTACATGTTTCTAAAAATCAGAGGTCTAAGTTAGATGCTCGAGTAATTAAGTGTGTGTTTGTTGGTTATGGAGGTTATCATAAATGGTATAAGTGCTACCATCCACCTACTAGAAAATATTATGTCACTGTAGATGTCACTTTTTTGGAAGATATGAGCTATTTTTTCTCATCTGATACTGCTATTAAGTGGGAGAATTCATACTTTGAAAAGTTGTATCATTGTAAAGGGTAGGAATTGGAAGGAACGAAGGAAGTAACACAATCAGGAGATATTTCGATGTCAGTTGAGGTTCTTATCCCATTAAATTCAGTAGTAGAAGAAGCAGACGCCTCAAATATCCAAGCACCAGACACAATTGTTCCCTCTCCTACCCTTGATCAACAACTCCCTGGTATTGAAGGTCACTCATCTGAGGTATGTACACCAAATGATACTAATAGCATTGAGTCTAGTATTGGATAGTATATATTACCAAATAGGTCTACTCGGGGTCAACTAGCTAAAAGGTATGAACCAAATATTTATGCAAAGTCAAAGTATCCAGTAACCAACTATATGTCCACTAAAAGATTGTCTAAGTCATATAAATCATTTATAAATCAAATATCTGTTGTATCAATACCTAACAAGGTGCATAATGCTTTGGGAGATCCAAAGTAGAGGAAGGCAATAGATGAAGAGATGGAGGCGTTACATAAAAATGATACTTGGCAACTTGTGCCTCCACCACAGGGCAAGAAAGCAGTTAGTTGTCGCTAGGTATTTACTGTGAAACATAATACTAATGGATCTGTGAATTAATATAAAGCCCGTCTTGTAGCAAAAGGGTTCACTCAGACGTATGATGTAGACTACGATGAGACTTTTGCTCATGTTGCCAAATGAATACCATCCGGATTCTGCTTTCGTTTGCTGCTGGCTTAGATTAGCCATTTCGATAGTTTGATGTTAAGAATGTATTTCTTTATAGAGGGTTAGTCGAGGAGGTGTACATGAGTCTTCTACTTGGGTATGTAGCTGATTCTCCTAGTAATTTTGTATGCAAATTGAAGAAGTCTTTGTATGGACTCAAGCAGTCCCCTCGTGCCTAGTTTGGAAGGTTTTCTCAGTTCATGCAGCAGGTTGGTTACAGACAGAATAATTCAGATCATACGTTGTTTCTCAAATATTAACAAGGGAAGGTAACTGCTCTAATTATTTATGTTGATGATATGGTAACTACTGGCAATGATACTGTTGAGATTGATAGATTACAGAGACAATTAGCCTCTGAATTCGAAATGAAAGATTTGGGTGAACTGAAATACTTTTTAGGGATTGAGGTAACTAGGTAGAGAGAAGAAATTTTTCTGTGTCAGATAAAGTACATTCTTGATCTGCTAACTGAGACAAGTATGTTGGATTGCAAACCTATTGACACTCCTATTGAGCAAAATCATTGTCTAGCAGAGTATCCAAATCACGTACCAACTGATCGAGCTCGCTATCAGAGGTTGGTTGAACGCTTAATTTATTTAGCTCATACTAGACCAGATGTTGCATATGCGGTAAGTGTAGTGAGTCAGTTCATGTATAATTTGAGTCAGAGTCACATGGATGTAGTTGTGAGGATTTTAAGATACTTGAAGTCAACTCTAGAGAGAGGAGTAATGTTATCTAAACACAACCCTCTTGAAGTTTGCGGTTTCACAGATGCAGATTGGGCAAGAAATATTACAGATAGAAGGTCGACATCAAGTTATTTCACTTTTATGGGAGATAATTTGGTTACATGGAAAAGTAAGAAGCAGAAAGTTGTAGCGCGATCCAATACTGAGGTTGAGTATAGAGATATGACTCATGGGGTATGTGAATTGCTGTGGATAAGAAGTTCGCTCTCTGATTTGGGTTTCGAACCTAAAAGTACTATGAAGTTGTATTGCGACAATTAGGCAGCTATTGATATATCACAAAATCTGGTACAACATGATTGCACAAAGCATGTAAAGGTTAATTGTCACTTTATAAAAGAAAAGCTAGATGCCAAACTAATCAGCTTCCCTTTTATTCCCACTAGAAAGCAATTTGCAGATGTGCTTACCAAAGGAGTTTTTAGAAAGGTGTATTATGGCTCACTAAGCAAGTTGGGCATGGTTAATATGTTTGCTCCAATTTGATGAAGAGTGTTAGTGTAAGTCATGTAATTAGTGTGTCTATCTGTAATAAAACTCTAAGTTGTACAAGATTTTAATTTATCCAAGACTCTTGTAATATATTTTCTATATACCTTTATTGTGAGGTAAGAATATGCAAGAAATATATTTCATTCACAGTATATTTGACTTAATAAATATATTAAATATTTAATTTATTTTTAGTATTAATCACATTATTATCATTATTATTAGATAAAAAAAATATTAAAAAAATTATTTTTATAATAATAATAATTTAAATTATAATAATATTATTACTACAATTATACTGACTTAAAAAATAACACCGACCTCGATCATAAATTTTATTTCAATCCTCTCTAGCACATGCACTATACAGGCGTATGAAATGAGGCAATTTGAGGGACACTTTGACATTGGCTTGAGTAGCAGATTAATAATAGAAATTTAACAAAAGTCAAAATTCTTGTTAAGGACTAGAAATTGGAACTCAATGTTGACTCGGTGGAAAACCTTTAAGAAAAAAAATTCAATATCGATCAAACTAAAGATTCTTATTATTATAATTTAATTAATATTATATCCATAAATAATTTTATAATTTTTAATTTTACATAAAATTTATAATTAACATATATGTTGATGTATATAATATTATTCTAATAATACATTTATATTAAGTATAGAATTTAGGAGTTATTATTTTTAAAGTAAAAAATATTAATTTTAGAATAATTTAAAATTTTATCTTATAATTTATTGTTTAATGTTTCTAGAAATATAAATATTATTATATTATTACTTGGTCGTATTATATGCTTTATAAAGAAGACTACCTATAATTTATTGAAAAAAAGTTTTAATTTAAAAGAAATATATCAAATTAATAAATAATTCATTCCTCCGATATGATCCAGTTTGATTTGTATCGATATAAAATTCAAAGATTTTGTAGATGACTTCGAATGAATAAATCTAGCCTAAGCGCCCCCCCCCCCCCCCTTTTATAATTAATTAACCAAATGATATATGCGAGTGGGTTTTTATTTCCATCCCAATTATGACGACAAGATGGGGCAATGAAACGAGGTCATCACAGGTTTTTGTACTTATAAAAAACATGTTCAAATATCTATATAATATTATAATCATGTAGATGAATCACGTGAGATGTACATGAATCATGTGTACAATTTTAGAACATTTTTTTTTTTATATTAATGATACGTGATTATAGAAGTCTACTAATATTTTTAAATGAAATAATTAAGTTTAATAGTTTGTTTGATAATTTAGTTTATCAATTTAAAAAAATGATGTATATATTCAAATCATCAATTTTATGTTTTTCTAATTTTTTAAATTTTTTTTAAAAAAAAAACTACTTTATTCATGTTAATTTCTTTTTTTTCTTAAATAAAAAATATTTTTTTTAAAACATAAATTTTTTGGCCATTTGAAATAAATTATCAATTTTTTTAAATTAATAATATATATATATATATATATATATATATATATATATATATATATATATATATATATATATATATATATATATATATATATACGAAAAATTATGAAAATGTTGTTAAAGAATTAAAATATTAAAAGTGAAAAAAATTGAATTCAGATTTAAACATTTAAAATTATGGTATACTTTTGAAGTTATTATAAAGAATATATTATATTTAGTTTTTAAATAAAAATTTATATATAAATTTTAATTTATAAATATGTATTTTATTTAGCAAATAAGGACTCATATTTAAATATTTAAAAATTTATGTATAAAATTGTTGATATTTAAGGATTAAATATTATAATTTTAAAAATTTATAAATTTATATATGAATTTAATCTAAGTTTTAAAAGTGATGCCTATTATTAGTCATTATAATAATTTTATCAATGTTATAATTTAATTAATTATAAATAATATTTGAATTATTTTTTTTATCTCGTATTTTAAATTATATATATATATATATATATATATATATGTACTACCTTCCCTTCTTAGGCAAAATGACGGTAGAGAAAGAAACAGTGTAAAGCTAGAGGGAGCAGATGACTAGGGGAAAGCAAAAGATCGAAGCTCAGAGAAAAAATGCAGAGAGGAATCAGAAGTCAAAAGGATCTCAGCTTGAGGCCAGAGCTGTTGCTCTCAAACTTAGCTGTCCTATCTGCAAGGTTCGCTCATATATTTAACGGCCCCTTTTGCTTTTATATTTAATTGTGCCTGCGATCGAAATATTTATTTTCGTTTATAGTTTAATAAAATCTGGGTTAAAGAATAAGCATTCAAGGTTATGGCTTGACTCCTTGACCTTTATATGATGTAGCAACACATTAAATTTGCTTAAACGAGAAATAATAAATATTTCATATTTAGATGACCTAAATGGTTTTTGGCTTGTTGGGTTGCCGGGATATAAATTGTTGTGGTTTTAATTTCATCTGATGCTCAGAGACAGAGCAATAGATTGAGACTTGAGGATTGTGTAACAATGTACTGTTTCTGTTATAAAATTCTCTAGAACTGAAAGACGAAAACTTTAGACTATTGAAGAACATAACTCTTTGTTGTTAAATATCAGCTCTTGTGGATGGTTATGTTATTTTTAAAATATGCGAGGAATGGCCTCAATAATTTTGCATCTGTTTCCTCTTCTAATACCATCTTATTTTTATAATTTCTCATCCAGTAGATGTTGAGTATGCAAAAGAATATAATGAACTAATTCGTACTTCATATATGCTTTGGTAAATTAAGAATCAATTATCTTGTTGGGATTTACTCTCTCTCTCTCCATACAAATAAAGATATATGTTGTTCTTATTCTTGTTTTTCTTGGAGAAGCACTGAGATACCTTGCGGATGGAACAGAGATATAAAATTTTCAATTTTGAAATTATATATTTCAGGAATAGCCTTTATTGTACTGCAGATTAGACTTGGTATATGTTTATTACGCTTCATTTGAGAGTTAAACTCACAATTCTGGAAAGGGATCAATAGATTTTTCCCTCAAATGTCTGGTCCATTACTATCCATAATTAACTTGATTGGAAGTTTGAACATGAGACTGATTAGTCTGCAGAGCTTGATTCTTAAAGAAGCTTAGGTATTGATCAGTAAGGGGAATATTTCGGGCAAAGGCAATATGTATTTTGCTTGGATAAGTAACCTATTTGCATTTTCCCTCTTTTCCATTTGTTCCGCCTCATTTCTTCTAATCATTAGCTTGAGGTTGGTTTTTTAACCTCTTTAATTAATAAATTTACTTCTTGCTGTTGAGATTATTCGATGCATGCCTGAAAACCTTAGAAGCACTTTCACAACCACTGTTTGTGTTAAGTATTAAGCCTTCTGCTGGGAACTAGTGCTGTGGAGTCAAAATTCAACAGCCAAAGCCCTTAGTTACATCTTCTTGCTGTAGTATTTCCCGCTTGTAGCACTTATATATTACTGTGAAATATTACATCATATACTTAGCACTTAACAAAAAGTTTGTTTCCAGGTGCAACTAGCGAACGGGAAGCAACTTGTTGATCATTATGCGTCCAAACATCCTAAAGAAAATCCCCCAACTATATCTGAGTGATTAAATTATGTATACAATTTTTTATTTTTTTTTAAGGAAAATGAAACTGCTTGATGTGCGTTGTTAAAATTTGTATGTACTCTGAAAGTGATATGAGCCAGTGAGCTATGATGTTGACTTTCATGAATTCCCTCCATTCTCACCATTCCCTAACTTTTTGGAGCATTGTTTGACTGACTACGAAAGATGGTTGATAAATAGTAACTATGTCATCTGGAGTTGAATAATTATGAAACAGCTCATTCTCTATTTATGATTCTGTCTTCAGCTTTATGCTAATCCTTGATCTTCATTTTAACGCATGTGTGTGCTAGTTTTAACACAATTAACGGATGCCAATGTTTTGAATGTTTGCTGAAGTTCGTTTAGGAGATGGATTGTTGATATTTATAGATGTACAGGTAAATTCCTACTTATGGTTTCACACATAATAACACGCATATATTATATATAATTGACACCAAAATAACGTAGCTAAGCTATGTACAATTAATGTCCTTATGTCCTTCACCCATTAATAAAAGTGTCACCGATCATTAAATTAAACACAGAATATTTTCATGGATGGATGGTTCAAGCCCACCTTTGCCCGCCCGTACATTCCATCTTCTCCTACACAGTATGTAGTTTCGTGCGGCATTATCAGTGTCTTTTAACGCTGAAAATGCCTTTCAGTTTTTGATTGATGTGAAGAAGAAGAAAAACTGATCTACATGCGCACCACAGTAAACAACCTGATGTTCTTTTATATGTAGTCTGTACTGAAAAACATCCGATTATATTATATTTGTTATGGTTATGATAAACCAATGCAATGAACAACCGTACTAATTCAACTGTAGTCCCTGTCCATGACCTACTAGTTCTTTTTAAATATTTTTGCCATACGTTAAAGACTGATACTATTAACTAAAAATTAAAAAAGTAATAATTAAGTTTTACTAATATTGAGAAAGGAACTTTTAAGACAATGTTGGTTGCTCTTATGGACAATGTAGAGGACAAACTTCGATGATATAATTGACTATGAGTAAGGTTTTCAAGTCAAGAGCAAAAAAGAAGGTATATCAGGATTATAAGATATTTAATCGTGTTAACACAACACGCACGATTATAAGATAATATTGGTTGCTCAACCTTCACCACACCATTTGATTCAATTTACTACCCTTTGTAAAGCAAGTTGTGTTACTTTTTTAATCTATGTTTGCAAAAGTAATCAATTCATCAAGTCTAAGATGGAATCAGAAAAAATTATAGTAAATTGAATCAAATCGGAAAGAAGAACAAAAAAGAGTGATCGTAATAGTTTCAAAATAGAAATTTTGGGTAGTAAATGAAATGGTTACCCTTTATAAGACAACTTACAATTCATGTTAACTTCGGGTGCAGTTTCAACCGAAAGTTTTGAATTAACGACGAGATGTAACAATGCAACTTATAAACTACACCATGATCGGACTTCTTAATAGCAGATATCAGCCACTGATAGTCTGATAATGAAGAATCAGACAGTGGCTCCAAAAACTCACACTTGACCAATATATCCGTTGGAGGTACTCCTTCAACAAGGTTTGTGTCCAGTCTTGGCTTACCCTTGTTCCGCTCTCTAGGCAATTCAACTGGAGCACTTTCAAGGGCAGAGGGAGATGACCCTGGAATTACCTCCTGCTTGAAAGGAATGGATCTTGCAGCTTGCAAACAGAACTCTATCCACTGGTGGATAAGTGGAGACGGCCCTCTAACTCGTCCCCCGATTTGATTAGTTTTAAGTCTAGAGGCAGCAGGGATTACCTAAAAATATGAAGTAAGATATTGCAACCTTTAGCCAAAACGTGCTGGATATTTTGTAAATTTTAGAGACGTTAATGCACAAGAGATGAATACGTAAAGCTTGGGTTCTACTGCATAAATTATTAGTTGTCTTTCTTTCTTATTTAGGATAGCTAAGATAGTGAAAAAGAACAAAATAGAATATCAAGAAAGATGATGAAAATAAATACCCATAGATCTGCCCATAAACTAGCTCCCGACTTTGGAACTACTACTGCAACATTTGACATACGCTTGGCAACAGGAAGCACATCACTGCTCCAACCAACAGCAACCCAAACTTCTCCAACACCGAATGCTTTTAGATACTGTGTGTTGTCAAATAATCGAACCTGCACAAACCATGATGTAATAATCAACCATAGATATAATTTTGCAGCGGAACTCATTTCTCTAGTCAGAAGTTCTCAAGGAATTGTCATCGAAAGAAAAGCCATTACAAGAATGATGTTTAGTATAAATTGATAGCGAAATACTATGTTTACAAGTTGAAAGATGAATAAATATGTATTAAACTATTATTCCATATACTTGGGATGAAATTAACAAATTCTCAGCATTGATTCTTATTTAAGTTAGTTAGAAGAAATGATTGTGGCTTGAAGTCAATCAAGAGTTTGTAAATCTGCGAAAAGGTATTTCAAACCAATCAAACTAGTCCATCACAGTTGTTTTGATTAAAACAAATCAGTCCTATATTTGGTAACAAGAGTCAAAAAAGCTGGAATAAAAAGGTTCAGAATACAGTTTAAATTATTAAGGTTGATAAATTGAAAGGGTCAAGTCTACCAAAACAAATTCCCCACTCTATATCTTATCCTAAGCAACTGTCTTCTGCAGCCTTTATGACCTTGCTAACCTCTTAATAGTCCGCAAGGTAAGATCATTGTCTTCCCAGTACATTGACAAGCTGTGCAATATAGAGAAACACTAAATTATCATCTTTACTTTATTACCTGTTTTGCAAGTAATGCCAGATTTTGCTGGACACTGTCTTTCCCACCACTAACTTGTGAAGAAATATCGTTTGTGTTGTATGATGCTCCCATGTACTTCAGAACTGCACCAACAACCTCCCTTGGAGACTCAACCATTGAGATCCGACCTGTAAGTTCGGGTCGCCATAAATCTGCCCAATCCTGCAATAAGAGTTATTCGCTTTTGATCTACTACATAAATGGTAAATCCCTTAGCCTGTAGACATTTCATAGTTATAATCTTTAGTGAGATGCTTCAGCTAGCATACCAATAATGTGTTTCCTTCTTAGAATTCAGTTTAGCTAAAATTTGTAATTGGTTTTAATCTGAAGATGTAAATATCAGAGAAAAATACCTCTATGGGAGCCAGGTTATATTTTTGAAATTTACTTTTCTTGTAAGCTATCACCATGCAGCCCCATCTATAAGGAGCAGCCCACATTTTTCCATCAGGATCAATATTCCCCTCAGAGTTCCTGCATAAATATACCTGAGACTCCTTTAATAACGACAAATACATGTACAAACATATCTAGATTTGTGAATATTAAGAGAGATTAAAATGGATCATGGGTCTTAACACAAACTACGCATTTGCAGGCTATACTTGGCACCAAACACAAATTAATCAAGGTCTAATTTCGATCAAAGAAAAAAGGTCTAGTTTGTTAGAGGTGGAAAACTTAGGTGGAACTTTATACTACCTATACTTTTTGGCTTTGCAATAGCCTTCAGTACATGCTACATTTTGCAATTGATGAAAACACAGAAAAGTATATATGGAAATAGTAAATTAAAAAAATAACTAGCTTGATTAAATCAAATGGATCGGAAAAAATCTTGCATAAATTTGGTAGCTCAGATTCATAAATAAAGGTCTGCATCTTCCATCAGAGGAACACAGCTACACAAATAACCCTGTGTTTTCCGGAAATGACTCTTGTACTCATATATAGAGTTAGGATGTCAAGCATGACAAAGGGATCAAATATTGATACATGATAGGGGGAAAACTCCATATTTTCCAATTTTCTTTTATCCATCTTATCTTTTTATTTTCGGGCTGGTCATAACTAATTAGTGAAGAAGGTTGATAGGTCTTACTATGAAAATGTTCATAAGAGTTATTTACACAATAAGTAAAGGTAGCAAAACAATAAGAAAATGACATTTTTTTTGGCTACTGACAATAAGAAAAAGACTATAACTCCAATGAATAATGCATTAAGATTTTTAAATGTCTGTATAATTACCATTGCTTATGATTAAAGAGGGAATGCAGGAAAGTCTTTCATTAATCTTTAACAGAGTCAGAGACATGCATGGATCATGTGCATATATCTGCATACTTACTTTCCATTTGTTACTCAAGCTTCTGAACCAGTCTTGATCTTCGACTCCTTCTATGGGCTGAATTATGGCCTTCTTGATAGCATAATTGAGCCAGGAGTCACCAATACTAACAAGATCAGCTGCCACAACAGAAGAAGACCTAACATTGCCTTTGCCAAGAGCCACAGATAGTTCGGAAAATATTCCCTCAAGACTTCCATTTAACTTCAACTGAAAACGTGATCTCCTTCCTTGAGACTGGATAAAATCCTTAATTGTCAAGAAGAAACTTATTTCATGAGCCACATTAAGTTTTGATAAAGATGATGCTTAGAATTTAGCAAAACAATAAATAAAAAAAATGGTACTAATACAAAGGTTAGTTGTTCAAAAACTTTGAATACTCCCAACACTTTCCAAAAGGAGAATTCACCCTAGAACCTACTAGCAACGAAAAAACACTTGTTCAAAAGAAAAGAGAAACAAGTCAAAGATAAGACCACATAAGTTTCTAATCCTATCCTCTTTAACACACTGTAGGATTAAGAAATTGTATTTCAAAGTGTAGAGTTCATTTAAAAAAGGAAGGATCAGGAGCAGAGGACTAGGGAAGGCCCAGCAAAAGAAGAAATTTGAAAAAAAGAGATTATTTGAGATTAGTTTAGCCACCCAGAAAATTAAAGGGTATTTCAATGATGTGGTACAGTCTATAAAACAACATTGCAGCAGACCTTAACCCATGAAGGAGGTATAGAACCTCGAAGAGCAACAACTGTTAAGGGTACAGTCAATGCATATGTTTTAGATTTCCAAGTTTCAAACGCTGCATGCAACTTTTTTTCTTCTATGTTCTTCCAACCCTCAGATTTTGTCCCGTCATGGTCATCTGTCTCAAAAAAAAAAATTGCACAAGCAAGTTTCATCAACCACAAGTTAGATGAAAATAGTCCCTTCACAAGCTAGTTACATCTCAACAAGGGGTTCAAAATATGCTCAAATAAATATTTAAATTAATTAAGACAAGTGTGTTGCCTGTTAGAAACATACAAATTAAAATAAAAGTAACATTGGAAAATATCCAACTAGCTTTAGCTTTTATGATAAGTGGTAGCCAACCGTCTTTAAAAGGATATACTGCACTCAGATCTCTACAACCTTTCCTTTGGGGAAAAAAACTCTCATGTCATAGGCCATAGAATTATATACAACTCACACGCTAAAAATTAATATGGAAGCAAAGTAAGGACCAGCTAAGTGCAAGTAACTCCCTTCACAAAATCATTATTAACGGTAATCTGAAGACACTGTCTTATGCTCTTATGAGCATAATGCTAAAAAAACCTCCATTACAAATCACTCTAAACTATAGGCACCACTTACCACATAAAGCAAGTAAACAATCTCAAATTAGTAAACCATTTTTATTCCCAATTATTCGAGAACATAGCTTTAATATCTTGCAAAAAGGAAGCAAGTAAAACCTAATTCAGACGCAGAAACTATTGTAAAAAAATTCTTTAGAATAACGTATACGAGTTTTTTTCCCGTTTCCGATGAAAAACAATCTAAGCAAAGTAGCCTTGAGCTTAATGAAAATAAACCTTAACAAAATTATACGAAACTTTTTTGTTGGGTACCTTGAGTTGTCTGCTCCTCTGGAACCACAGAAGATTGAGTGGCTAGTAGGGGCGGAAATTGAATCGAAGAAGCGTAGCAGACACGAGCTGCAAAGCTGAAGTTAAGACCAAAAATGAGGAGGACAGAAGCAAAAACGCGAAGCAAGCTCTGAGGCCATGGTTGCTGCTTGGAAAACTCGAACTGGAAGCTTGTGGAAGCAGACAGTGAACGGAGCGCGAAAATTTTTTGAGCATTGAAGAACGTGATGGGACTACGGCGAAGAGACAAATGGGGTTTGGGAGAGAAATGGTGTAAAGGGGAAGAAGAGGAAAAATAAAGATAATTTCGGGATGGCAAGTGTTTGAGTTTGAGGGTTCGACGAGATAGGAGGTCGATAGGGAGAGAGGTTAATGAAGGTAGTATTAGTACAGCCATGGAGTGGAGAGGTGGGGACTATGGACTCAATGACTCATATAGTTCCTCTCATGGTATTTGGCATTCTACAATCTACATCACTCTTGCAAGAACCAAAGGAAAATAGGAAGAGAGCCAACTTCCACACCTTTTCCCCTCCCCTTGGTTGTGAATTTAGCAAAACTGATTTTATTTTATTAAAATTATTTAAGTTATTTACTTAAATTATAAAATAAAAAATAAAGTCATTATTTTATAATTTATCTATATTATTTTAAAATAATACTTAAATATCAAATTTAAAATAAAAATATTTTTTAATACATAAATAACTTAATTATTTAAATAATTTTATCTTTAATTTTTATATATATATATATATATATATATATATATATATATTTTTTTTTTTTTACGATGTTAAAAAATATATGTTTAATTATTTTATAAAGAAAATAAACATATTTTTTTAGAGAGTTAAATAAAACTTTATATAATAAATAAAATTATATTATACAATTAATTATAAAAATATTATATATTTATTTTTATATATATTTTAATTTTTATCATATAAATGTAGTTCATTTTTTCATTTTTTTTATTATTATTAACTTTACTTTTACAATAAAATAAATAAATTATTAAAAAAATAAAAATAATATTTAAAATATTTCCTTTTTTTTTTTATTATGGTGCCATATATCACTTAAATGTCAATATGTTCTTTCGAAATTTTTTAAAAAATTGATTACAATTTTAATTGAGATACAGATTGGATCGTATTTATAAATATATTTATTTTAATTATCGTGATAAAATATTTACATAATTAACACTTTATTAATGTAATAAATTATGTTCATTCTAATAATTTTAGGTTTGAGTTAATTTGTTCTAATTTTTTAAAATTTAATATATATATATATATATATATATAAAAAGTTGAAATTCTCTTTTAAAATTAAAAAAATAAAGAGAAAAAAAAAATCCAAAAGGAAAAATCCCCTAGTACTTTCTAACCCTGTACTATCTCAATCTTGCCCCACTTTTTCTTATTTTTCTCTTCCCCACCATCATCCCTTGAATCTCAGTGTGCACTCATTGTCTCTCTCGGCCTGTTCCCACTCTCTCTTCCTTCTTTAACTTGCTCTCTCTCACACTATCCCTTCAATCTCTGTATCATGATTGGATCAAATTTGCATGATTTTTTTTAGTGCAAAAGATACTACTTTTGATGATTATCTTGGCAAGCATGGTAAATTTTTTGCTACTTCACCCAAATGCAATTTGGGTTTATTAAATTGAAGCATCTTTGTCTATAAACTTATCATCTAAAAAGTCTTATTCTATGATCATTAACAATTTGGATAATACAAAATATAAAAGTTGAGTTATTTTCATGGAGAGAGAACGAATGGAGATTGGCAAGTGGGGAGAGAGTAAATAAAGAGATGGAGGGGTGAGAGGGTGCAAAGAAAGAGAAAGAACAAGAGAGATATAGAGAGAAATTTATTTATTTTTATTTATTTTATGTTTTTTAATTAAAAAAAGAAAAAAAAATACAATTCTACCTATTACAAAGTAAAAATTTCTCAAGAAATTAAATTAATCCAAATTTAAAATTATTGAAACATACTCTATTATATTTTAATTTTTTTTAAATAAATTTTTTCTTACAATATAATATTATTTATATGTTATAAAATAATATATATAAATTTTCATTTATAAAGATAGTTATATATAATTTTTTTTTTACGAAACAAATCTTTGTTGGGATTGTTCGGTTTTAGGCAAAAAATAGATACAACAAAAAAATTAAGATCTGTATTTTTTAATACAAGGTGGAGCAATAATAAGATTATATTTCCTGCATCGTTCTCCAAAATTATATACTTTATTTTAATAAATATATAGTTTTTTATTTCTTTTAATAAATTTAATAAGATAAAATTCAAATTAATTCTAAGTAATACATTATATACCATATATTTTATCTTTAAATTATGTTTTTATTTTTAAAACATCAATAATTATTTTTTAAAAATTATTTAAAATATTTACTTAAATTAAAAAAAATTAAAATCATATAATTATTTTATAATTTATTCTTATTACTTCAAACTAATTTGTAATAATAATTTATCAATATTATTTACTATAAAAAAATTATGTACTTATTTTTTATATTTTATGTTTTTTTATTTTTATCATATAATATTATTTACCGGTTATAAATTTTTTTTTTCTATCATAAAAAATATTTATTATTTAATATTTAATAGCTTTTTATAATTTATTTATATAAAAATAAAAAATTCTTGAAAAATTAAAAATAATAATTTTAATATTATTTAAATTTATGTTCATTATTCATTTATTTGAGTCATCATTCTTTACTAAGAATTTTAATAAATATCTATAAAATTTTTAAATAAAAATGAAAGATAAATTTAAAATTATGGACGAAAAATGCGGTTGTTCCCTGCCTCAGCCTGAATATGGAGAATTATTCTAATGTTTTTTTAGATTAAAAAAAACATTTTTCCATCTCATTGTTTTTTTTTTATTTTGCTAACATTTCCATCTCATTGTTTGTTGAGGGATAAGTACGCTGGTGAATACTCTCTGTCGCTCTCTGCCGTGTATCGCTCTTCTGTTGGAGGTGGAGCTGAGGCGAGGGTTGATACTTTGTCGTCTACCCTTGAACTCTACCATGGCGGAGTTTTTCTAGCGAAGCCTCATCCCTCGACTTTACTGCCAATTTTTTCATGGTCTGCTCTTTTTTTTTTTTAATGTGTCCTATTTTGCTCCTCAATCCCTATTTTCAATTGATTGCATTCTTTTTCACATCTGACATACTGCTTGTTCAATTTTGCTTTTTCTTCAGAATATTTGTTCCTACATTTTGCTTAGATTATTGGCCTACATAAATTTCATCTTTTTCGTGACTTTTTTGTGCACCAATTTATGTTGGAGATTTACCTCTTTTTTGTGTGTGTGCCTTGATTAGTATGTTATTTTTATAACTAGTGTTATCCTTCAATGATATCGATAATACCTGTTTGTTAATATTTTTGGTAAATAATGATCATGTTTGTAGATGCTTGAATTCACAAAACAACAACTAATTGATCCGTTTAGGGGACGGCATAACTTTCTTATTTTATCTTCGGCTTGTTGTTTGTTATATGCTTAGTATGTTTCACTAAATTATGAATAGAAAAAGCTTAAAACTTGATAACAGTTACAGAAATTTAGGAACACAGCAAGCAAGACAGCTTCAATAGCGATGGGGGACTACAATGGTGCTGACGAAGAACTTGTTCCTAGAGTAAATAGTTTCAGGAAAGTATCAGTTTTGCCCCTAGTCTTCCTTATCTTCTATGAGGTATCTGGAGGTCCATTTGGTGTGGAAGATAGTGTACAGGCGGCTGGTCCCCTTCTAGCCCTTCTTGGATTTTTGATCTTTCCATTAATATGGAGTGTCCCAGAAGCACTGATTACTGCAGAGATGGGTACCATGTTCCCTGAGAATGGAGGTTATGTGGTCTGGGTTTCATCTGCTTTAGGTCCCTTTTGGGGATTTCAGCAAGGTTGGATGAAATGGTTGAGTGGAGTTATCGATAATGCTCTATATCCAGTTCTATTTCTGGATTATTTGAAGTCGGGAATCCCTGTTTTGGCTGATGGTTTACCTAGAGCAATAGCGGCTTTAGTTCTTACTGCGATCCTCACTTACATGAATTACAGGGGTTTAACCATCGTTGGATGGGTTGCTGTTCTTTTAGGGGTTTTCTCACTCCTTCCTTTTGTGGTTATGGGGATAGTAGCAATTCCAAGGTACGAGCCTTCAAGATGGATAGTGGCAGATCTAAATAATGTGAACTGGAACTTGTATTTAAACACCCTCTTCTGGAATCTGAATTATTGGGACTCTATTAGTACTCTTGCAGGAGAGGTAGAAAATCCAAAGAAAACTCTGCCAAAGGCTTTGTTTTATGCATTGATCTTGGTAGTTTTTGGGTATTTCTTTCCACTCTTGGTTGGTACTGGAGCTGTGCCGGTAAATCGTGACTTATGGACTGATGGGTATTTTTCAGATATAGCTAAGATCCTTGGTGGAGTTTGGTTGAGATGGTGGGTCCAAGCGGCTGCCGCAATGTCAAATATGGGAATGTTTATGGCTGAAATGAGCAGTGACTCCTTCCAACTTCTAGGAATGGCAGAACGTGGTATGCTGCCTGAGTTCTTTGCCAAGCGTTCTCGTTATGGAACCCCTCTGTTAGGCATTTTGTTCTCTGCCTCTGGCGTCGTTTTGCTGTCTTGGCTTAGTTTTCAGGAGATAGTAGCTGCAGAGAACTTCTTGTACTGTTTTGGAATGATTTTGGAGTTCATAGCATTTATATGGTTAAGGGTGAAACGACCAGCTGCACCTAGGCCTTACAAGATACCTGTTGGAACAGTTGGAGCTGTTCTTATCTGTATTCCTCCTACGGTATTGATTTGTGTTGTCCTGGCTCTTTCTTCACTGAAGATCCTGCTTACAAGCCTCGTGGCTATAGTCATTGGTTTTCTAATGCACCCCTGTCTTGGACATTTTGAGAAAATGAGATGGATGAGATTCTCCAACAGCGCCAACCTTGCGGATAGTCACGATGAGCAACAGGAGAGCATCACTTCCTTTATAAATTAGTGGTTTCTTCTTCTCTTTCTTAAACGATAGTAGAAGCTTAGTCTTCTTACCAGCTACAGTGTGTACTGGAGGATAGCCTTGTTTCAACTCGTACTTACGTTGAACAACAATACAGTAGCTCTGTGGGAATTTGCTGTTTATCATCTTAGTTTCTTGTTGTATGGTTATAAATGGTAATGATTGTTTTAGACTTAATAATTAGTGCTGTTCAATGCATAATAAAACATGCCAATATGTTGTCCCTCCCATGCGTGATGTACATCAAGCTTTCACAATCAGATTTCAGGTATAATGTTGAAACTACTTGTGTTTAGACGACTAATTAGGTACTCGCAGAATATCATCAAAAGATTCCAAATTGGAAAATCATTTGTACCGTGATTTGAAAGATGGGAGACATCAGACATGTAACGTGTTTAAATCAAAATCTATGGGCCACTTTGTGTACAAGTAATCATCGTTTTATGTGTATCATAATTTAATAATAAAATTATTTAATTAATTTTATTTTTAATATAAAATAAATATATCTTCATTTTCTTTAAAAGTATTTTATTTTTTAAAAAAATATATATTCATTTTATTTTTAATATGGGTGGCAATCGTGTCGTGTTAGCAGTATCTGTGTCGTGTTCGTGTCGGCACCGAGTTCGGTTCGTGTTTTTCTTGTTGAATTTTTGTGTCAGTTGACACATGAAAAAATTTACTCGACTTTTTTTTGTGTTGCCTATTTATAATAGTAAAAAATAACAAAACCTTTAAGAACATAAAAAAATTATTGATCAATTCTTACTAAAAAAAATTCGTATCGTATCGTGTTCAGTTCGTGTTATCAGGTCATGTCAAAAATTGTCACCCCTAATTTTTAACACTAAAAATTATATATTTATTTTTGTTATAAAAAAATGAATATATTTTTTTTTCTTGGAGATGATTAAAAATAAAATTTTATATATAAAAATAAATTATGCTATATAATTAAATCTAATAATCTTCGATAGTATAATAAAAAAAATCATAGTAATAAAATAAAGTCAGTTCTTATATAATTTAGTTCTAATTTCAAAAGAATGGGCACATCTTAAATACTTTTTTTTTTAAGTTAATTTTTATATAAAATGTTAAGATAAATAAAATTTTATATTATAAAATAAATGTAGAGTATGCTTTAAATAATTTCAAGGCATTTATGAAAACCTTACAAATAAATATAAAGTAAAATTTAACTTATATTTTTTTATAAATAAAGGTTATTCGATTAACAAATTTTTCGAATGAAAATATAATGAAATGATAAAAGGAAAGCCTCCAACTAAAATGAGGAGTCCAAATTTTTTGTACCATTTTTGGTGTATCAATTTATGTACTATCAATACATAACATACATGTAGGCATGGGTTGTTGAAATAAGAAACAAAATTTCTTAAAAGGTGAAAAAAATTTGTATATTTGTTAACCATTTATTGATGATACATATATTAATATACGAAAAATGATACCGGAAATCTGGAGCCCAAAAATAAGGGATGCTTATCGCACTCACTTATACACTCCTTGCACGCTTCCCTCATGAGAGGTTTTTTCAAAGTTGTTTAAGTACTATATTATTATTTCAATGTGATGTCCTTGTAAATTGTAACAATATGTAATGATATAAACTATTGAAAGGTTATCTTTGCTTTTTTGGATTTGTTTGTTCATTATTGATGAATGGGCATTTCATGTGTCATTTGGGTCATTAGTAGTAGTCGTCCTTTGTTTCCTTTAAATGTTGCTTACTAATGTTTGTTTTGTTTTACTATTTTTACGTTATTGGCAAACTGGTTCTTGGAGCTATTTTGGCTAGGATTGGCATATATAATTTTAGCTCACTCTCCAATTTTGTTCGGTTGTTAATTTCTTCTCTTTTATAAGGCTTTGTGAAGTGAGAATATTAGTAAACTTAGAAAAATTGACGAATTGATTTATATAAAATTCAATCAATATTGAAAAGCAAGAACTAGAAACTGAATATCTGAATTATATTATGAAAGAAGATATTATTCTCAGCAATTACATTTACTACAATATTTATATTTCTAAGGCTCACTTGTTTTCTAGTAGACGTAGGAACAAGTAGTTATAACAAACTTCTAACAAAACTAGTGCTAAACTATTAATTGATATACTGTTTGCAATTACACCACCAATATATCAGCCACTATCCCCCTCAAACAAATGGTTTGGAAAAACCATAAGTTTGGGTCTAAGATACAAGTATTGAGGAGTAGAGAGAGCCTTAGTTAAGCAATCATCGACTTGATCAAAACAGATGACACATGTTCAATGACAAGCAAACCAACAACCACCTAATCACGAATGAAATGATGATCAACTTTAATATGATTGGTACACGTATGAAAAATTAGATTGTGAGCCAATGCCTTTGCCCCAATGTTATCTGTAAGCAAAATAGGAGTGGAAGACAAAGGTATTTGAAGCTCTATTAAAAGTAACCATAGCCAAACCAGCTCAGCACAAGCTAAAGCCATAGTACGATACTCACTTCTATACTGCTCCTAGAAACAACCTTTTGCTTAGACAATTGCTAAGACACTAAACAATCACCAAGAAAAATACAATAAGTACCAATATTACGTCTACCATCAGGAGAACTAGCATAATTAGCATTACAAAAACCCATTAAATCCAACAAAGTATACTGATGAAAAGTAAGAGCAAACTGTAGTGTACCCTTAAGATATTGCAATAACCTTTTCATAGCCAACCAGTGAACTTTTGTTGGAATAGCCATAAATTGACAAAGCTTGTTAACACTGAATGCAATATCAGGTCTTGTTAAAGTAACATATTGTAAAGAGCCCACACTCTTCCTATACTCAGTAGGACTCTTAAGTGGAACACCATCAAACTTACTAAACACCATTGGAACAGAAATTGATTTAGTATCCTCCAGACCAACATAGGCTAACAAATCATAAATGTGTTTTTGTTGAGAGAGACACAAACCATTAGCAAGGTAAGTGTGATAAGTTCTCGAAAAACATTAATATTTCGTGGTTTATTACGCTTAATTGTTTAAAAATAGATTTGTTATTATTGTTTATTTGACTATTTTCATAAATCTATCAATTCGAAATTACGGGTATATTTTAGTGTATTTCAGGTGTTTTTAACGTCAAATGAGTTGAACGGTACAAACACGCAAAGACGGGACACTTACGGCGCTCGAATCACGAGTTATGGGCAAAACGAGTCAAAATATGTAAGCCGTATATATCGAGCAAGCACATTTGTAAGAGGGTAAATGTGAAGAAAGGAAAGGCAACGAGTGCGCGGCGAGAAAATGTATGCCGCGGTGGGGAGCTCTCGAGTTTTCACCAATATTTTCAATTTTTATGTTGTTCCGCGGCGGAAAAAATGTATACCGCGGTGCGCCTATTCCTATTGTAATCAAGAATTGTGTAAACCCTTACATCTATAAATACCCCCTCTAGAATTCAACTTAGATACAACTTTTACACACTACAATTTTGCAAGAAAACAAGAGATTCAATCAGTTTTAGGAGCTTTGCCACACTCAACGAAGCAAGGAAATCCATTCTATGAATCCAAAGAAGCCATTGACGATCGAAGATCAAGTTTTTGAAGAAGAACGCTATCTAATCCACTAGTGGTATTTAGATCTAGGATTTTCTTCTTGTTATAAAATTCTATTTTCTCCTTACTTCTTTGAGTGTATGTTCAGATTATATTTGTTTATGAATTTTAATATGAAGATGAGCGGCTAATTTCATTATGGATGTTTAGTTTATGTTGTCATGTTTGCTAGAACTGTTTTAGTGAATGTTTTACTGCTTTGAAATAAATTAATTTACCTTTTGATTAAGAGCATGTTTAGATGTTTAATTGTGAATTTTTATGGGCCAATTTGAGATTCATAGTTAGGTTAAAAAATCTGAGAATTTAGTTTTAGGAATGTCACCTTAACTTTATTCCGAAATACTTAATCAAAACTTCAAATTAGTGACTTAGTCAAAGCATTAGTTTGATTGACATATATTTCCTTGCGCATAATTTAATTGCTATTTGATATACCCGATCGTAGGATGTTAATTAGTTAATCAACAAAGAGAATTACCCGATCACAGAAATTTTCGTAATTAAAAGAAAAGCCGGTAAAAGTGTTTATTAGAACGTTCATGTTATTTCACCATTACTTTTCGATGCAAGCATGGCCAACCAAACTAAACGTCCATACATTCTCCATTAATTTTCAAATCTACTTGAATTAATTGTGAATTTACGATATTGTTTTCGTTAATTGTTTGCTACCATTGATCTCGTTACAAACCACACTCTTTTTACAGTTTTACTAAGTTTAGGGCTCTAGTTACTTAGAGTTTTAGTTTCACTAGAACTCTATTTAATTAGTGTTTTATTTGATTTAGGACTCTATTTAGATTAAAAAAAGATTGTTTAGAACCATTGCAATTCCTTGATAGACCGACTTCGAAAGTTTGCTTGTCACTTTCTATGAGTGATTCGTACACTTGCGAGTACTATAATTTGCACATCAAAGTGACCTGAACACCAAGAAAATAGTGCAAAACACCCAAATCTTTAAGTGCAAACTTAATATTGAGTTCAGAAATAAGACTATCAACGGCAGACAAATTCAAGCCAGTGACAATAATGTCATCAACATACACTAACACTATAAGACAACATTGCTAAGAACCTTTCAAAATAAGGGAGCTAACAGCCTTAAAGTTATGAAAATCCATACCAAATAAACTACAAAGCCCTAGGAGCTTGTTTAAGGACATACAAAGCCTTCTTTAATTTGCACACTAAAGAGACATCACTAGACTCAAAGCCTGGCAATTGACACATAAAAACATCTTCCATAAGATCACTACTCAAAAAGACATTATAGGCATCAACCTGCCTAAGAGTCAATCTTTTAGGAACTACAAGTGTTAGAACCACCCGTATAGTTGTGAACTTAACCACTAGACTAAAAGTCTTTTGGTAGTCAACACCAAAAGCTTGTAAAAAAATCCATGGCTATCAAACGAGCCTTATACTTATCCAACGAGCCATTTGAGAGAAACTTGACCCCAAAGACCCACTTACAGGTAATAAGAACAACACCTGAGGGGAGAGTAAACTTATAGGACTTTGGTTTTGAAAGAATCAAGGAGGATGAAAGACTAGAAACAAAAGCCTTAGGCTTAGTGATTCCATTTTTAGCTCTAGTAAGCATAGGGTGACTATTAGTCAAAATAACACCTTCTGATAGACTAGAAATGAGAAGATGAATAGCAATATGCAAATCAGTAATAGGATTAGGAGGAATGAAAACAGATGTAGGAGTGTCAAGAAAAGGTGTTGCAAGCAACTCATTACCAGGAACATAAGTAAGCATATCACTAGACTGCTCAATTAACTCATGAGAGTCAGAAGAAAAAACACCAGTAAAACAACTAGCAGGCAAAGTATTAGAACCAAAAGCTGACATAATAGGAGACACATCACAGCCAAATGAAGTAGGAGAAGCATCAGATACATGCTCAACAAAAAGAGAATTCTCTACAACTGAATATGAGATGGCACAATAATAATTGAACTAGTCGAACCAGCAGCAACATGTAAAAAAAATGCTACAAAAAAAGGAAAACAAGTCTCATTAAAAACAACATGCCAACTAGTAATCACCTTACGAGTAGCCATATGGAAACACAAGTAACCACGTTGATTTGTGCAATAACCCAAGAAAATACATTCCACAGCCTGAGGCTCCAACTTGTTGTTATTGTAAGCACGCATGCATGGGAAGCACTGGCAACCAAAAGCTTTAAGCTCATCATAAGCAGGAGCCTTACCATATAGTAGCTCAAAAGGAGACAGACCATAAAGCACTTTAGATGGAAGACGATTAAGCAAGAAAGTTGCAGACCTCATGGCATATGGCTAAAAAATTAAAGGCATATGAGCAACAGAAAGCAAGGCTAGGCCCCTCTCAACAATTTGTCTATGTTGGCTTTTCACAACCCCATTTTGCTCAAAGGTGTGTGGATAAGTCATTTTATGTTGAACACCTCCTTAAGCATGAAGGAAATTAAAGGTTTAAACTCTGTGCATCCATCAGTTTGTAAAGCTTTAATAGAAGCTTGAAACTGTTTCTCAATAAAAACTTTAAACTGAAGAAAGAAAGAGATGGTCTAATCTTTAGAAGACAACAGAAAAATCCAAATGTAATGGGAAAAATATCTACAATAGAGAGAAAATACCTCTTATTGGTACGTGATGAGAACTTGAAAGTACTAATATTTCGTGATTTATTGTGCTTAATTGTAAAGTAAATTTAGTTATGACTCGTTTATTTAATCCGTACATAAATCTACCAATTCGAAATCACGAGTATGTTTTAGTGTATTTTAAGTATTTTTAGCTTCAAAATAGTTAAACAATGCAAACACGCGAAGATGGAACACTAGCGACACTCGAATTACAATTTAAAAGCAACAAGAATCAAATTATTTAAGCTTTACATAACAAGCCAACCAGTATGTAAGGGGTGCATTGAAGACACAACAAACAAGGCGTGCCATGGGAGAATAAAATCTGTGCCGCGGCAGGAAAATATGTGTGCCACAGCGCGCATATGATTTTGACAGCCCGAATTTATATAACCCTTACATGCAAAAATACCCTATTAAGTCTCCAATTTAGTCAAAACTCAATTTTACGAATCATTACGAGACTTAGTCAGATTTTTGGAGTTTTTTCACATTCAAAGAAGCAAGAGAATCAATTATAAGGATTCAAGAAGCCATTGAAGATCAAAGATTAAGCTTTTGGAGAAGGAAACGTCATCCAATCCAATGGTGATATTTAGATCTAGGTTTCTTATTGTTATAGAATTTTTTCATTTTCTTCTTACTTCTTTGAGATATATGTTGAATTTTATTTGTCTATGAATATTAATTCGAATATGATTGACTAAATCTATTATGAATGTTTAGTTTGTGTTGTCATGTTTGTTAAAATTGTTATGGTGGATTTTTTATTGCTTAAAGATAAATAAAATTACCTTTTGATTAAGAGTATATTTAGATGTTTAATTGTGAATTTTCATGGGCCAATTTGAGATTCATGATTAGGTTGAAAAATATTAGAGTTTGGTTTTAGAAACATCACCTTGACTACACTTTGACAAACTTAATCAAAACTTTAAATTGATTGACCTAGTAATGGCATTGATTTGAATGACATATTTTTTCTTGTGTATAATTTGTTTGCTATTTAATATATCTAATCGTAGGATATTGATTAATTAATCAATAAAAAAAATTACCTGATTGAAGAAATTTTCGTAAATAAAAGGAAAGTCGATAAAATTTATTTATTAGAATATTCATGTTAATTCACTATAATATTTCGATGCAAGCATGGTCAAACAAGCTAAACGTCCATATATTTTCCATTGATACTTAAAATCTTTTTGAGTTAATTCAAGTTTACATTATTGTTTTCTTTCTTTTTGAGTTAGGACTCTAAAGAGATTAAGAAAAAGATTATTTGTAACCACTGCAATTCTTTGAGAGATTGACCTCAGAAGTTTGCTTATTACTTGCTACAAGTGATTCATACACTTACGAGTACTATAATTTATACATAAGTACCAATGTCACGTGGGGTTGTCCAAAGGTCGAAGAACAATAAAGCAAAAGGCTGTTGAGCCTTAATATGCATGTAAGATAATGGTAACTTGTGGGACTTTGAAAGTTGACAATGCTTACTAAAAGTAAAAGAGGCAGATGTGCTATAACAAGGACTATTGTTAGTAATAGTAGAACTGACACCATCATTACTAGAGTTAGCTTTAAGACCATACTTTTGAATTGTATTTTTCACCAAAGATGAACTTTGATGGCCCAATTTGTGGTGCCAAGTTTCTAATGAAACTGTAAACCTACGTGGCTAACTACCCAATAAACATGATTGTTGATCTTTATTAGAAGTAACAACATAACCTTACAAAGCATGTAGACCCTTTTTACTGGCCCCTAGAGTTTGACCTTCTTGGAGATTAAGTCTTTAACACATAAACCATTAGGAAAAAGTTCAACAGACATTATTGTCATGACACAACTTATTAATATAAATTAAATTCATAGAGGCTTTAATAGTATAAAGCAAATTATTCAAAAAAAAATTGCAATCATCAGCAATATTAAGCAAACTAGAACCAACATTTTCAATTGAGCAAGATAAAAAATGCTATGGTGATTGGCTCCTGTATCAAGTAACCATGAACAATCATCTGCAAAACAGTCCCCACAAGAAGCAATAAAGGCAGAAGGAGAATCATTAAAGGGAGGAACATTATCATCATCTTGAGCAACCAAAGCTGATGGCTGAGAGTTCTTGCCCAAAAGAAGATCACGAAGCACAAAACAAGTCTGAGCAACGTGGCCAACCTTTTCACACATTTGACATACAAGTCTTTCGCCCTATGGTTTCTTGGCATTATTTCTATTAGAACCACCTGATTCTTGGAAGAGTGTTACGTAAAAGACTTCAAATTCCACCTCTGCTGATAAGCACTACTTTTGTCTTGGGACTTGTGCTTAAAGCCACCCTTCTTGCTACCAAATCTAGCCACATTAGCATGAAACAATTGCTCAGTCGCCTAATTTTTTTGTAAAGAATGTTCATAGCCCTTAAGAAGTGTGTGAAAAACTCCAACAGAGGGTATAATGTCTCTTATTTGGATATTAGTTTTAAAAGATTAATACCGAGGTCCAATACCCCTTACCAGATAAAGTATCATATCTTTTTCATTAATAAGCTCTCCCACAAAAACCAAATGACCTGCTATAGTCTTAGTCTTTATGACATATTGAGAAACTGAAAGATTTTTTTTTTTTTTTAAAGATTGCAACTAATTACAAAGGTCTATAACCTTGGCCTAAACATTAGCAAAAAAGGCTCTTCCAAAGCAACCTATTGTTGTCTTACATTCATGCCACTACTAAGATACCCTAACATGTTACCTGATACTGATCCATAGATCCAATCTTTCACTATGGAATTCAAATGATTCCAATTTGTATACGTAAGATTAGGCAAGGTTCTAAGAAACTTGGGAGGAATTCAAATGATTCCATAATGTAAGTGAACAACTAATCTTTCCAAATAAGGTAGTTGTTTTCATCAAGCTTTACCAATAAGCTGACATCCATTGGAGGCGACAAAGATAAACTCTTTGCAAGAGAATCTATTGAATTCATTATAGGAGTAACAATATGAACAAAAGACGAATAAATTACCCCAAAAGAAACTGCCATTGACGTTGACCAAGTAGGCAAACTCATAACAATGTTACAATAACTTTGAGTTCCTATACTCTTACTTATCACGTGACAATCATTAACACAAACGAGCCTTAAAGCAAGAGCTTTGATACCATACATGACTCAATCAATATTGAGAGGCAAGAATTATAAATTGAATATCATAATTGTATTATGAAAGAAGAAATTATTCTCAACAATTACATTTACTACATTATTTATATTTCCAAGGCTCATTTTTTAGCATGAATATGAAAGTCCCAATTCATGTTAAAGCGGTACAAGAAGGGTCAAGGGAGGTATTTTCAAAAGTTTCAGGCTTTAATAAGAAGCAGGACTTAGCTGCTGTGGAATGAGGCTTCCTCTGCTTATGAAGTTCGAATGCAGGACACTAAAGACCCTACTTCGTGACCGAAGAATTAGCATACCGGATCTTGCCTTTTGCAACAACAACAAAACAAAACAAAACAAAAAATATTATCATCAGAAACTTTCATTTCACGGTAGAAATTATTTATTTATGCTTGTTTAATAACACTTTAATTTTTAATATTTATTTATTAAAATATATTCAATAACAATTTTTTATTTTAATTTTTATTAAAATAATTTATAAATCTTTAAAAAAAAATAAAAATTCTAATTTCTAATTTTTTTTTTCATTTTAAAAAATCTTATAATTTTTATACGTATAAATATTGAAAAAAATTTGATTAAAAACTTAAAATTTATAATTAAAAAAAAAAAAACCACAATTTTCATTACCTTTATTTTTAAAATTTTTTGAAAAAAAAAATCAAAAAACCTTACCAAACAACTTTGACATAGCTTTTAATTTTTTTTTCCTCTAAAAAATCAATAAAATTTTATGAAACACATTTTATACAAAAATTATAAGATACAAAATCAATTATTTAATCATAATTTTTTATTTTTTTTCTTAAAAATCACCATACATAAAATTTTATTAAAACACATTAATAATTATATTTTAAAAAAAAATCAAAAACCACAACATTAATTATTTAACCATAAATTAAAATTATTATCATCTTCCTACCCTAGTCACTACATTTTTTTTTTCTGCCAAAGGTAATCTTTTATCATTTTTAACGGATTTATTCAGTAATCGTTTTACTCAAATTTCATTTGCGGTATCTTATGTTACAATTTCTGCATCGCCTACCCTTTGGAAAAGAAGTGTACCGTTCATCATGTGAAAATTAAGCACCAGTACAGAAAGAAATACTCTACCATTCAGCCTTGCAACAAAACTATTAGCATAATTGTTGGCAAGTATTGAAAACAATACACCATTAACTGCTCAGGGTTTCGAAATTCATATGAATTTGTTTAACAAGCTATAGAAAAGTCTTCAGGATCTGGACTACTTAAATCCGTAATTGTACATTCCTACAGGAAAATCCAACAAAATCACAAGTTAGAATCTAGACAGGTAAAGAAGTTGAATTGATTGCGTCGAAGTTTTGATGAACGGTAAAACATTTACTTAGAAAAATCCTGACCCAAACTTTAAAGTCCCTAGATTAGGTCAAGAGATAGAAAATAATTTTACGTTGGAAGATTAAGAGAGAGAACGAGTTTAAACTATATATTACCTAGTTTTTAGCAAGATAATGAGCTCAAAGGACTACTTTCTTACACATGGCTTGCACTTTATGGAGCAATTAAGATGATTTCAAGCTAAATACAGAGTCTTACTTTACATATATTTACTATTGATGTTTTATATGCTTTCAGGTTAAATTGCATGAGATATCAAAATAAGAAACGAGAACGTTACCGTGTTCATATGTATCGAAATTTCATGTATATGAACCCAATAATTTATTCTGCTTGTCTACCCCAACTATGAGATAATCAAAGGTACCACATGATGATTTCAGATTTTAAGATTCTATCTTTAATGATACGTGATCAGTTTTTGCTTTGGGTATTAACTTCGATCTGCCATGATGTATAAATATGAAAATGCACAGGTTGATAAAGCCATTAAGGCAACTTAAACATTCACCTCATCTCCTCATCTCTCAGTGGCACGAAGAAGTTATGGTTATGTAGATGTAATCCCATAGCGGCTTCGGAGACCATCAATAGCTTTCTCAAACGATTGTGATAGCTTGGTGATGGAAGTTTTGCATGCTGAAAATTTCAAATGTAACAGAAAGAACAAACAACGATCAGATTGTCTTGAAACTAATTCAATTTAATTTATATTCCGTTGCTGTAAAACTGCCTATTATATGACTTGATGAATTTACAGTTAACACAATGCAAATTGATTGATATGTGGCCAGAGGTTTCAACAGAAGACATTTTAATTGGAAGTTTGTTCCGTGGTAAATATAAAGTACAAGAAATTTATTCAATTTCCTTGAGCAGGCCTCATAGAAACATACCATGGGATGTACTGGCCTGCACATCTTGCACGAACTCTGCATAGGAAGTCTGCAAAATAACCACTACATTACGCTTTCGTAAATAAAAAAAGAATTGCAAGCAAGCTTGTTTTCTGATAACATGAAAGAAATACCATCACTGCTTCTTGGCTTTCACTAATCCGGGCAGACATGTTCTTGTACTCTTTCTCTGTTTCATCTGTCATTTGTTGGGATGCTTGACTCTGAATCTATTGAAATGAAAAATAAAACAATAGCCAAGTAATTAGTTGACATATGCTCAGCCATCAAAAGCACATACGGATATATTAACAACCACAAGAAAGGTTTGAAGGTTTTATTTAGGTGACTTGTTCTTTTCCATAAAGAACGAGAGCTCTCTCTTTCGGTCTTTTTCTCCATTTCCCGAACTATTGTAGAGACCAATGGAAAACCAAACCTTCCTATAGCAGCATATGTCGACAAAAATGAGCTGTTACTACAATGTTTGTGTTGCAAATTTCAAAGGTAAATCTGACAGTGAGCTAGTAGCTTTAAGAAACTAGACATTCTGCTATTTAATCAGATAATCAACTCTATCTATTAAGATTGCAGAAAATAGCAAAATTAAGTCTCGAAGATTAAAAAAAAAAATTGTGTGCTTGTAACTTTAAGCAACTAGTGCTTCTACTACTACTGTCCAATTTATTCAGATGATAAACTCTAACGTTAAGATTGCAGTAAATAGAAACTTAAATCATGATAATAGAAAATAAAAACATGCAATAAGAAAGAAACTTAATGCTAAGAATAAAACAGTTCAAGAAAATCTAACGAAACAATATCTGCTCCCAGAATGCATAATGACACTAATCAGCATCTTTTCTCCATTAATTTAAGATGAAATAGCCAGTGTGGAAGAGTATTCAAGATAAATTAACTGAGCTTACTTAACATTAAAACATGATCTGCAAATTCGTCTGTAGTATTCAAGCTCTTAGAATTAAATTAACAGAACATAGTGTGAAAGTAGCCCAATCAATCAAGTAATCGTTCAAAATATACCACGTTCAGCCTTGTAAAGAAAATGAGGAACTAGCAAGATAATTGATAAATCCGAATCAATTCGAATTTTGAAAGTTAAAGAGCCCCAAATGTATAAACAATTTAAGTACAGACCAATTTATTATATCTGAAATAATAAAACGTAAAAAAAATATCAAATCTAATTGTTTTTCTTGCATTAACCAACGGAACGTAGAATTCAATTGTCAGATATGATCAAAACCTTGAATCGCTTGTGAAGGCGAGAGTATGAAGAGTCAAGGTCCTTGACGATCTCGGAGTGAGAGCGTTCAATGTGGCGTTTGAGATCTTCGATTTGAGAGTAAGCGAGGTCCTTGAGATCAGAGATAGAGCCCAATGGTTTCTGTGGAGTATGAAACGATGAAGACTTGAACGGATCATATACCGAAGCACCAATTCCTGTATCAGTCTTTCTCTGGCGCTTGTTGAAGTCGTTTAGGATAGTTGATTTCGGCGATTGCATCGGAGTAGATGCCTTCGCTATCGGCGTTTCGAGAATGTCAGCCGCTAAAGACCTGCGAGTTCGAGTTCGAGTACGAGTTGAACCTACTTTCTTCTTCATGCTCTCGTTCAAAAACTTTAGATCGTGTATGTTCGGTTTTGGCGCGGTTTTATAAATATATATATTTTTTTAATAGTAGTCGAGAGCTAAAATCACGTAAACTCTATGCATCTCACTTACTAGTTACTAGTTGCCATGTAATGCCTTTTTCAAATTTTACGACACGTGTAATAAGCTAAGTAGCAATTTAAAAAAAGTAATAAGATTTTAATTTTAAGTAATTTTTTAATCACTGATAAAAAACAATTTGATATAAATTTTCACATAAAATAAAAACAATTTATTATTATTATTTTTTATCATACTAGTTATCAACCATTAAGATTTGAGAATTTCTTTCATTCCTTACTAATTTCAACCCTTAATATACCATAATATAAAAAATTATATAATAAATTATGAATATAAATTTCCTCCAATAAATTTATCTATAAGTCTTTAAAAAATATAACATATTTTTTAATCCAAATTCTAATTTCTAATTCTTTAAAGTCAATGAAGTCTTATTACTTTTAGCTATTAAAAACATAAACTTTATAAATAATAATCAGAATTTGTACGATTTTTTAATCATAAAATAAAAAGGTATTATTTATAGTTAATAATTTTTTTTAAAGTCACTAATTATAAATTATTATAAAAAATATTAATAATTATTTCAACAAAAATGTCATAAATCATACAACTATTATAAAACATAGGCAAGTAATTATTTTTTAAACCCAACAATACTTTAATATAATTTATATGATTTAAAATTATAAACCATTTAATTTTATGTAATTAGAGTCGATGTGAATTATAAAATCATATACTTGTAACACGATAAAATATATTACTCTTAACTTCTAAGAAAAAAATTGTATACTATTTTAAGAATGAAGTAATACTTAAAACTAATGACATAAAAAAAATGAAAAATTACAACAATTGCATGATTTATTTTTTAAAAAATAAATAATATGAAGTATACTTCAATATCAAAAATATCAATATTGTTATCAAAATCTCAATTTTATAAAAATATCAAAATTATTATTTATATCAATACATATTTTAAAAAAATAAAAATCATAAAATTTAGATTCATTTAAAAAAAAATATGAACTTGTTAAAAATACTAAAATAAATAATAACGAACTAATTAAAAAGAATTAATTAAATGCTAAAATATTATAATTTCTATTATTTGTATTAAAAGATAATTATATTTAATTTTGTGATATCAGAGAGCTATAACTTATAATTTAATTTAAAAAATTAACAAATTTTAAAATTAATATTTTTTAATATATTCATATCAAACACCTTACGATTATATTAAAAAAAATTCGATATTTACATAAAAAAATATAAAAAATTCAATTATTTGGAAAAACATTTTAAAAACAGAATATTAAGTTTAATGTATTAAATTTAAAAATAAAATAAAGGGCAGTTTATCCATAAAATTTCAATAAAAAAACTTCACTTCACAAAAATTTAAATAAAAATATTAAAAAAATATATCGTGATTATCCGTCTACTTGGCGGTTTGTCATAAGTAAATTAATTGACCACAAATGAGCGCAAACACATTATAAATCTGTAATAATAATAAATGATGTTAACATTGACAGGTTAAATAGACTTTGATCTCAGTTTGAGACGTCCTAAAACTTAACTACTTTTGTTTTATGTAATCTAATACTTTAATTTGAGTTCAATAGTCCTAAAGCTAAAAAAATGTGAAGATATGATTCGAAGAAGTCTCCGAAGTACTCTTCCTTCTTTTTTTTTATAAATTTTTGTTCTATTAATGCATTTTCTTTTCCTCAGTTATTTGGAATTTTAGGATCTTAGTTTTCAAATTCGTTTCTTTTTATTCTTATTTTCTTTTACTAAACTTTTTTTTTTTTAAATACAACTTATGTTGAAGGCTTAGAACATTTAGAGAAAGCTAGATGTGCGATTGCATTAAGTTCATCAGGGCTACTTATTACGATAAAAAAAAATTAAAAAATTATCAAAAATAACACCTCTAAAATTTAGAATGACAAAACTAACACTCCCAATAATATTAAACGTTTAATTTAAATATAAAATATTAAATAAATTTAAATTATCAACGTTCAATTCTAATTAATTAAAGAATATTAAAAAAAAAATAACATATTAGTCGAAAATATAAGTTTAAAAATAATTTTTGAGAAAATAATTTTGTTATTTTCTAAAAAAAAAAAATAATAATAAATTGTGCCCGTTAGTTTTCCAAAAACCAAGGTCAACTCATAAATTTATCTAGTTCATTTAAAACTCGTATTTAAAACGCATAGACCTTTTGTGCTCCTTACAAAAGCTACAGAACTATAAGAAGGAATAAATGTAAGATGGAATCAGTAGGCAGATAGGATACAATTAAAGCCATCCACCTTAGTTCTCCATCTTTAGGCACAATTTGAAACGAGCTCTTCACTTTATGCACCCTAGCTCAAGACTACTCCATCAGTTCACAGTAGCCTATGATACAAGTGCAACAAAGTGAAAATCAACAATGTAAAATCAGATATATTTGAAAGAAAATTACAAACCCCATCTTTCGGGTACGTAATAGGTAAACGAACGAGAACTAACATTTTATAAAAGCATGATATTATAGAGTAAAGCTATGAGATGAAATCAGTAGGCAAATTAATGAATCAGAAATAGGCATTTCACCTGTGGATCCATCTAGCTATTTTCTTTATGCACTTTGCTCAGGCCATACCATACCACTGTAAATACGTACAGAGAGACCCTTGATAAAGTGCACATCTAAGCTCTTAAGAAATAACACCCAGCAAAGATAAATATAAAAATTGACAAAATTAATAAATTCTTCTGACGGAGGAGTACCCAAAAAAACTGGCCAAGCAGGCATGAGGCATGAGAGGAAGGCCGAGTAGGGAAAAGAATAGAAAATATTTATAACTTGTAGTCCCCACTCCCCAGTCTCAGACTCTCAGTAGACAAATGTCCAATTTCTGTAGCTTTCTGGAAACTTCCAGTTGGAACTTGGGATTAGGACGAGCTCAATAAGAACCATAGCCTGAATTTGGCAGTTGGACTCAATTTTCTGGGTCTTGGGCCTATATTGGGTTTTTTAGGCCTAGAACTGATAGTTGACTAAACTAACTCAAAACAGCTAAAGGAATAAATAATATTTTGAGTTCTTTATATATATATATATATATATATATATATATATATTTTTTTTTTTTTTTTTTGCTACTCAGTTCTTTATAGTTACAAACTAATGAAAGCAAGTAGAAATTTTTTAGCCAAGGCCCTGGTAGCCCAATGGCATTGTAACCGCCCTAATAAGGGGGAGCTCTCGAGTTCGAGGCTTGTATGTAGCAAAAAAAAAAAGTAGAAATTTTTTAAAATGACGCTTACTCATATTTAAATGATTATGAGAATGGCTAATGAAAAATAATTAGGATCTTATATCCCGAATTACAACGTAGTCCTGAAAATTTTTAGAAAGAAAAAAATAATTATTTACAAGTGTTTGTTGGAAAATTCTAAATGCAAATTAAATATCTTATAATTTGAATAGGATTATATATATATTATTAATTGGATATAAAATTGATAATATTAAATTATTGTAAAATGAATGTATAATATAAATTAATTAAATTATGTTATGTAAATTAATATATATATTAAATTATGAAAAAAGAATATTAATTTACAAATCTTTCATGAAATATAATATAATTACAAAGTAACCCAATTGTCTTTTAGGAAAAAAAAAAATATTTATTATAAAATAGAGTATGAAGATAAACGAGTAATGTCATGCATCAGATATATATATCTCAATATGAATACCAATTTTTGATTGATTTAAATTTTAATTGCAGAGACAAAATGAAAAAAATTCGTATTCACTAAAATTAGAGGGTCAATTACATGATGAGGCATAAAATAAGTTTTGTCTCAATTAAAAATTATTCGTTAATTCTTGAATAATTTAAGTTTTATATATATATATATATATATATTCAAAAAGATCTCAGATAAAATTATTATCACATATTCATACTATAATACATTAATTATAAAATAAATCTCATATAAAAAAAAAATTGTATCCGCCACAAAGAGATATGAAAGTCCGTATATAACCTCAACATTACATGGCAGATTCCAAGCCTTAAAGAAGCATTATACTATCCATTAAAATTACAGCCCTCACACAATCATCCGAATGTCTGCTTAGGGTATATACTGTTTACAAAAATTTGAACAGAAGGTGTACAAAATTTATCTAGCTCAAACTTTTCATTTGATAGCGTCCCTTCAACAGCTACATCTGTAAAGAAAAACCATTGGAAGACAGTTGCATAAGGTCCCTTTCATTGCTGCCATCATTCCATAGCTGTGCCTTGGGTACTACAGTTTACTACCTCACCTCCTCCAAATATTTTATTTCTATTTTATAAGGAAACAGAGAATACACATTATTCTATTGAGAAGTTAAACTTCAGCTTAAATAATTTTCTTTATTTGCACAAAGCTTTGACAATTCAACTTACTGTCCCAAAATTTACGCGTCAATATGAGCAAGAAAAAGACAAGCTATGGGCATGTGGTATCTTTGGGAATTTCATGGTCTCAGATTCCTATATTTCATTATAATTCTATTATCACAGTGAGCCCACCACCTGTTTGTAGAATTACTCCAATAGAAAATTGCTGTAGGATAATCTTAAATTCTTAATACATGGACCCTTTCCTTTGTCAAATGCTGCTTGAGTTTAAAGTTTGAATCTTCCCATCTTGGATCTTGCTATTGGTGTTATTCAACCATGGTTTGGGTTGAAGTCCAAGAAATACTGATAAAGAGTCATATGTTTGGTTGATTATTGAATGAAAAATACAAACTTTGTCATCTTTTTAGTACGAGGAAAGTTATATTGCGCTCAAGTCTTTGGTCAATGAAGACAAGTATTCTAGATAGTTCGTGGTTGTGGTCGATAATTATTTGATTTACTTAACTAGAATTTTGGTCCAATTATTAGTACAAGGGTTGGTATTATTTCTCTAAGGAGCTAAGCTTTTGAGGAAATTCACAGACATTGAGGTTTGACTGTGTTCTGTTCGGAAGGGTTGATTTTTAGTCATAACGTGTCCCTTTCCTAGGAAATTAACTTTGTTCGCTGATTCCGGGAAAGATTAGCATGATCAATCATGGAAACCAAAAGTCAGGAAATGATTCCTTTTTTAAGCCTGTAAACAATACACAGAACCAAAAACCTTGGCAGTCTCCATTGGCACCAAGGACTGAGGGGTTGAAAAGTTTCATGGAGATGGAAGGTGGAAGAGGCCTCTCAGGCTTCTATAGGAATCCTAGTGAGGAGTTGTTTTTGAGATCCTATGTAGAGAACTCAATTGGTGTTCCTGTACCATCTATGGACATGCTAGGATTTAAGAATCTATCTCAAAACCTCCGTACAGATAGTGAGGAACTCTTCAAAAGCTGGCTTACAAATGGGGAGGTCAGTTGTTGTGTTGTATTATCTTTTTTGATCATCTGTCTTTAGTTCCTGACTTACAGTTGGATATTCTAAATAGAGCAGCTACCCTCTGTAAACCAGTTAGCTTCTAGGCTTTAAAATCATTTTCAATTTTATGACCATGATTTTCAATTTTCAGCCTTCATGAGTTAATCTTCTGCTGACCAAAAAGAGAATATGATATTAATATAACCAGTTCCTTTTTCCCTGATTTTTTTTTTTATTCTTTTTTCCATTTTTTCTTGTAATCCTCTATTTCAGAATAATTGCTACAACTCGCCAAGTGTAACACATCGTATTCGGCAAGGATCAAGGAGGTGAGTAAGTTCAAGTTGTAAAAGCAATACGAGAAAAAGCATGTTGTGTAGCAGTTTGAACATTTTCATCTTTTAGATCATAAGTTTTATTATTTTACTCATAGATAAATGGTTCTATATTGATATTTGTCAAAGAATTCTGCAAACTGTCGTATTTCCGAAACAATCACTAGCATAGACAAGCAGCAGATCTAGCAGCCAGCATCACAGTGAAGATATCAGTTGGGTAGTGCACATGATACAGAAATAGACAATATACTTGTAGAGCATATTTTGCTAACCACAAAACCTACAAATATCGAGCATCTATAAATAAATTCTCTTTATTGAATACAGCATTTGGCTAAAATCGTATGCTTTATGAAGTTATATACTGCATAATATATCGCTTTCCTTGCAGAAAGTTTCTCTCTTAGCAGACTATTTTAAACCACATTACTTGTGCAGGATATCCAACGAACTAACCAATTTATCTGCTCAACAAAACATTGGTATACAAAATAAAAGAAACAATGATAATTTATGCCAACTAAATGATGCCTTGGCGGACGATCTGTCAGGCAATTTTAATGACGACTCAATCAGGTCTCTTACTGCTCTTTCCAAGTAAAATCCCTTACTGATATATACGGACATACATGTGTTCACAAAACTGTGGTTGCACACTAATCACACAAACTAGCACAATTAGTACAGAGTATTATCCTTTCTATTGAACTCCAGAAACCTAAGGCTTGTTAAAAATCTTTCACTTGTTCCATGTCTCATATGTTCTACATTTATACATTAGTGTCAAGGATTTACTTCTGGATGTTATGTTGTTAGAGTTTCTAATGTTAGTTTGTTTTTGCCGCTGTCAGAAATGCAGTTGATAGGGGATTACCACCTAGTGAGTTGTATCTGGCGAAGGTGTGTCTTCATTGAGAACTTCCAAGATCCACTTCTCACTTCAATATGCTTAATCTTTTTTCTCATAATTCACTTTTTTGTAGGCATGGTTTCATAGTTCTCAACCAATGACAAGAAGCAGATCATCTGAATTGCGGTATTGATGTTGTTCTAGTTACAATCTTTAACAATCCTAAATTAATAATAATTTTCTGAAGGGTGCAGTAGAATTTATACAAGAATTGGTTGTATCCTAAAACTCGTGATAGTCCTTTGCAATATTGACTCATTTTCGAGATCATTGAGACTTCATATTATCAATTCTTCTTAGATTTCTTTCCTTAAAGTACTTCTTTGCTTGGATGAAAGACACATAATTTTTATTTCATCCAATATTTTTTGCAGGAGGAGGTATGCTGCAGCACAAAGTGCTCAAACAACCATTGGTTTGGAAGCCCTTCAAAGTGCTTCTGGTAGTGGCATCAGCACAATGAAACAAGACTACGGATATTCAAATGGATTTAATGATCTTTCTGTGTGCAATACATCAAATCAATTTGACACGTTCTTGTCTCCATCCAATTCATCTTCATCCACTTACAACACTTCACTTGTATGCGAGATGGATAAAGTTTCTTCTGTTGTAAGCATGCTGAAGGGAACATTAGAACGCAAAAAGCTTAGCAACCATATTGGGAAGGAACTTCTGGAGGGTGATAGTTCAAATGGTTTATTATTTCATACTCAAGAAGCTGTACTCAACACCACTTTCAATCATGGAGAAAGGAATGGAACTCATCACAAGCCCATAATATTTCAGGAAGTAACCCCTATGCAAATAAAGGAGAGTGATATTATGCAAACAGTTGAAGGATCAATTGATCCTGAATTGGAATGTTTTCCAAATCCCACAAACCCAATTCAATTGAGCAGAGTTTCTCAAGAACCTTCGCAAAGTGAATCTTCTGCAGCTGCTCCTGTAGTTTCATCTGGGTTTGATGCATGTGATGGTCCCAGCAACTCAGGTCAAACTCTTAGTGTTTGTGAAAGCTCAAGGAAACAAAATAGAAATAGGAGTTCCGATAATAGCTCGAGAGCTAAAGGTATTATCTCTGATTATAAAAATATTTAAAAGTTGAAACAAGCAATTTAGTTGCATCCATTCATAATTGTCAAACCCATCTTAGCCTTCTTAACTATTATCAAAAAACTTATACTTCATGGAATAAAATCGTATTTGTCTGACCTGTAACTGCAGATGTTAGAGAACGGATCATGGACAACTTGAAAGATGTTAGAAAGGTATAGTTGTTTATGGAAGAATGAATTTGATGTTCTAATACTCTAAAAATGTGAATGTACCTTGTAACACGTTGAATCTTGACAGAGGGGAACTCTAGACCGACACGGGTCCATTACATCAGCTGTGTCAGGTAATCCGGCAAGACTATTATTTTGTATTTCACCATGCTATAAATCGATTGAGTTCTTTCTTAATTGAATCTCAAAATATGGTGTCTTTTAATTTAGTATGTGAATCTCTCTTTTTAATTGTAAACGAGTAAAAATATCTCACAAGGGACAAAGAATAAAAGGAAACTCTACTGGATATTCTTCAAATGCTTATCTACTCAAAATAAGGAAAGAGTACACAGCTTATTTTCCTTGTTATGCATGTCAAAACATTTTTTTTTATCATATGACAAGCATTAACTTCCTAACAAGTTCCTTTTTACCAAACTGATTTTTGCAGTTGACAAAGAGGATGCAACAAAAAAGCGTAGGGTGGAGCGGTCACGGAAGTATGTTAAAAAATCCATTGAAGTGAAAAGAGTGTTTTATCACGCAACTAACATTGATTCTGCTAAGTTAGACTTTTTGATTTTTTGCTGTCAACTTCTATCTATATGGACTTAATGCTCTTCCTGGGATCTAGATTATATTCTTGTATTTTATCTATGGGCACATGTCTTATGAAACATCTACCCTTTTCTATCAAACATAACATGCATAAGCTGTTTTTCTAGTTCGGTGCTTGTCTAGATTAGGTTCAATGTGAAAAAAAAAAATTATGTATTGTCCTTGAATACATTGCTTTGTTTTCAACCTTTTCATATAAAGTTCATTATTCTCTGCAGAATGGCAGAGGCAAAGGAGAGGAATTTGACTCCAGCACTCCCATCAGATACACAATCAATCTTAAAGCGGTGCGAAAATCTTGAGAAGGAAGTGCGATCACTTAAACTCAACTTGTCCTTCATGAATAGGTATTTAATATAAGAAACTTATTTACTTCATAATTAATCCTTCACTCACTTTAGATAAAGTCCACCGTAATTTAAGTTGATACAATCACTTTGATTAACGTAATAAACTCCCTTGTTTTGGCTCCAAGCTTTTTTAAATGGTTTAAAAGTTTCTCTTGAATAAGAGTGTTTTAATTTGGAATTTTAGGAAGGATTCTGAGCAGACAAAACAGATTGAAGAGCTTCATAAACAAAACGAGGAATTACAGGAAGAAAAGGAATGCCTCATAGAAGAGATCAAGAGAATCATGTCAGAAACTGGGAGAATTTGAGTAAGCACTGCAATCAAAGCGGGGTTGAAAGCAATGCTTAAAAATTTCAAATGATCTTTAATTCTGCCACATATCGAAGTGTCGACTCGTTTACATTTAAGACAACCAACGTCCGGTCTAAGCAACGCATCAAGTGAATTTCCTAATATTTTTCTTTTTTTTTTTGGATTTGGAACCACTATGCCAATCTAGTTGCAGTAAAATAACAAGTTCATTATTAACCGTTTCTTGACTTCATTTGTTGATATCACTCTAGTACAGGAATAAGGATATTCATGTTCTTGATAATTTATTTTTATTTTTTAATTTAGAAAAATGCCAATATGGATCATTTGCCATTATGGTTGGAGATTCATTGACAATCACTTTAGTACATTATGTTTTTAAAAGTGACACTAATATAAAACATTTTATGATGGTAATGGTAATGATATTTTAACTATTATTTTTGTTATTATCATAATAAAAATAAATAAAATATTTATTTTATCTTTATTATTAAAGATAATTTAGTATCAGTTGTCATTAATGAATAATTATTATAATAATAATCATCATTTAAATTAAAATAATATTATCGCTATTTATAACTATTAATTAGAGTAAGTTTGCATAAAAAAAATATGTTATTCCAACCTCTCAAGTATACAGTGTTTTGATATAATTTAAACAGTTTAATTTGGAATTTTTGAAGCAATTTTTTTAAATAATTTATATGAATCCTTAACTTTACACTTAGTCGTTTGGTGCCACTAATCTACATCATATTGAAATCAATGATTTATTATGAATTTTTTTTAATTAAAGTAGTTGAAATGAAATAATATTATCAATCAATGATTGATTCCTATGTCTACAGTTTTCACTTTTCACTCCATGAGTTATAACTCTCCTATGTTCGAAATCACAGTTTTAAAAAACGAAACGAAAGGAAAATGGAAAATCATTGTCATCACTCTGCCTCTTCGTCGCTGGGTTTGCCCAGATTCAATGAGCTCTCCTCGGAGCAGTTGGATTATCTCGAACGACATTTCAAAACCCATGAAGATCTTCTTCAAAATGCTCCTCTTCTCCTATCATCTCTTTTCAGACAATGCTCTGATTTGGAAACTGACCTCCAACATCTTCAAACAACTCTCGCCAAACGCTCTGTTTCATGGATTTCTAGCTCCTTCACAGCCAAAACCGCTCTCGATAATCTCAGCCTCGACCTTCAAAATCTCTGTCTCCTCACTTCTCAACGTTAGTATAATTTGAATTATTACGTGGGTTTTATTGATACATTCATTTTTTTGCGATTTTTCTGATTTTTTTTTTGTTAAATTTTAGATGGGATTGGTTCGAAAAAATTTCATAGAGTTTTGGAAAAAGAACTGCCTCAACTTGCCGACGAAGTGATGAGAATTGAAGCTATTCGTAGTTATGTCGGTAAGTTAGAGTTTTTGATCGGTTTCTATGATTAGAATTCTGAGATAATTAATTTTTGATTTTCCCTTATATTATTTGGATTAGATTGGTACGTGTGATGGAATCTGTGGGTACTTGTTCGAATTAAAAAGAGTTTATGTATATGTTTAATGCATTTTTACTATTTCAAGCTGCTGTTAATATGTTATAGAATGATTTTCTTATCCTAATTTTTAATGGGCTGTGTTGTATGTCAAAACATTTTTTTTTTCTTCATTAAGTGATCACCTAGAGCAACTCCCAAATTCCCAGTATGTTTTGATCGTACCTTATCTTGAAATTTCACTCGTCCTTTATGATTTCTGTGCCTGAGTTGTTTGTAAGTATCATACCAATATGATTTTCTGTGCCTGAGTTGTTTGCATGTTTGTGTGTTCAACTGTGATGTTTATCGCAATTATGCTATATTTTCAGGCTTCATTCTGGCTGGACAAATATTGCAACTCTCTTGCCTTGAAAATTCTCAACATTTTGCCTACTGTAGTTTGTTTAAGTTTCTCTTTATTCATGGTGCTATGTTCTAACAATTTGCTTAGAACAGTCAAACAATATATTAATTCTTCACTATGTTGTATAAGTATTACAAAGTCACTAGGTAAACTACCCTCTTAATGTTTCAGAGACTGCTCTTCGGTTAGAAGTTTCGGTTGGAGATCTAGAAGATGCTGTTTTCTGTTTTATGAATTGCCACTCCAGGAACATGTTCTCAGCAATGCTTTCAAATTCCTCAATATCTACGGTAATGCCTTTATTATTTTTATTATTTTTCCCGTTATACTTGACAGCATGTTGGAATGGTAAATCAAATAATTGATAGAGGGCAACAAAATGGTAGAAGAGGAATGCTAAGGAAACGCACATTTGTACCTTTTGGTACCCAAATCACTTATATCGTGATAAGTGGTATAATTATTTTGGAAAGTAGAAAAATGATTCATTTTTTTAGATAATCTTGACACGTGGTATAATTATTTTGAAAAATGGTACAGATTTATGTTATATAAGCATTTGTTACGTTAGAAATGACATATCTTTGGAGTGCAGGACCTTGCGACAAAGCATGAAAAATTCCTTAAAGCCATTGAAGCTATGAATCGTATTGAAGACGTGCTAGTTGATCTTGTAAAGCTCCAGCCTCAATGGCATCACCTTTGGAGATCTGTTGATGCTAGAGTAGATAAAGCATTGTCTATTCTTCGTCCACAAATTTCTGCTGATCACCGAGCTCTTCTCATTTCTCTTGGATGGCCACCAAAACTTTCAAAATCCCAATCAGAAAGTGGGCAAATTTCAGACCTTCCAAACCCATTAATCATCATGCAAGGTGAAAAAAGAAAGAGTTATTCACAAAGCTTTATGGCTCTTTGTGCTTTACAGCATCTGCAAGCACGTAGAGAAGCAAGGCATTTTAATCTTTCAGGACAGGAGATGTGCAAAATTCGCCTTTGGGCCATAGATGAACTGGTTTCTCCTATTGCATCTCGGGTGGAATATCACTTTTCAAAATGGCTTGATCAGCCTGAATTTATTTTTACTTTGACATGCAAAATTATAAGAGATTTTATTTCAGGGATTGATCATGTCTTACAACCCCTAATCGATAAAGTAAGAATTGTAAGCTATAGTGCTAAAGAAGCTTGGGTTTCTGCCATGGTCCAAATGCTTTCAGAATTTTTGTCAACTCGAGTTTTTCCTGATCTTGCCGAAAAATATAAAGACCAGCAGGTGAAATCTGAAGTTATACTATCATGGCTTCAAATGGTAGATCTAATTCTTGACTTTGATAGACAGACGACTTCTCTTGCAAGTTTGGAAGCCTTTCACGTTATGATTGAGTTAGAAAGGTTAGAAGGGCTTTCAGGAGGTATATCTTTGTTGGGAATATTTTGTGACAGACCTGATTGGCTCAAGATTTGGGCAAAGGTCGAGCTAAAAAATGCCTGGAAGAAACTTAAAACAGATTTGAAAGATGAAAGAGCTTGGCAAGTTGATGACAAATATCCATCTGGAACTCAGTCGGGCTCTGAGCCGGAACAATATGTTCTCTCTACTAGAGAAGGCCATAAGGCTCCATTAATTGCCGAATCTGCCCTCAAGATTGCGTGGGAGATGATTGAACGATGCCAAAACATGCCAGCTATTTTACCACGAATTCAATTCATTAGATCAACTGCAGCCGCATTTCTTTGGCACTTCTTTAAAGTGTTGATGTTATGTTGCGAGAGAACTGAATTTGACCCAGAAAACCCTGATACTGATGCGTTAATTAGATTGTGTGTATCAATCAATGGTGCCAGATATATTGAATCTAGACTGCAACAATGGAGTGATGATGTAAACTTTTTGGAGATGAAAGTAACTGAAATTGATTGCAACAACCATAGAAAAGATGATAATCTTGGTAGTAGTTGCTTTTTCGACGAAGAAATAAAATGCTTGTCTGATCTACAAACTAGTTGGGTAATGGAGATAATTGCTGTTCTTCTTCGTCAATTTGAAACTCTTTCGTGGGAATATATCCAAAATGAAAAACATAGTAAGCAAAAACAAGCCGACTTGACTCATGTGAAAGTATCAGAATATTTGGATTTGAACATATCTAGTGATCTTGTTGAAGCATTGGATGCTTTGAGAAGCCATCTTTATACTCTGAAAGTGAGTCTCAATGCAAAGGATTTCTTGGATTTATGGAGAAGTGTAGCTGAGGCGCTTGATCATTTCATCTGTGGGAGTGGTATTACTAGTGGGGTTCAATTCAATGACAAGAGAATCCAACAGTTTGAAGCAGATATGCAGGCACTGTTTATTGTTTTTCAGCCATTTTGTGTTCGGCCGGAAGCATTTTTCCCCTGTATAAGAAACAATATAAAGCTGTTCAAGCAGACAGGATAGAGGTACAGTCGAAGTTCTTTTTACAATGATAGAATGAATTAAAACAGTGCCTTGAAATTTCAATAGCACCTCTTGACCAAGTCAGTCTCTCTCAGTGATATTAAGGTCACGTTTAGTTCGTTGAAGGTAAAAATAATGAGAATGGTAAGCGTAATAGAATTGAATGTAAATGAAACAGTATTACTATTACGATATTTGTTTAAGCAGTATAATTAAAATAAATAATAATATTAAATTGAAGATTATAAATTTATAAATAAAGTAAAATTAAAAAATAAACTTTTTTTATTACTAAAACAGATTTAATAAGCAAAAAAATCATAAATAATTATACAAATTGTAAGAAAAATACAGTGTTGAAGGTATAATGAGGATTATAGAGGGCTACATGCGTAATGAAAATTATTGTTATTGCTATAATCCCTTTACATTTCATTACACATTTTAGGCAAACCAAATACAACAATACTCTGAATAAATTCCATTACGATTACGATTATTATCAACCAAATATACCAAAAGAATTAGGATAAAAGTGTATCTCTATTCTCTCTGGTATCTTTGCAACATATGCAGCTTCTCTGCATTAGTCGCCCAAAAAACAGCAGAGGAATACGGCAGCGGAATATCAAAATATGGTGACTCAGTGTGAACTCCATCTTTTAGTAACAAAAAAAAAAGATGTGAATTTCATCTGACATTGTAAACAAAAATGGGATATAAAAATCTTTTTGCTCCTAATCACTTGCAGGATCCTGTTCTGCGTTTGGATTAATTCTTTTATGCTATAACATGACCTTGGTGTAGATTTTATCAAGTGATAGTTTGGAGAGTTATGATATTGCACAACTAAATTTGTTACTTCAATCGCACATTCGCTACGACTAATAACATGTCCTTAATGCTGAGTTAAAAGTTGTGGAAACAACAAATTTTAGATGTGGCACCATAGTTAAGATTGAGCTAAGATTATTTTTGGATGTGGGGACCGAAGTCTTGTTCAGCTGGTGAAACTTGAGAGATCACAGATTTACAGGTGACAAAAGAAAAAAAAAAGTTTTTATTTATTTATTATTATTCTAATTATACAGACAGGCCTGATATGATATTAGATTAATCGAAATGGTACCAACCTAACTACCATGTACAGCTAATTTGAGCATCGTGGTGTTTGATTTGTTTATTATGTATTCACTTCAGTAGAACAGACATCCTATATATTTTTCTTTCTAATATGCTCGAGTGCTATAAAGATTGATTCTCTTGAACCATTAAGTTAGAACTTAGGACTAGTGATATGAGCATATGACGAGAAATTGTTTTCAACAACATGAAAACCAAAACAAATGTCATTAAAGCTTTATACAAGGAACTAAATCCTCTATTTTAAGACCATAAATTTCATGAGTTGTTTCACAAAAATTATCAGATAATAGCTGTTCTGCTGTCAAATTTTTACGTGAGTTATCTATACATGACCTCTCTTTAACCTCTATACCTTCAATTCTACATAATGATTAAGGGCACCAACCTCTAGCCCCTAGTCTGTATACCATTGTACAAGGAATCATACATATGCTTGCTGCAATCCAATATTGCAGGTCCAAGCAATCCATTAACAAAAATAGTGCAGCCTAGTTTCTGAATACAGTAAAAATCTCAAGCAAGCCAAGCCTTTTTCCATATTGGATAGCAAACCAACACACAAAGGAGAAGTATGCAACTAGAAAGCAAACTCGCCCGAGGTAAACTCAGTATGAAGCCTCTTGAACTTAGTCGAGGCAATGAAGTTTTAATTTGTTGGAGGGCCTTAACAAGGAGGATGGAAATGAAGGATGTTGAGAAACCAGCAACAACTCCGGCGCCTGTTTCCCACCCCCAATATCTCAATCTTTCCTTGCCAAAAAACCAGGAATGTAAAATCTTCATAGTCCTGACAATATAAGAGCATTTCACGATCTTAAGACATTTTAGAAGACATCAAATTCAGCAAATAGAGAGGGGAAAGAAACACCGAACTGAAATACCATTTACACAAGCTCTTCAGCCATTTTGACAAGTGAGGTCATTTATCTTTCTAGCCATCTCAAAATGACAAATAATGAGCTATTAATTCAAGAATAGTTGCAGATGGAGAGAGGGGAAAGAGGAAGTGGAATAGAGATATTTAATTAAAGCTTGTATCATGGCAATGTTACATCACATAGAAGGGCTTGCTTCAATTACTACACTTTAAAAATATCATTAAAAAAGGATATTTTGATTATACAGGAAACTAAATCTGTCAACCTCGAAACTCGATCAATGAAAGCATCAAAAACATGAATTCACAATTAAACAAATTATCCATAACTGCTCTATGTAGAAGCATTAGCAAAACACATATGCCAAGAAATCTTAACAATTTGTTATGCACTGAACATAATATTGCAAGAAATATACAGCAATATCTTTTTTATCTTCTTTTCTCTTTTTTATTGAAAATATAAGCAATATGTCTTTAGGTACAACAGAGAATATTGAGTCATTTGGTCAAGTTTGTATCTTAATTTGCATTTTAGTTACGCAAATAGTTAATATAGGTAACAGAAAGAACGAGCAAGAATCCAGAATAGATGTGGCATCTTGGTACAAGTATGTTTGTTGAAGAGAATTGGGAGTTAAAATATCTGTCTACTTCACTGAGCAACATTTAATACATCAAAGTAACGTATATTTGTAAATAGACCCATAGGACACTGCAAAGACTAAACTACATTATTCATTGTTGAACAATGTTCTCTACATGCTAATGATTCAATGCAGAAGCATAATTAAAATAGTTATAAGGTCATAAAAGCAATACTAAAAGCAAAAAAGAAAAGGTTACTGAATCTGAAATGGTGACAAATATAAACGCAGCAATCATACCTACTATTACTTATAAAGAAACAACTATCATGATTCATGAGATCCACCTCAAGTGAGATATATAAAACAATATTTTCAGACATGTTACCGGAGCACTATCCTATAAAAAAGCCATTAGGTTGTTTCCCATGTACAATGCTAACAGCAATATGGATGCCATTGTCTAAGACAACATGGACTACCTACTTGCCCGTTATATCAAGATCCTATAAAAAGCATACAGAGATAAGATAATAATGTAGCTATGTTTTAAAAGTGTATTCTACTCACAGGATGAAGTATCTTCTAATCATCTCAATCGTAGATGGATCTTTTGCTTGGCAACTGAATAAACCATCAAGATACAAGTTTACTTTGGGGATTCCAGATGTATACCAGCAATCATAAGTTTCGTTCACCTAACCATTAAAAACATAAGAGATACAATTACAGTTATCATGGATATGATACAGATAATACAGAAAAAACACAGCAAAACAAGGTAATCATAATGCATTAAGCTTGATTTGAACTGATGATTGGCTTAACATAACTGTGTAAAATTCACAACTTGTAGAACCTCATGAATTGGAAGCAAGGCTTGGAACTCTACCTTAAATCTATCTTTGGTCAACCACGCAGCACCAAAATTAGGTCTGCAATCAAGAGGAAGTGCCTCATTTGGAGCTTCTGCCAATGCCAGCCTAGTGTCTCCTGAAAAATGATCTTTGTATTCTACCTGCAATAGGGTTAACATAAAAGACCAATAACAAAACGAACATGAAAACATGCACAGGAAGAACAGTAACAAATAAATACTGCTGTCTTACAGACTCAAGGATCCACGAACAATTCTATAACTGCACCAACACTAAGATATAAGAAGAGAACATTGAAAAGGGTCAAATTTCCGGACTTAAGACTTGGGGATTATGCTTAAGCCACAAGGTTGCGGCTCTATAGAATTTTATGAAACTATAATGGAAACTAAAAGCATGCAAATTCATGCTTGACTAGTTCATCAAAAATACTATCTTACCAGAAAAAAAAAATTCTTAAAAGAAGGAAAACATGCTCAAAGGAACATGAATAGTTTGGGAGTAGGATAGCATACCTTAAATATTGAGGCCCAATAGTAATCAAATCGGCATAGGAATTTACTTTTTTCAAAGGGATAAAACACATTCTTGGATTTGTGGTTAAACAGTCCGAGTTCACAGACCTTTGACGACCTAAGATCCACACCTGGAAAGGAAGTAAAAAAACATTGACAACACAGAAATGAACATATAAGTGACATGATTTTCATTTACCACTTCTGATTCAAGAGAATGCAGGCAACTACAATAACAAATGCACTTTCCGGTGTCTTTGTCCAACAATTGCCATAAAAGGAGAGAAGCTTAGTACAACCAGACAAACTCAAATTTATCATAATACGTGTCGATTGTATTGTGTAATCCAACACCATTGTTCAAAAGTTATAATACACAACTGGGAATTGTACATTTCAAGCTGACAAACACTATCACAGCAGCAGAGAATAGAAATCGAACTCAATTCCAATCCTTGAGAACTAAAAACAATGCATAAAATTAATAAATAACGAAATAAGAAAACTTACTGCTAGAGACGATTTTACACTTGGAGGGTAACGAAATAGGGCTAGGGACGGATGAATTGGCAACGAAAACCATCACAAAACCGACCAAAAACGACAGGAAAAAGAAGGAAACGGCAGGAAACAAGAGCGTCAGAAACAACCGTAATATGAGGTAGGGAAGACCAGACTTTTTAGTCCTCGGGTCGTAGTTCTCCTGAGGATCCATGAAAATAGTAAATCCAATGGGTATTTATTTATTTATGGTAAATTAATGTAAAAAGAGGGTTTTTCGGCAAATGTTCCGCCCACCGGAACCATCTATCCGGTGATCGAAGCGGAGAGTCTTTAAGCAGAGGGAAGCAACGGGATCTTTTCCTTGTAGTGCGTTCTTTCTCTTAATGTTGTTTTTCCCTCTATTTCCCACCTCCGCCATTTTTTTCTCTCTTTCCCTTCTTATATTTTCGGGTTAATTTTATGTTACAAATCCATATAACAATTAACATGCATTTATTAATTTATTAATCATTAGATTTTTATAATCAGCCTCATCTATATAATTTTTTAAAATATATATATATATATTCTCTTGTGAGTTTTTCTTTTATTTTTTATATTTTCAAATTTTATTTTAATATTTTACGCTGCTGATAATGCTTGAACCAAAAGGATTAAGAGATTCTTTTTTTCTTATATTTCTTAATATTGTTGGCTAAAAGAGAATTTTTTTTTCCCTGTAAATATGCGAAGATATTTTTTATTACATCTAAAGAGGAGTCATTCTATTCATTTATGTATTGTTTAAAATATTTATTTGTGTGCTATTTAAATTCTTTTTTTTAGCAAAAAATTAAAATATATATATATATAATAATTAATGCTTCATATTATATGTTTGTATTGGCAGTTGAATAGCGAGTAATGTCATTAGGTTACATGCACCAGGTCATTGATTTGAGGGGTGAAAAATCTATAATTATGCAAAAAGATTCATTTGACAACAGCCTGAAATGCTAACCACTGCTAGTACTATCTTTAAACAATAATCCAAATAAATTGAACATAATTGTTTCCTCTTCATGTTCTATTCACAAGTTTTTACATAAAAATCTTTTGTCATAACTTATTTATAATATTAAAGACAAAACCTTAGTACATACAAAGATTTAATTATAAATTATAAATCTCATATTTTATGGTCATATCATAATCTCATATTTTATCGTCATGGTCATATTTAATGTTAGAAAAGTTTGGGTGTTATTTTGTTGCTTGTCAGGTTAATAATTAATGGCATTAATATTTTGCTTTGTAAATAGCAAGATGAGAAGTCACAAAGGAGATATTTTGCTGCTGAGGACATTTGACAAAGTAAGATGAAAATTTATTAGCTATGTTTTGGTTGTTTCGCAGCGTACACTCAACTTCATAGAAGGTGGTGGAATTTTTGGTTATTTGGTTATTGGCTTTACAACATTTGTTTTTCTTTCAGTTGGAAAATTAGTTGATAGAGGGAGAGAGAATCATGAACTTTTAATAAAGCCCAATTTCGCATTAAAAAGCCCAATCAAAATGTAATGATGTTTGTTTGATTTGCAAGATTATAAAACATTAACAAACAATTATTATAAATAGTTACTTGAATTAATATAATATTTTAAAATTAATTTATTTTTTATAACATATACATATTATTACGAGATTTAAATACTAATATAGACAAACTTAATGCTAATTGTATTTTTATCTAATAATTGCATTTAAATTAATTAATGTATGTGCTATATTACATTTTTAAATGTTTTTGAAAATTTATCAAAAATAACACTTTTAAAATTTATAATAAAAAAAATAGTACCATAATTATATTAAATTATATGTAATTAAACGAGTCTAAATTATCACAATTCAATTTAAATTGTGTTTAATTAGACAAATAGTTTTTATGTTTTTATGTCTAATTGGACGGTATTTAAATAAAAAAGATGTAATAATCATTTTTTTATTTATAAAAATATAAGATTTAAATACAATAAGTTATATTTTTATTATTATAATTTAAAAAATATATTTTTATTATTTCTCCATTTTAAGGTGATAGTGCATATCAAATGACAAATAAGAATTGATTTGACGACATTTAGTTTTCCTTACGTTTACGTATCTATAGCTCATTAAAAAAAAAAAATTTATAGCTTATTTCCTTTTGTATTATAGGAGTTCAATTACAACCTAAAAGGAAGAAAAATATAAACAACAACAATAATAATAATAAACATCTCATTGGATATATTTTGTACTTAATTTTGTACAAACTTTACTTATTGCGTGACAAATTTTTATTTCAGATAAAGAATAATGCCAAATAATTGAATATTTTACTTAATAATTTAATACTAATTTTTAATTTTTAATTTTTTTTACTCTAACATTAATAAAAAGTGCTATGTAAATAAGTTATTTATAAATTTTATAGATTATATATGATGCCACATTTATTCCAATGAATAATTATTAATTGCTATTGGAATAGGTGGTGTGTGTATACTAATCAAATATATTACTTATTGTTTGATTTTATATATAAATTATAACATATTTCAACAAAACGTTGCATTAAATAAACTTGTAATTGAAATGAAATATTATATTATTGAATATGAGTAGTTTCTTTATGCTCATGCACAGAGTTATGTGAATACAAAAATACATGCATTTAATGATTCTCAAAGCAAAAGCTCATGTCATTAACATACGAAGGTATTATTTATAATTTTTTAGTATATTTAGAGTATATTATTTATTATTATTATTATTATCATTTTTCTCTTTTATTTATTAAATATTTGTGGTTTTTTTTTAAATATATTTACATTAATTTTAAATTTTATTAATTTAAAATACTTCATTATTATTTATTCTGTGAGTATTGAATAATTTATCCCTATAACATAAAATCAGAAAAATTAATCGGCATTCCTCCTTTTGGTAGCTAGAGAGCTCAAACCTATGTAAAGGGTTCAAACTTCAAAGAAGCTAACATCATTCTGATTATACATACATTGTAAACAATTATTATTTCTATCGTTGTACGGGACAAACTGTGGCAAAATTAGTATTTTTTTTATAAGAATTAATTAGTAATTAATTACACAGAAAGATGCAAAAATTCTAAACGCCAGCAAGAATATATAGTTGGCATTAATTTGCTCAAGTGCAATATCATATGATTTGGTATTTGTAAGTGACAAAGAAAGGCTCTTCTCTTCTCTGTTTCTATGAACTCGCATCATCACATGGGAATGGACACATGCACATGCTATGTGAATGAATGTGGATGCTCGGGCTCGGCCATGTTCCTTCTTAATAGCGACAGGCCGGCAGCTCTTTGTTCTCTTCTACAATATTACAATTTAGCTACATGCATCATCAAGAAATTTCGTTACATTTAGCATTGTAATTTTATTAATTTAGGATTATAAGTGAATTTAATTGTATGACATAATATCTTTTATGTATAGATAATTTTAACTCTCTTAAAAATATATATATATATTAATTTTTCTTATAAAGTAAGTAAACATATGTTTTTTAATATTAAAATAACATAAACATATGTATTTTTACTGAAGAAAGTTAAAAATAAAATCAGTTAAATAGCTGAATTATTTATGTTTTGAAGTGTTATAAATATTATCAATTATGTATGTATATTTAGTCCAATAACTGAAGTATAATTTTCTAAAATCTAGAAATTATCAATTATGTATATATATTTAGTCCAATAATTGAAGTACAATTTTCAAAAATATCTAAATTTTTTATTAAATTAATATGTATATGTCAATTATATGTATGTATCTACCGGAATAATAATTCAAAATACCTGTAAGAATAACACATGTGATAACACATTTTAATTTAATGAAAAATCTAGTATTCTTTAGAAAATTGTGAAATGAACTTATATATTAACGGTTACACGACTAAAATATTAACCGAATAGAGTAATGAAACTTGTATCTTTCGGTATACTAATAAATAGTGGTAGGTTATTATCACAAATCAAATTTTTATTATTGTTATAATTATTCTAAAAAAGTGTAAATAATTTCAAATTATTAATATAAAAATAATTGTATTTATTTATTTTTATTATTATGACTATACTATAATATAAATAATTATGATAATATTATTATTATTCTTTTTATAAATAAAGAATTAAATTATTCCACTAGTTTCACTAAAACTCAGTCCAAGAATTAAGCCATGTAGGCGTCTAAGGCCCGCCTTGAACCCTTGATAAAGAACCCGATCTAATGAATATCTTCTTCCTTTTTTTAAATTATTTTAAAAATATAAAAATATAAATATTTTTTTTGTTTTATTCCACTACCAATAAAGTATAAATGTGATAACCTTATCTACATGATTATTATAAGACTAAAATATAAATGAATTATAATTTGTGACTATATGGTTCATAAATTTATTAATATACTTTTTTTATTATTATAAATAATTTATTTTAAAAAATTATCTTGATTATTTTTTTATGTAAATTAATACATAAACACAAATATAGCATCACACAAATCGAAACATATTGATAGAAATAAATGCATGATAAGACATGACATAATTTTAAATATAATATAATTTAAATAACGCATGTCTATATCATCTTATATAACATGTAACTTGATAAATAATTTTTTTTGTCTCTCTTTTAGCTCAAATTTATTGCTCCTTAAATGTAAGATATTTTCTTTATTTTAATTAATTTATAAATCTATTATATACTTATTATTTATATATTCTATTATTTTTTAACTGTTAAAATTTTAATTATTTTTTCACTAATTTTTATCATACTTATTTATTGTACATGTATATAATAAAAAATGTGCCTATTTTCATGTATAAAATTAATTATCTATCAAAATAGATTTAATAATTATTGCTAGATTGAAAACATAAAAATTTGATAAATTTATTAGATTACATGGATGAATTATTTCTTACGTAAAAATAGATGCACTATTAATAAATATTTTATTATCTCTCATATCTTTTATTAAATATTAAAAAATATAATTATTACTCAAAATATATATAATTAGTGGAAGTCTTCAGAATAATTCTTAATCCTATCTTATTTTCAAATGCAAATCTACTAGCTAGTTGCTTCATAATACAGTGGGTAAGGATTTGTTTTTCTCGACGCAATGCCTTGATTCCGAATCTATTTGTCTTCAAATGTCGTTTGATAATGTCAATCTATTATTTCACCATGTCGTGTTAATTGTTTACTTCTAACAATTATATATATATATATATATATATATATTTAGTCTGCATTTAAAAAAAAAATTGGGATAAAGATCTCAAGGGGCATAATCAAAATTGGAAGAAATAGTTGAATTTACTTTATCATACAACCACGTACTATCAACTATTTTTAAGCAAATTACAGAGCATGAAGTAACCCATTGTTGTACTCTATAATAGCTAATTTTAATTAGTCGGAGAACTACATTGAGAATATTATTATTTTGACTGTATCCATTTTTTTATTTTTTTATTTTGGGGTCATCTGTATCCGTATATTCTGTAATACACTTTTTATTTCTTTGATTTATTGACACGGGACATTATATTTTAAAAAATATGTATTTTAAATTGAAGATTAGTTTAATTTATAAATAAATAAAAAAAATCAATCACAGAAGTGAAATAGTGCATTACAGAGGGTATGAAGTGATGCCATTAACATTGTTCATAAATGACCTAGGTTTCATAAACTATTAATCAAATTAAATGAGTTTGGGTAGCATTTGCTTGGAGTGAACTGAATAAAAATTAAAAAAACTTTAGTTATTTTCGTACAATAATTGGACTAGTTATAAATGTATATTTGAAAATTGATAACCTATTTATCCAGAAGAACCAGAACCTAGTATGATATGTATATTCATAAAAGTTACCCTACTTAACTTGCAGGGAACTTTGGTATTATTTGGTCTCTCATTGTCGAACTTATAGTAAATGCTGTAACAAGAAATATATACGTTCTGCCAACAACCATTAATGAATGGTAAAGTTCCTTTTTTTTTTTTATAAAAGTGCATAGTTGGGTTTCATGGCAATATGTTTCCGACCAAGGCATATAAAATAAACTGATGTCGGTTGGGGAATACTGTTATAAACTAATTTACTAAAATATCTTAAAATCTTTAAAAATAACACATTTTAATAATTTAAAAGTTTTATTTTTTTTAAAGTACCTTAATCCGATTAAGTTTATTTATCTCTTTTAATATCTTAGCATATTGAGAGTCATTTACTAATGATAACTAGCCGTGACCGACATTGACCGACCTATAACATGAAGTCATTTTCATGAAAACTAGCTATGTTATATATTTTGAAGAAAAAAAATGGTGATTTTGCCCATTTTTGTAGTATTTTTATTTGTTGAATATATACCAATTTTAAAAATTAAAAAATAAAAAGCGAAGAATTATTCGGGTATTAAATTATTTTATATTTAACAAAATAATAAATAATTATAGTTTATCTTGCATGAAGAAGAAAATGAAAGGGGTGGACAATGACTTGCGCGTTCAACAAAAACAGGTCATCTTTCGTTATCACTTTGTACTTTGTTTTCAAGTAGGAAGAACGGCTATGCAAAAAATTCAACGATTGTTATACGTTGTGATCACTTGGTTAAATTATTGTCAACTAAGGGCCCACGCTGATGTTAATATGAGGAAAACAAAAAAATTGATATGATATTACATTTGGTCATTCGATGAATGGTAATCTATGGACGACTAAGATAAAAACAATTAAAAAACAGTTCCGTCAAAAAATAAAATACAATTCAGAAACAAGGCATCATCTTCTAGCAAAAGCCCTAACATGTACGTCTTCCACATACCTAATTTAACACAATTATTTGTTTCTTTTATGAATTATCAACTAACTGAAATATACAAGTGATCATTTAGTTTTTTGATTTTTCAAAATTCTATAATTTGATTATTTTTTTTCTTACTATTTGATCCATTAATTTTTTATTTTTAATACTTTTGATGTCTTATTTGTTTACACAGTTAAATTCAATTTGAAGTTGGTTTTGGACTAGAAATGTTTCATTTGCTCAAACTTCAAAAGTTGGTTTTAGATTCACTTCAATTTTTACAATTTTTATTATGACCAATTTGTTCATATAATTTTATTTTTAATTAATGAATGAAGTTAAAAATAAAATTTAAATTATTTTATGTGTTTAAATCTTTTAGCTTGAAAATATTAGTTAACAAATATTTAACTTCAAAACATCATGAACTCTATGTTTTTTACCTACCCACAACGAGTGACTTACATAAGGGAAAAAGGCCGAACTTTGTTGGCAGAACATGTTAGCAATTGATTATATATCCTCTCAATCAGAATTTGCCTGATTTATGAGGACAAAAAGGTGGGTTTATTTACATTTTTAATTTTTTTAATTTCAAATTGAAATTAAAAAATAAAGTCTCTCATTGTGGCTGTGTTGACTCTTGACTATATATACAAAAGAAAAAAGGAAGGGCACAAGAAACTGAAAAATCTTTTAATAAAATTATAATAAACCAACAAAGTCAGAATTTCTGTGAGCTTCCGTCACTTTGTGCTTCCAACTCTTTATGAACTAATAAATTAATTAAATAATATCACCTCTTAAACCATCAAAGCGCAAAATTATTATAATATTAGTAGATATTAATTAATTAATTAACAAACTTTTGTTTGTTTATGGCTCCTTTATTTAATTTATTTAAAAAATAATCTTATTTTATTTTTATTATTTTTAAGTAAATGATACATATATTCTTTTTTTAATAAAAATAATTATATTTTTTGGTTAAATGATACATATTTTTTTTTTAATAGATGATACATATGTTTTTTTTAAAGTAGTACATATAATGTCACATTTTTTTCTTTTATTTAACATATGATTTTTCCTTGATATGACACATATGTCTTTTTTTTAACAATTTTTACTTTTCATTAAGTATAAATGGTTGAATTATAAAAAAAAATACATATATTTAATTATAATAAAAAAAATGCATATGTTTAATTAAACAAAAAAAAATACATATATTTAATTAAACAAAAAATACATATGTTTAATTAAATATAAAAAAAATATCATTATATAAAATAAAAAAAAGGAAATTTTTTTTTTGAGTTATCTCAAATAAAAAAAAAAAGAGAAGAAGCAGCAGCAAAACAAAGAAAAAAAAAGTTGCAGGAGGAAAAAAAAAAAAAAAGAAGAAGAAGAGAAGGAAAAAAAAAAAAAGTAGCAACGGGTTATAAATGAAATCCGGTCACTGTGACCGGATTATTTGATATACTCAAACCATTAGCAAAAGGTATTGGCTCAGGGTTGCTTCATTTGATTGTGTATGCAATAGTAGCACCGACACATTATGGCAATATAACTTCGGTATTAAGGTTTTCATGTGTTGTGGCCTCTCTCCTCATACTTTTACCTTTCTAAACTTAAAATGTAGTTCTTTTTTATAGCATATAGTGCTTCGTCTTCTTTTTCTTCCTTTCTTTTTCAAACAATAGACTGCATTGCTTATAATAGTTTGCTTAACCATCAAAAGAACTATACAAGAAAAACCTAGTTCATAACCTAAAACATATGGTGTTGTTCTTAATGTGAACTCCAAGTTGCAAAAATATTATTCTATAAATAATTAAAATTAACCCTTAAACCTTAAAATTGAATTAAATACTACTAAAAAATTTACAAGATACATTTTCATCAATCAAGTGATAATTATATCCAAAGTGTTCATAAGTAAAAATGAAGACCATGATAACGATTTTGATTTTTGATTAAATTAGTTAATTTTATGATTTTTTATTCTTTTTGTAAAAATCACTAATGTGTTTAATAATAATTTTTACTTTTAATAATTTTCAAGAAAAAAAATAAAAAATCACCTACAAGTTGTTTAATAATATTTTATTTTTTCAATTTTTTTTCCAAAAACATAAAAAAATAGTTTGGTGAAATACTTATAGATACAAAAGTCATAAGACTTGATTTACTCTCTAAAAATAGTTTGATAAAAATAGAAAAAATTAATCATAAATTTAATTCAAAAATCTTATTTTCAAAGATTTATAAATTACGCAATATTTTGTTTGTGATTCCTTAAAAATGTTCAAATTAAAATAACAAATTATTTCCAATAACATACTTGATTGAAAATTACATAAAAAAAATCATAAATTAGTAATCAAAATTATTCTTGAAAGTGTTTATAAACATGTTTTTAACCTATATTTATAACATTATAAAAATAAATTACCAAATTTTCAGCATCTAATATAATATTAAAAAAAAATTACTAATAAGTAAAAATAAATGAATCCCACATGGAAAGACCATAACAACCCGAATAGCAACCCAGTCACAAATACACTCCGCTCTACTATGTAAATAGATTGTTGTTTTAGATTTGAAAGTCGTATATAATTTATTCTTCCTCCCATTTTGGTCTACATTTGAAAAGGCAAAAACTAGTAATAATAAACCAAAATTTGGAGCTCAATTTATTAATTATAATTAGAGTGATATATATATATATCGGGTTCACAATAAAGCCTTCAAGAAATAAATATATAAGTACGAGCCTTCTCCTTTAATTTTATTCAGTGATCATCAATACCTTGCCAATATTACAAGCAAAATAAGCATAAAGTTATAACCCCTTAATTAGTACCTTCTTGATTACATTAATATACCAGAAGCATTTTCTTCTTCATCATTCACAAAATTAATGTATAGCTATCTTTTCCCTCATCGATCAACGATCAATCCTTCTACTACCATTTTCCCAAAAAAAAAAAAAATTCCTTCTCTACTACCTACTAGATCCTAGTAATTAATTACAACACCAACAAAACTCTTATTGTTTTTATTGTTAAACCAACAAAACTTAAACTGTAGACCCAGAACTGACAGCTCATAAATCATATCATCTATGACCTAGCTAATTCTTTTGTCTATTTTCTTGTATACTGAATTACTGATTCCCTTTTTTTAAATCTCTTCTGCCTTATGTCCAATGAATTCCCATTTGAGGGTGACAATTCGCTCATGTTGTCTGTGTTTTCGGACTTGTTTGGTCTTGTTCGTATTTTTTTTTATACACAAATTCATGTATTTTTTAATATTATAAAAAAAATTAAATTATTTTTAACTAATTTATTTATGATTATAATTGTAAAAAAATAATAATATCTTTACAAATACAAAAAAAAAAAGTATGGAAAAACAACAAAAATAATACTGCTCAAAACTTGTAATAACAAAAATAGCACTAATTGTATTTAAATTTATATTTTTACTATTAAAAAAATAATTTATATATAATTTTTCTTTGAATAACCATTCAATTGGAATTGAACGACGACAATTTAGACTCGTTCAATGTTGAACGTTCAATATTACACATTTAAATTAAACGTTCAATGTTATTAGAGTGCTAGTTTTGTTATTATAAATTTTATGGTATTATTTTTTGTAATTTCTCAAAAATTATTAATTATTTTAATTAAAAAAATATTATTTACGTGTTGTGTTGTGTTGTGTTGCGTTCAAATTTTGGATCGTACCAAATTGCCACCCATCATTTGAAACAATTTGTTTAATATTACTGTTACTTATCGCTTATTTTGTAAATTAATTAATTATAAATAAAGTTTAATTAATTAATTCCCTTATCATGATGACAAACTCTACCTCGTAGGTGGCATAATTAAGCTCATGAGAACGCTTGCAAAACACACTCAGAACCCTTTTACACTAATTCATATATAATCACAATTAATTTCAAATACTGGAAGTCCCATTAGTAAAATAATTCCAAAAAATCAACGATAATCTCATAGAGCATCATGTTTTACGATGTAATAACTTTTCATTTATAACGTCTTCTAAAATAGTGATTAGGTGTTCACACTTTCTTCAATTTTATAGCACAAGTATACTAATTGATTTGCATACATGTCAATAAATGTAACCTAAATGCTTTAAGTTCAATTACCTTTTTTTTTTTTTTTTTTTTAAGTATAGTCGTAAACGTTTTATATACAGTTAAGTAAGACATAAAGGCCCTGGTAGCCCAATGGCATTGTAACCGCCCTAATAAGGGGGAGCTCTCGAGTTCGAGGCTTGTATGTAGCAAAAAAAAAAGTAAGACATAAAGGGATTGCAGCGGCTAACGGGACGGTTGAAAATGCATAAATGACTGTTCGCTTTAGTTTTTAATTTTTTAAACCGTTTGTAAAATGTCGTTTTATAAACTGTTAGATTCGGTTTGATTATAATTTTTTTTTAATTGGATCAGACTGTATTAGACCTTTATTTAAAATTATTTTTAATATATTATTCTTTAAATATATATATATTTTCTCATAATCAAAATATGAAACCCTAACTCCCAAACTTATTTTTAATATATTATTTATGAATTAATGTATTATTGTATTTTATTATAGAATTTGCGAAAATATTTAACTCTATATTGTAATTGATTCTATGATTATTTTTAAGATATTTATATGATTTATGTATGGTGTAATATAATTTATATTTGTAGTATATATTAATTAATTTGTTTAGATTCAAAGATTTTTTTTCTTTATGTTATTTTCAAGTTTGGAGTAAAAAAAAAAAAGAAATGAAAATTGTCAAAAATTGTTAACCAAATCCGATTGGACCGTTTATTTTTAATAATTTTATTAGACAACGGTTTGGTTCGGTTTTGTTTTGAGATGGATCCCCCCACATGTAAAAATATCTCTACGATCTCTTAATTCTTACGGTATTTTATCCCTAATTAAGTTGAACATATTTTTTTCACTTTTTTCCGACCTCTAACCTGAGATTTAACCCATAAGTAATCAGCCTTGTCCTATATGTTTTTTTAATTTAAATTTACGTGTATTTGATAATTTTTCTCTGTAACATCATATAAGTGCGCGTGAGTAGCGTAGATAAAAAGTTGTAAATAAAAAAAAATGAAATATTGTATGGCAAAATAAAGAAAATACAAAGAAAAATGTCGAGAGAGAAGGTAAACGAGTATGAAAGTGAGAACAAAAGAGACGTGGGGACAGCAACGCATAACGCGGAAAAACAGAGCTTCTACGTGTGTGTGTGTATATATATATATATGTAGTAGATTAGTTTGAGAAGCCGTCAGTCAGATCTCAGCTAATTGCATTATCTACGTTCGTCTCTCCCTACTCCCTACTCGCTTGTCTCTTTAAGAGCAGAGCAGAGAAAGTATAGAACATACCCATCTAGTCTTTTCCCGGGAGAGTGAAACAAAGAGGTGTGTACTTTTATTTTTATTTTTCTCTCCATGTCTCTCTGTAACTCATCTCCTTATTCTTCAATTATGTTCTGTTGTTCCTGAGCTACTGTTTGGTTGTTTGGAAGTTTTTATTTCGTTCTAATAGCTGTTTTCTTTGTTATTCTTTGTGTTTTTTGTTTTCAAATATGTTCCTTTATTTTCCTGTGTAGATCTGGCTTTTTTATTGAATGGCCATTTTTTCTCTTCTTATTTTCTATTCTTGGACGATGATATTGATATATAATACACAATTTTGATTTGATAATGTATATCATCTCTATTTTATCGTCAAAACAGAACAGAGATATTCTTTTAGACTACTATATTTGTAGATTCCTTTACGGTTTTGCTGCTGCTTGTATAAGTTTTTTCTTCTTCTTAATTCTTCTGCAAAATTGTGATGGAGATTCATGATATACTTAGGTGGGTATTTGTTATGACTTTATACCTTGAGGATTCAGGAAGAAAACAGCTAAGCTGACTGGCAAAAAAACTGACGACTTAATCATGCAAACTCTTCTTACGTTTGAAGATACGATTAAAATATAGAATTTTTTGTTCTAGCTTTTGCTTCCTTTTTTGCTTTCTGTGGTTTGGTGTGAGATCCATAACTTCTTTTTCTTTGGGACATTAGAATTAGTGGGATGAGAAAGTCCTCATTAGTCATTAGGGACGTCTGATTTTCATAAAGTCGGGCCCCATCATCATGTGAGTAATAAAAAGTAAACCTGACATGGAAATTAGAAAAATGTCGGTAGTTGTTATCTGCTTTACTCTGCATGTAAAAGAACTGCTTTTAGTTTTAGTAGTTGATTTTATCAATTGGATTTGGATCTTATTTATTTATTTATTTATTTTCCCCGTCCTTTTACAGAAGTTGCTTAAAGCTTTGATCTAATTTGTGGCATAAATGCTGAGGACCCCTTTGTGGATCAGTATCTAGTTCTTTTAGTGGACTTGCTTATTAAGTGAATGTTAATAGAAGTCAATTTACACTGACTTTCACCTTTTATTTTGTGTCTTAAGTTTTATCCTTAGAGTGATTCATGAAAGAAATGAATAGTGTCTGGAGATATTCGGATTATTATGTCTTTCATTTTTTCAATTTCAATTTTTTAACCCATTAGTATCCACATGTAATTGGTAAAAAATTAAAGTGCAGAATTTGGAACATAATTCATGCTGATTTGTGAATAAAATGCAGATAATTCATAATTCTCCCACCATGAAGTATAAAGATGGAAAACTGGGTTTGCAGGCAGATAAAAGTTCTAGGGTTGTTCCCATGACAATCATGTTTGTTGTCCTATGCGGATTTTCATTTTATCTTGGAGGAATCTTTTGTTCTGAGAAGAATAGTTTTGACAACAAGGATGCCAAGGATGTTGCTAAGGGTGTCCAATCTCCTAAGGATGCTCTTGCTTCGCCTCTACAGGCGAAATCTGTTGTCTTTCCTGAATGCACCGGTGACTACCAAGACTACACTCCATGCACAGATCCAAGGGTAAATACTATCTCAGTATCTCTCAATGCCATAGGTACTTTAGGATTGTTGACCAGGATTTGCATTTCTAATTTGGTGAAAGTAACTTGTGTTTGCAGAGATGGAGAAAGTATGGTGTCCACCGTCTTACATTCATGGAACGCCATTGTCCTCCTCCCTTTGACAGGAAGGAATGCCTAGTTCCCCCTCCAGATGGCTACAAGGTTCCAATCAGATGGCCCAAGAGCAAGGATCAATGTTGGTACAGGTAGGTCAGCTATTATGGCATATGAAGTTTTTGTTGCTAGTCACTAGTTAAAAAGGTTGTACCTGATCTAGACAACAAGATTTAAGTTTCTAAAGAGATTCACCAAGTTATATATTTGAATCTGGCTTCAGAAATGTGCCTTATGATTGGATTAACAAGCAGAAGTCAAATCAGAACTGGTTGAGGAAAGAAGGCGAGAAATTCCACTTTCCTGGTGGGGGTACTATGTTCCCTAGAGGTGTAAGCGAGTATGTTGATTTGATGCAAGATCTTATTCCAGAAATGAAGGATGGGACTGTTCGAACTGCTATTGATACCGGTTGTGGGGTGAGTATATTAAAATCTTCATATTTTGCTGTTAATCATGCAGGGTGAAATAGGACGTATGTATTTTATATTACTCACTAATTTAGTACCTTTTTGTTTTATCATGTTCACCACTGTGGAAAAATGTGGAAATTTTAATTGGTGGTTTTTAACACTTTGGACTGATTTATTATATATTTTTACTTGAAAAAAAATAATGCTTTCTCGAGCTGTGCTCAATTTTGGAAAAGGTTTGATGAATTATATATTGCAACCTGTTCATGTTCATATTTATGACCGATCCTTACATGAATTGCTAAGGATCCCATGATCATTTGGATGTGTCAATGGGCCAAATGTGTCCATAGTGACTAGGATGGATATCTTGTATCCAAAATCTAGCAGTTGTTTTGGTCAATCTAATCTTTTTGATTAATTCGTTCATAGGTTGCAAGTTGGGGAGGGGATTTGCTGGATCGTGGAATCCTTACTGTTTCTTTAGCTCCAAGAGATAACCACGAAGCTCAAGTCCAGTTTGCTTTAGAACGTGGTATTCCAGCAATTCTTGGCATCATATCCACACAGAGGCTTCCTTTCCCCTCGAATTCTTTTGATATGGCTCACTGCTCCAGATGCCTTATCCCATGGACTGAATTTGGTAAAATTTTCGCAGACTTCTTATAGCACATGTAAATCAATGTGAATTGCTTTAACATAAACTATAATACTGTTTCCAACAGTTGTCTTGTTTACAACGTCATTTAAAATCCTTGGTCACTGCTTGTTTCTAATGTTGCTACTTACCTTCCCTTCAGGTGGAATTTATCTTCAAGAAATTCATCGCATACTACGGCCTGGGGGCTTTTGGGTCTTGTCTGGTCCACCAGTCAACTATGAAAACCGTTGGCGAGGATGGAACACGACAGTTGAAGAGCAGAGATCAGATTACGAAAAGTTGCAGGATCTGCTAACTGCAATGTGTTTCAAGTTGTACAACAAGAAAGATGACATTGCTGTTTGGCAGAAATCTTCTGATAATGGTTGCTACAGCAAGCTCTCTATCCCAGATGCCTATCCACCAAAATGTGATGATAGCATTGAACCAGACTCGGCATGGTACACTCCACTTCGCTCTTGTGTTGTTGTTCCCAACTCAAAACATAAGAAATCGGGATTAGAAACCATCCCTAAATGGCCAGAACGTTTGCTTGTTGCACCTGAACGCATTTCAGATGTTCAGGGTGGAAGTGCCAGTGCTTTCAAGCATGATGTTAGTAAGTGGAAGGTACGAGCGATGCACTACAAAAAGTTACTCCCTGCAATTGGGACCGATAAGATTAGGAACGTGATGGATATGAATACAATATATGGTGGTTTTGCTGCAGCCGTGATTGGTGATCCCCTCTGGGTCATGAATGTGGTCTCTTCCAATGCTGCCAATACACTACCTGTTGTCTATGATCGGGGCCTTATTGGAACTTATCATGATTGGTAATTTTGAAATCTTTTATTCATTACATTTGAAGCCTAGGTCCACATGAGTTGCATGGTTCACTCTTTGTAGCATGTTTCTCGTATATATATTCAATGCGTTTATTTGTTTGATTGTTGTTGGGCAGGTGTGAAGCCTTTTCTACATATCCTCGAACTTATGATCTCCTTCATGTTGATGGCCTCTTTACAGCAGAAAGTCACAGGTATTCTGATTTTTTTTTTGGCTCTCTCTTTTGCTTTCGTTCTGAACAATAAAGTGTGATGTTCATGAAACTTGAATTTTAGAACATTAACTAGTCATTACTGGGCTAGTACAATGGTTCTTACGGTAGTTGGGTATTTTGGCAGATGTGATATGAAATATGTGCTCATGGAGATGGATCGGATCCTGCGGCCAAACGGGTATGCTATAATTCGAGAATCAAGCTACTTTGTGGATGCCATTTCAACAATTGCAAAGGGGATGAGATGGGGGTGTCGAAAGGAAGAAACCGAGTATAATGTTGAAAAGGAGAAGATACTGATTTGCCAGAAGAAATTGTGGTATTCCTCTAGTAGGAGTTCATGATTGTGAACAAAGAAAACATTCCGTCCATGATGATTAGTATTTTTGGAAGGGTTAATATACTATATAATACTTACAAATCCATTTGGAGAAGGCAAAGAGAAGCCACTTCAATACTACCACTCAAAGAGAAGTTAAGTTGATTTTACAGAAATTCATATTCAAATTTATCCATTGAAACCTCAGTTACCCAATAATGTACTTTTGTTAATTTATAAGCTTTTTTTATAGAAATATTCTTTACTATTAGAAATCGAAGTGTACCTGTTGTAATGATTTGACATTGTTCAAAGGGACCCAATAGCTTTTTCTATAATTCTATTGTATGAGTTCAAATGAAATTGCAGCTTCTTTCAAAGTTCAAATATGAACTTTTTTTATTACCTTTTCCAGTGGCCATTTTTTTTCCTTCACAATTCTCCAGTGGCGATTGAATTAGGAGACTCTAAAAAAAATGTAAAGCATTTTATCAACTATATTAAAATGCTAGAAATTAATTAGTTTGTTAACCATGTAGCAACTGGCAAATGTACATAGGATTTGGCGTGCACTCACAGTATTAGACATATTTGATATACTATATATCTGATAAATTAAATATAATCGTATTTAATTAAATTATTTTAAATTATATTATAATAAATCTGTACAGTATTTAATAACAAACAATATAATATAATTTAATTAAATTAATTATAAATTTTTTAATAAAATAACTTATATTTAAAATATTTTTTTATATAATTTTTTAAATTAATATTTAATTTATTTGTATATTTTTATTACATTTTAAAAATAAAAAAATATTATTTTAAATTTAAGATGAAATAAAAAATTTAAATACATAATTTTATAATTAAAAATTTAAATAAATTTAATTTAATATTTAATATAATTTAAATTCACATCTCGAGTATAAATTTTTTTATATAATTATAATATTTATATATTACTAAATATAATTTAATTTGATGACCATCAAAATTATCCCCTAGATTATTTAGCGTGTTGAATGTTTGGTTAGCTTGGAAACCGTGACCTTTTATTACATTGCAGACAAGTCTACTCAGGGTCCTTACTTTCCTAACCAAGACATAAACCATAACCGATTTTTTGTTTTTTGTTTTTTAATACTAATGACGTTTTAAAAGTGAGATAAAGGACATAAAATTTTTATACCTTACTTTTAAAGATTCTATATAATTTTTTTTCTTTTAGACGGCAATTTTTTCATTTAAGTTTATACGCTATTATAATTTTATATTTATTAAAATTTAGATATAATTTTTTTTATTTAATTTTTTTTATATATTCTAATAAAAATATATTTAATTTATTAATTAATTGTAATGAGTTTTAATTAAACACATATCAAATTAAACTATTAAGAATTGGACAATTATCCGACTAGATTTTGACCGATCGATGACCCTATATTATTCAAAATTGGATGGCTATTCAACCAATCAAATTTTAACCAGCTAGCAACCTCAATATTTGGAACTGAATTAGACACATGTCTAACTATACTTCCTAAAATTAGACATCTGAAAATAAAAACCGAACAATAAAAAAATTAAAAATCTCTTACAATATGTACTAAAAGTAAAATTATAATTTTAAATAAAAATTACAAGTAAAATTTATCATAAATTATAAGTATTAAATTAATTTATTCTAACCTATTTTCCTTATTTTTATCACTTTACTACTGCACTAACGAACTAAAAAAAAAAAATCTCACTATAACCGCAAAGAGCAAACTAGTGAAAAATTCAAAATAAATTATATAAAACATGGATTCTACTCGATTTAGTTTTAAACAGTTTCAAGGTAATCGACAATTTTTTTTTTAACCACTGTTTTTGAGCTCAAACCCTAATCTAGTCCCTCGGGCTAGAATTCGAGCTTCAACTAATTTCGTGTTGGTTCAAAGGAATATATACCAGCCTCTGGAGTTCAAACAACTGGTAGGTGGATACCAGCCTCGGTCTCTTATTGTGCAAATTGCGGAATTTTTTCCCTTTAGGTGGAAAAACTTGGCAAATTTAGGGATTGTAGTCGAAGAATTTGCAATGTGAATAGGAAAACATTTATACACTGCGCAGTACTCTTCTGTTAACGCCTCCTTTTCACCTTATAAACTACACTTTTTAGGAAAACAATTGAGCTTCATTTCTATCAAATTCTCTTTAACGTATTTTTGTTATAATCAACTATTCGGCTTTTGAAGGGAAAAGTGGCAAAATTCACATATTTTTCAAGGCATAGTAATTGCAGATGTTATTTTTGTCCTTTTATAATTTATAAGGGTCTTGGGATTGTTGGTAGTAATTACTAAAGGCCTAGGCTTGTTTTTGGTTTGTTCAAGGTTATATAGTTAAGAAGCAAAATCTTGTATATCTAGCCTCTCCCACTAGTCTGTAAATTTCTGTTCGCTCAACTTCGTATTCCTTTAGATTATTGTTTTTGAAGATACCCCAAGAATTTCATTTTCAGTTCCTTATTTGAGCATGTTATATTTTGCGTAATGTCACGATGATTGTAGTTCAAACATGCTTTCATATTTTGTGTGTTGAATTTTTCATGCTTGTTCTATTTTCAGTGTCCTTGTATCTTGCCTCCTTCAGTTCTTGTTGCAATGTCTATTCTTTTTAACAGTTTTATACAGGATATCATTTTTTTCCCGGAGCTTTTGTGAAAGGGTCTATAGATTTGAGATACAATAGTTCATCTGTTTTTGTTAGAGCCTACATGGAATAATGATGGAGATGTTTAACGCTGCAACGATGAGAATATCTCTCTTGACAATTTGGAGTCTGTTTTATGTTCATTTGTAACTTTTGGCTGTCGATCAGTGGCTCGACCGTGGCTTTGCAACACAATAGCAAGCAACATTCTATCATGTGTCATGATCGGTGCGAGGAGTTTATGAATTATTAACGTTTAAGCCACGATTGCATGATTTAGGTTCTCAGCTTCTGCAGATGATATTTGAGAAGAGGCCACAAAAAGCAGGGTCCATTGTAGCAAAGAAAAGTTACATACTTAAAAAGTTTTTTGAAGGTAAGTTAAATTTTATTGCTTTTTGCGTTCAGTTTAGACTCGAACTATTAGCATCTTCATTAGGTGAAATGTTTCTAATTAGCTAATATGTAACAAATTCTTCAATCTCCATATTATGTTCATCTTAATAATAAAACATCTTTTTAGCTGTTTCTGTTTGTCTTCTATCTCTATCTATCTAAACCACTGCATGACTGAATCACCATTTCAAGTTTTACTGGCTTATCAATATATGAGTTATGACATTGAGTTGAACTTTTGACAGCATATCTGGTTATTGTGGAGGCATTAGAATCCTGATTATCCTGTGATGTTTGAATAATGCAGGAAACCCAAAACGTATATTGCGATGGTTTGGATCTACTATTGGTGGGTTGTAGCATGGCAAACGAGCAAAGGCATTATCTCAGTTTGCTTTTATAAGTAGAAATATATGTTGGGAAGAGCTTGAGTGGAAGGGAAAACATGGGCAATCACCAGCGATAGTGTCTACAAAGCTCCATTATTTTCTTGATTTGGACATCGAACAAACTATTGAGAATTTCCTTGAAAATGTGCCTGAATTTTGGTCATCCAGTGAATTTGGTGTGATTTTGTTCACTGATGCAAAATTCTTTTCAGAATATTTTGTTGATTTAATGTATATAAAGAAGATTTACATGATGTATGGGAACTTGTAACTGTGTTCCTAACGGAGGAACCTTTCTCTTATTTGTGTCACCACCTTCTTATTACCCTTGCAGAGCGAGACTTGTGTAAAGTTATCAACCAGCTGTGTAAGGTTCTTAGTCCTGGAATCCATTCTAAGGAAGCTAAGGATTTTAGTAACTCTTCCATTTTATTTGAGGTTATTCTTTCCAGGTTCAAGGACTGTTGATCTTTTGATCAGTTACTACTATTAGAAGCAGGTCTAAATAAAAAGCGGGAGCTTCTAAAGCTTTTACTTGAACAAGAAAGTGAAGAATCACAAGTAGAAATCAAAAGCATCGTGACACAGATTTGCAAAATCCCAGAAAATGAAAATGTTTTAGCCCCAATCGTTAGAAACTGCAAAAGAAAGAAGACAATAGAGGCAATTAAATTACTTGGTTCTCCAGTCATGGGTTCTTTATTATGTAGTGTCAGAGGAAATTCGGACTAGAGAATCTTGGGGATCATAATTCTTGAAAAACACAATAGGTTTTCGCAAATTTGATAATTATGCTTTGCTAAATCATGACGAGTCGTCAGAGGATTCTGATTTAGATTATAGATTTTTAATTAAGGCTAAGTGCAAGAAGAAAGGGGGAGGTAGAAAGAAAACAAGAAGATGGGTTGATCGTGATGACATTTATGACAGGCGTGGAGCTAGGAAAAAAAAAATAAGAGGGTTGAAATTTAATTTCTTTTAAAAATTACAAAAAGTTATAATAAATTATATTCAATCTAATATTAAATTTTTCATGTAATATTATAATAAAGACATAAAATTAGTGTTAAAAAAATATATAATTAACACATTATAATTAACTTATAATAAAAATATAATAAGTTAATAAATATTAGTATTATTCATGAATAAAATAAATATATTAACTAAAAAATTTAAACAAATAGAAAGCTCAATTAAACACATCAAAATTTATATTTTTATAAAACTAAAATAAACATATGAAAATGTAAATAGTAAAATATGATTTAAAATTTTAAGCTTGAGACTATATTTAAAAATATATGTTTATAAAAAAATAAAACTTACAAATAATAATAAAAATAATAAAATTTTTATATAAAAAAAATTCAAAAAAATTCTAAAAGATTATTAAAATAAAATGTCAAATAATATAATATTAAATAAAGTTAAAATTTTAGTTAAAATAAAATATGATACATAAATTTAAAAGCTATAATATAAAATTTATAATATACTTATTTTTTTTAATTTTATTTTTATAATATTGCTTTTAAAGTTAAATATTTAAACTTTTTTTGAATTATCACATTTAAAAAGAATTTTTACTAATATATGACCACAATTTTATTTTTATTACTAATAGTTACCAAATATTTGAATATATATATATACTTAACCATTTTATTTACAATTTATATCATTTTTATCTATGTATTTGTTAAATATTATTAATTTATTTCAAAATATGTATATAAAAATATACACAATATATTATTACAAATAAAATATTTATTTAATATTAAAAATATATGTATAATTAATTTTTAGTAAAAAAATAGGGAGAATAACAAAACTAACACCCCTCAAAACTTCTAATAACAAAACTAACACCCCTTTGTTCAAATTTATATTTTCACAATTAAAAAATTGACTAATATGTCATTTTTCTTTGAATATTCATCCAATTATATTGAACGACGATAATTTAGGGGTGTTAATTTTATTACTATAAATTTTAGGTTGTTATTTTTGATAATTTTTAAAAAAAAAATATTAGCTGGGACCGAAGCACGCCCCCCTTTGTGACAATGACTTGATTTTAACATAACAAATAATAGAATGGGTTTGCAGACTGATGTTGGAAGCTGATTTCTTGCTACTGATGGATACTCTGCTTGATGGAGCAGTGTAAGTTCACTAATATCATTCTGTAAATTCCTTGCATTTAAGCACTAAGCCTTTTACCAGTGCCTTTTTATGAATTTTCTTCGTAATTTTGAGCACTTATTCCCCTCTGCACATATACTCTTCTGCCATTCTTTCTACTAGGTAATCTCAATTTGGTGTTACACATTTTACTCTAATTATAAAGTTCTTTTGCATTGTAAATACATACGCAAAAGCAATAAATTAAATGTTTAAGCATGAAGATTGCAAGAGTTTACAAAGGACTTCATATGTTTGAACCTGAGGACGATGTCAGTTATAAATCAAGTAATGCATTAAATCCTTGTCGAGTTGCCTGGATTGACATTTTTCATATTGTTAGACATAACTGAACTAAAACATGTTTTTGATGATAGCGGACTGGATTAGGCATAGTTGTATGAGAAATGCATTTACGATCGAGAGATGTCATTGCAGTTACTCTATTTCAGGCAGTTGTGCACATCTTTTATGAGCTGTGTGCATTGTTTTCTATTCTGGCTGCAGAAAGTAGCAATTGCTCATATTTATATGTTAAAACATTTTTTTTTATGTTTCTTAAAAATAAATTATTTGGCATTTTTCTCAGCACTTCTATGTATTTGCAGGTGGATTTGCCACAGTATCTTTCAAGACATTGCTTGTCTCCATGGAGGGCATGGGTTTTTGCCGAGTGGGGCGAATAGTCATGGCTAGATATGAGTTGGACTTTTGTCCTTTGCACAGTTGCTCTCCAATACTTGGACAAGACATTCCCTTCAGCCCCTCTGCTATATGAAATGGAAAATGCTTTGTGATTTGGGAATATGAAGATCAAACACTGCACACTGATGCTAAGGTCCTCTATTTGGATCTCTGCTTTAGGCTTCCACGTGCAAGTCCTGGTTAGACTACCAGCATGAATTATGGGTTCAAGGTATCAAGTCCCAAGTCCGATCTGTGTCCTTCTAATGTTTGTATTATACTTCAAGATAAACATTCAACTATTCAAGTGCGAAACTCTAACTATTCAAATTGAAGGAATTTTTCTTGGAAGGTGTTTTAAGGGAAAAAGAAGTATTTGTACATTATGTTATGCTTGTAGAGGACTAGGTTGTGCTTAATTACTTTTGTTTGGTCAAGTACCAAAAACAAAATATGATAACCATTCTGAATTTTTATTTTTGATTAAAGAATTATTATTTTTATAATTATTTTGTAAAAATAATAAAAAATGTATTTGATAACAATTTTTATTTAGTGATTTTTAAAGAAAAAATAAAAAATCACCTACAAGTTGTTTGATATGTTTTTTATTTTTTTTCAAAAACTTTACAAATAAAGGAAAAAAAATCGGTATTATTTACAAATTTTAAGTTTTTAATCATTTTTTTCAATATTTATACATATAAAAGTCATATAAATTGATCCATTCTCTAAAAAAAATGTTTGATGAAAACGAAAAAAAATTAAAAATATAATTCAAAAATTTTATTTTTAAAGATTTTTCCATATTTTGATTGTGATTTCATAAAAATGTGAAAATAAAAATAAAAAATTGTTATTAAATATATATGATTGAAAAAAAAAATCAAGAATTAAAATCGTTATTAAATAGTCTTTAATATAAAAATTGAATAACCAATTCTTTCGTGATTTTGTTGTTGTTGTTGTTGTTAGTGGTGGTGAGGGCTCTTTTACTGAACCTGCTTAATGTGGCATTTTTAAGTATGCCGGATAATTTCCAACTTTTCGGGGGAAGTCCCTAATTTTTGAAGGATAAAAAATGAATGAAAAACCTATGGAGAGCTCTGTCGACTGCAAAAGTATCAACCCCCAGGAAGAACAGTCCAAGTATATGATATTGTAGAACTTTGGTGGTTGTGCGTGTACCATTTTCTTGCAGTTAACCCCTAAAACTTTGTCGGCAGGATCATTAATGTATTCTTGTAAAGCCACATCAATCTTATTTTTAGTGGGAGAATGAAACTAATTTTGAATACATACTAATGCTTCCACCATTTTAGGATTAAGAGAATTCTTGAATGGATCAAGAATACGCCATCCTATGTTAAAAGCTGACTCTAATGCAATAGTTGAAATTTGAACTGCTAATACATCAAGTGCAATGAGAGAGGCAACAGGAAACCTAAAAGAATTTGCCTTCCACAATTTCAAAATATCATACTTATCCAACATGACACTTTTATATGGGGTGTTCAAATATTTCTCAACCTCAGATTTTAACTCTAAACTATTTCTCTCCTCTAAGCATTCAAGAAATTTCATATTTCTTGCTTTTCTTACTTCTTCAGATGATGGAATCATTCCTATTACATCTTGTGCTTGAGTCACATTAAATTGACAATCCTCTCCATGCATTAACTTATAGTAAGCTTTAAACATGTCAATGAAAGTATTTTTAACATCTTCTTTCAATTTTTAAATCATAAATATATTCAAATAGAAATTCCAAATACTCCAATTTGTACCTTGAATCAAGTACTAATGCAACATACAACATCTTATTGGTCTTATCAACATTTCTCCAATACTTCTCAAATTTTGTTTTCAAGCTAGCAGCCATATTTTTCAACAACTCATCGTCGGAACCACACCATATAAGTATTTGAGACTGAATGTTATGCAACTCTGAAAAATATAAATTTGATGTAGTAGACAAAGATGCACTGAATGCTAATGTAGAGTCATAAAAAGTTTTCAAAAACTTAACAAAAAAACTAGCATTTTTTCAATCATCTATTGTTGGAGGCCCAACACTAGAACACTCCTGAAAATAAGAAGTAAAATTTGATCATTCCTCTTCTTCAAGATGATCAAAAGCTTTTTGAAAATCTAAAGAAGATTTTAACATTAGATATGTGGAGCTCCAACTTGTAGCCACGTCTAGCAGACACTTCCTTTAGACTCAATATTTTCCTTAGCAGAACACACTCTAAACTTTTGTAATCTCAAAGGAGAAAATCTAACATATCTAACTAAACAACGAATACTCAAAATAGTATTATGAAGATCTTTAAGTCTTTCTCTTACAACTAAGTTCAAAATGTGAGCACAACATCGTACATGAAAGAGCTCTCCACTCATAACAAATCTATCATTCCAATTTTTCAACTTCATTTTCAAGTATGACACAGCAGTATTATTTGAAGAAGCAATATCAAGAGATAAGGTGAACACCTTACATGTACCTCAATCACGCAAACTTTGTTCTATCACTCTTCCAACTGTATCACCTTTATGATTTTTGACGTGACAAAAGTTTAAAATTCTCTTTTGCAAATCCCAATCTTTGTCTACATAATGAGCAGTGAGACAAATATAATAAATATTTTGATTTGAAATCCAACAATCGCTAGTAAGACAAACTCTTTGCTCTTCATTGATAAAAAAATTTCTCAAACTTTTTTCTCATCTAAATATAGTTGGAACACATCTTTAGAAATTATTTGACGAGATGGCACATAAAATTTATGACAAATTTCAGCTATAAATTTTTTAAATCCCTCACCTTCAACAAATCTGAAAGACAATTCATCAATAATAATCATCTTTGCTAAAATAACTCTAGCATGTTTTGCATTAAATGATACAAGAACTAATTTATGAGTTGTCGTATCACTCTCTCCTTTTTGTGGTTCAAAACTTAAAATTTTTTGTCCTCTATCTACTTTTTTATGAATCTTCTTACATAAATTTTTGAAATGATTTATCATTGAAGTGGTTTCATTCCTTATAGGATGAGCAGCATAATCTTTATTACAATAATGACATGCAGTTCTAGGATTTTTCACATCAAAGGATCTAATGTATGAAAAATGATTCCATATTTCTGACCTGAAATCTTTTGGCTTCTTCATATCAGATTCATTATCTAGGTCAATATTGCTTCCCTTTATTATCTTTTTTGAAATTGACTGATTTAAATTTGGTGATGTATTTTTCATTTCTTCTGGATAAATTTCAGATTCAATGTCTTCAATCATAGTAAAGTCTGAAAATTGATTTGGTTTGATAAACTCATATAGATCATCATCACCTACATATAGATGTGTGTAAACTAATAAATTTAAGTGCTACCATAGTATTATTATTATTTGTTTATTGAAATGTACTTGTATTAATGCAATGAAAGCATAACAACCCCAGAAATAGAGTTAAAGATGCAAGAAGTTGTACAATTAGTTCTCCAAAATTCCTCAGATGGTGTTGACTCAAAAATTAAGTAGACATTTTTGAGTGTGATCAAAACTTTTTATTATATTGTCTATTGTGGCCCTAGTACAATAAATAACCACATTGGTCATGTGCTTTTTGACAAATTAGATTGATCATTATATCACCATTTACTTAGATATTCTTGTTAATACATAATGTGAATAAGAAAATAAAGAAAAAATATTAATTTCAATCAAAAGTGAATTACTTGAGCGAAGTTACGTTAAGCACAAAAGTAAAAGCTAAGACACAAATAACAAATAGTTTAATGTTTTATATGTCATCATTCTCACTCACACCTTAATTGGTAATGGTTTTAAATCACTTAACAAAACCATGAAAACAATAAACACATCACAAATGAATAAACCATCAAATACTCAAACTACTATATCCATCTCAAACCTCCTAAAGTAGCTAAACTATAGTTTGATTTTGAAATTTAATAACTTTTAATCTAACTAAATATGGAAAAAATACAAACAGTTAAATAATTCATCCAATAAAAAAGAAACCTCTTTAGCACAAATCTAGTTAGTAGATATGGTAACGTACCCACATTAGCTTGTTGTTTTCAAATAAACTAGAAAAATATTGATTCTTACCTGTTCCTTCCATGGCTGGTAGGAGTGTCGGCTAGCTAAAGGGAGCTCGTTGACGCGATGGTGCTGGCTGGAGAAAGCGCACTGACAGGATGGCGCTGGCTGGAGGGAGCTTGCAGCCTGCGGGACCTGGCAAGAGCTGACGGGAGCGGCGGGCTGGAAGAGGCTGGAGTTCGATCGAATGGCAGGCTGGCGGCGCTCGAAAAGAAACAAAAGAAATGAAAATACCAAAATAACTAGGGTTCGCCTGAGATGAATTATGAAACTGAAGAATGATATATATATATATATATATATATATATATATGTATGTATGTATGTACCGTTAATTTTAATTAACGGTTCAGTTCAGTTTAAAAATTTAAAATATCGAACCAAACCGTTTGTATAATAGTTTGAAAAAGAAAAAATTGGATCAGACCATTTCATTTGTAAAACCGTTCGGTTCAGTTCAGTTTATCGATTTTGTTTGATTTGGTCCAATTTTTGGACACCCCTAAAACAATCAATATGATATACTCTAATTGGTCCCTTGTTATTATGGGGTCTGACGATCACTTTTTTATCCTATATTTTTAATTTTATATTTAATTAATAATTGATACGTTATTTTATGTATTTTTTAACTTGATACATATAACATTACTATTAAATTAAACCCTACATAAAATCTTTGTAGATCATATATCTATCGGTGGGAAATGTACCTTCTCAATTGAATATTTTTTCATATAAGTTTTAATTGTAAGAGATTCTTTTTTTTTTCTTTTTGCTTTTAAATTACATAAAATAATATTTTTAACTTATAAAATAGTACTCTAAATATGATCAAATTATACGGAGTTTATAAATAATGATAAGAATTAAGAGTATATCTTGAATAATTATCAAATAAATAATATTTAATTTAAAATAATATGTTGTATTTTTATAATAATAAAAATAAATTACGTAGACATTTAGGTAACTTTTTTACGATTACAAATGAAATTTTTATTACCATGGGTTAAATGATCTAGAAACGTTTCAACCAGTTGAAGCAACATAAAAAGAATTAATTTTTTTCTTGTTATGACAGCGAGGAACTCAAAATTGAAGACTATTTTTAAAATATTCGAGTGCTAATGAGAAATTGTTTATCGGATTTATGATGACGTATTATATAATTAATTTGTTTAAATTAAAAGTTTTAGTTTTATTTATACATACGTTCTGAAAAATTAAATATTTTATTTGATTTTTTATATCGTGGCGTAAGTTTGTTATCAAAACAAATGTCTACCCCACATAATAAATAAATAATCAAAATGGGACCCCAATATAATCATGAAAGGAAAAGGTCATATAAAACAGGCGGTTACTAAATGTTGAGTGCTTGTGTATCAACAACTGGACTGGATTGGCTTTAAGGAGTAATGCTAATAACACGTAAAGTTTATATTTATTTTTATATTTAAATTAATTATATAATGATATGTGATAAAATTATTTAAAAATAATAATTTTTTATTTTTTAAAATAATTTTAATATATATCACAATATAAATAATTTATGTACATAAATTAGTATAAATTTATGTAATATTAACATTAATATTCTTTTAAGAGGTGGGTAGCTAATGTTTTCCTCTCTGATACAGAAAATCAAAAGGAACAAATTAAATCAAAGTAATCAAACGTTGGAAATAGAGAAAGACTTGGGATTGAGATGAAGATCTACTTTGAGGGGGATCGCTGAATGGCTTTATATTAACTTTTCTAAGTACAGATCTTATTAACTTGAAAATATTCCTAACGTTAAAAGTGGTCTAAATCCATGTCCATGTGTATACCTTTCATGCTTCGCACTATTTGTACTTAATTTTCCTTTTTTTATTTAATCTTTTTACACACACATATATATATATATATATATATATATATATATATATATATATATATAATCTTTAATATGTTTTAGGAAAGAAAAGTCCAAATAATTTGGAATAATTCACCTTATCAACTGTTTTCGTCAAACTGTGAGAGTTTTAAAGAAGTGTCAGATAACAAATCTTTATAAAATAAAATAAAAACTTAGGCTCATAAAAAAATTGGAGTAATTATTATTTATACTCTTAAACAAGTTTAACATATGCATTTTTAGCATTTTGAAATAGTTGAAGGGTAATAATTATCACACATTTTTGTTCTTGGAACTCCTCATAAGTTTCAAAACAATTTTAGTTTTTTACACGATTGAAAGAAGATTTTCAACAAATTATGATAATATGTGCGATAAGTACTTAGGGGGCGTTTGGTTCGCTGAATGTAATCGTAATCGTAATCGTAATCGTAATGAAATGTAATATAAAAGAATCAGTATTACGATTACAGTGTTTGGTTTAGTCACTGTAATCAAAAAAGGAATCAGTATTACAGTGTTTGGTTTGACAACTGTAATGTAATGGAATAGAAAAAAAATTATATAATTATTTTAAAAATACAATTTCAAAAAATAAAATTTCAGAAATAATAGAATTTCATAACAAAAAATTAATAAAAAAATACAATTTTACAATTTCAGAAATATAATTTTATATACATTAATTACATAAATTAACAAAAAAAAATTCAGCACAAAAAATGAAAAAAAAATATTCAATTTCAGAAATACAATTTCTGATACATTAATTACATAAATTAACAAAAAAAAAATTAGAAATAAAAAATGGAAAAAATATATTCAATTTCAGAAAGGAAAAAAAAAACAAATCGCGATGGCTTTCTGGAGTAATCGACGGGCTGGACGACGGGCTGAACGGCGACGCTCGGTGGACGACGACGCGAACGATGGACGGCGACGCGAGGCGGCTGCTGACGCGACAGAGGAGGCGCTGGTTCGCGATGGCTGGGCGCTGGTTCGCGAGCTGACGACGACGGTCTTGGATAGACGACGAGCTGGACGGCTGGCGGCTTCAGGGACAGGACGCGACAGACGGACGGGACGCGACCGACGGTGATTGGATGGCCTTGCTGCGCTGGTTCGCGAGGGACGCGAATGGCCTTGGGAAAAAAAAACACTGTTCATTACAATACCAAATGTAATCCCCATTCAGTGTGTTTAGATGTGTAATGTTGATTACTGAATTAGATGTAATTGATTACATTACATTACATGTGTTTGGACAAATCAAACAGTGTAATGTACTGAATCAATTATATTACACCTCTTATTACACCCGACCAAACATACCCTTAACTCAAATTAACAAGAAATAAAGAGCGGTTCTCTTTGAAAGTTGTTCATGATATAAGCTTAAATAGTGTAATTTTTCTTAAAAGTCTTTCTTAAAAAAAAACTAGTTTTTGATTGAAATCACTTGTTTTTATATACATATAAAAAATCATGAAATAAAACAATACCTAACACATGCTGTTGGTACTGATGGTTAATTGTACAATCAAAATGCATGATTTGTCTAATCACATCTGCCAATTTTACACTTCAACGAAAACAAACAAACAAGTTAACTATTCTAATCATAGATCTCTTGCAAACTTCAAAATTGAATTTCTAAGTACACTGTACGATAGAATCTCGAATCAAATAGCCCAGATTCGCCAGTTAGTATTAATCAAAATGTACTTTGTTTATTTAGAGTGTATTTTCTTAATTTTTAATTTTTTAAAATAATTTTTTAATTATATATATATATCAAATCAATTTTTTAATTTTTCTCTTCATTTTTACTAAATATTTTTCAATATAATAAATCAAATCTTATAATAAATATTTTTCTGCATTAAAATAAAATTATTAAAACTTAAAATTGATAAATAATAACAAAACAAATTCTTTATTTTTAAATTTTTTGATAAAAAAAAAAACATTACTAAATAACTTGTATTTAACTTTTTAATTTTTTTTTAAAAATTATTAAGTTAAAATTTTTACCATACACATTAGGTTATATTTGATAACTATTTCAGTTTATAATTTTTAATTCTTTAATTTTGGAATTAAATTTTTAATTACAATTTTTTTTAGAAAAATAATAGTTATTTGATAATCAATTTATTGTTTTAATTTTGAAAAGTATAAATTAAATATTGAATATGTTTGTTTGATAACCAATTTTTAATTTTAATTTTCATTAACTTTTGGTTCTTTAATTATTTTGAATAAAATCAATTATGATTGAGTATAATTAAATTATTAATTTTTAGTGCAAAAAAATTATATATATATATATATATATTCAATTCAAAAACTTTTTTTTCCTTAAATTATAAAATTTAGCCAAATTTTAAAACTGAATTTCAAAATTTAGTATAAAATTGAAATTTAGAATTAGGAATTGAAATAGTTACCAACAAGCTCTTAGTGATTATTTTTTACAAAAGAATCAAAAATTACACAGCTAATTATTCAATTATAAATCAAAACTATTATTAAATATAGCTTTAATTTTTGGCAAATGGTTTTCAACACAACTTATGCATATATTTGTTATATATCATAATATAATTTACATATTAATAATAAATAGTAAGTAATTTAATATTTATTTCACCCTCATATTTTCAATATAATATTTAAAATATTTTATTTGATGCATATATGCATGCAATATTACTCGTATTTATATGTTATGTTCTTTTTAAGGCACTGTTTTTAAGTTAAAACGGCACTTTGTTTCCTTATGCTGCTCTCTATCTTTTACTTGCACACAATAAGTTTAAAGAAATGGGAAAAAATTGAAACCAAAAAAAGTTATAATTTGAATTAGCCTCCAAAAAAAACCAAACAAGACGGTATGTGGGGGTGGCTTTGAACCTTGACTATGCTTTTCGTGTTCAAGAAGATCTTGTGGGAACCCTCTTTACATAAAGTTTCACTCTTCAAAAATGATGACACGTGGCAAGAACCCATTTTACCTGGAGAAGCCAGAAAGAGAGAGAAAGCTCAAATAAGTCTCAAAAAGAAGACTATTGTGATATATATTATAGGAAATAATAACTTTATACATCACTTATTTTTGTTTTTATATATTTTTTAAATCCTTATTTTCAGTTAAAATATGTTTGATGCCTTAATTTAAGTTATTAGTTTTTTATTTATTTTTTCAATTTTAACAATAATTGGTATTATTCAACACTTTTAAAGTTCAGAGGTACTTAAATTTAATAAAATTATTGTTAAAAAGTACATCAGATAATTAAATTAGAATATTTGATGGGTGCGCGAAATAAAAATAGGAGTAAAAAAGAAAATCAAAATGACAATAAGGACAATCTAAAGATCTATATTATATACATGTAAATAGAAAGCGAGAGAAGGTTTGAATTGATTTCAATGTTCCTCTATGCTAAGCATTCTTTGCTTAAAGAGAGGTTAGCCCCAGGAATAAAGCTATGGACAACACCAGAGTTAAGTGGTTTAAAGCAAGTGTGTTAAAGAAAAGCACTATCCCTATCAAAGAAGCTCCCATGCCTTATTGCCCCAGGATGAATATTTGTCAACCGACAACAGCCAGTTAATATTTCTCTCTGCCCAAGAGACTCGATTAGTCACCGGTCATAGCCGGTGGCTCAATACCCAATTGTCTGTTATCTCCGTACAAATTCAGACCTGGTCCAAAGAAGGCTTAATTAGCTTCTCAGGCTTACTGGTTTATATATATATATATATATGGCGCTCAGTCAGACAATACAATACGACAAATGCACATCAGTAGAACAAAGCAGAGTTTTTTTGGGAATTTGCTATTTTTTGCTCTCTAAATATTTTTTTTTATGTTGTTCTTTTGACAAGATGGGAGATTTTCCTATATTCCAATTTGGATTTACTTCCGATTCCATCAATTCTGGTACATATACATAGCATCTATGTTGCCTCACCCATGCATTTTGATGACTTGTGTAGATACTAATGTACTAACACACGTACTTAATTCATCTGTTTTCTTGAAAAATATCATAAAATTTTTGACAAATTTTACTTAATTGATTAGTTTATCATAATTTTGAAGCTTAAGTTATTTGTATTTAGTTCAATAATTAGATTATTTTTTATATGTAAGCTTCAAAATAATAAATTAGAGGCAGGAGACTAACCGTTAAAATTATCGCTATTCTCAAATACGTCATTAAAAAAAAAAGACTGCATTGCAATAAAACGGCTGCAACCAAATTCTTTTTATTGAGAGCTTTTTAATGTCATCATTATTATTGTCATTTATGGTGCTATTCAAAATTTCACTCTACTTTTGATACCTTTATAGTATCTTTATTTATTTATTTATTTATTTATTTATTTATATATCTTTATAGTATCAATTTCCAAACTCTTGATTTACTACTCAAAACCTAGTGGGATTAAAACATCCAACTAGCCAAACATATTATTATAATTATACCAATCCAACACTTAATCCGTTGGTATAAAAAAACATGAGTTACATGATATGATATGAGCATGAAATATATATATTTTTTCTTCTAATTAATGACCTAAGATATTATTAGTTAGACAAAAATAATGTAAAGCTTATTATTTTGTTAATTCGAGGCTACGCATTATGGCATTAGATTAGGTTTGATGAATAAGTTTAGAAATAATTTTTTGCTATCATTGAAGAAATTAACAAATTTCTCATAATGGCTAAAAGGGTGGCAATTGTAATCAGTGATGATCTGCTGTTTTAGGCTGTGGTGGGAGTAGCCAATAAAATGATTGGTTACATGCAATTGTACATGTTTATTTAAAATATATTTCGTTTAGTTTAAAGTTTTTGTGTTTCTGTGCCGGCATTTTTTATTGGGGCAAAAGCTCCCGAGCTATTACCATAGGTTTATGTTCTCATTAAGTTATTGTCTTGCATGTCTAAGGTTGTTCTTTACACATGTAGTTTTAGGCTTTGTGAATCGCAGGTGTCGATGAGGACATTTAGGAATTAACTTTTGGAGAAAAGCAATACCAAAAGTTCACGAGTCACGATCAATATTAGAATCATAGCTTCATAGGATCAGGTTGTTCTTTGGTTTAATCGATCACTAAGGTATAGCTTTCCTTAATTACAGGATGCACATGCACTTAATTTTTAAAATCAACTAACCAATTAAAAAGAAAGTTTAATTGTAGACCATAATCCTTCTAAAATATGTTTTTTATGTTATAAAAAACTATCCATTCAGCATGTTTATAAATATCAATGATAAAAAAATATATGTTTAATTGAGAAAAAATTAAAAATAAAACTATATTTATAAAGATATTACTAGCTATGGCTTAATTAAAAATTATAATTTTTTAAAGGACAAAGGAATACTAAAATTAAAAATCAATTTTTTTTAAACAACACAATTAATTTAGAAGTTACCAAAATACCCCATCTCATTTGATTATTGGAATAAATGAGTTCCATTTGATAAAATCCGTTTCATCCTTTGGAAGTATATTTTTATGGATTATAAAAAACTTATATTTTATCCATTCATATGTACCTATTACCTTCTTTTTTTCCTCCCTAAAAGGTCAGCAATTCGAGGGAGTTGTGTACCCATTAGAACTCGAACTATTAACATTTTGTGCAAATGATCACCTACATGTCTTTCATTTAGCAAATCTGATTTACCAACTCAACTATCTATAGATGAGTTGGTACCTATTACTAAATGTCACACAATTGTTATAATATTCAACTTTCTTTAACTTAATATTTAATATAAAAAAAATTAATATTACAAATTTATAATAAATCTCGAATGATGTGGTAATGTTTAATTAGATAGTACAATTAAACTCACATGATGTACTCTATTTTATATATATATATATATAATAAAATTAATGAACATAATAGAATAATTACATAAAATAATACTTAAAAATCGTATTATTATATAGTATTTTACAAAAATCAAAATTCATTTTCAGACATTAAAATTATACATTAATTTTGAACTAATATTTATGTGTTAATTTAGGTCAGTTATAATTAAGTGATAAAAAACGTAAGAGCTATTTTTAACTCTTCAAGATTTTTTTTCTATAATAATAGCATGTTTTTAGTTTAGAGTATTAAACAAAACAATGAATAATTCCTCTACAGCCTTAACCACCTCGATTTATTTCACACCCAACCATATTTTGCCAGGTGTACTGCTCCCCATATATCCCTTCCTCCTAAATCACCTTCCTAGACATGTGGACCCTCATGTCCTCACATCTCATGACCATATGCCTCCTTCATGTTAAATTGTTAATGCCACACCCGTCAAATATAACGGCGACAATCTGACGTCGCTAGCCCCTCCTTTTATATAAATACGGCATCCCCAGTTTGTTCTCTCTCTCTCTCTCTCATCCGTAATTGTCCGATATTTTGGTCCTTTCTCTCGTAACGTAAATCCCGGAAGCTCTCTCTGTTATCCCTCAACTTCCTCTTTCGAACATTTCGGTTGTATCGCCCTGCATTGCGTTTTTGTTGCTCCGAACTTTGAAATCCAGCTTGCTCGACCGGTCTCATGGTGTTTTTCTACTCTCATGCTGGTTTTTGCTCTGATTTTTAAGCTGACTTTCTGTGAAGGGAATTATATTGCGAGTTTATTTTATAGCTTGTACAAGATTTTTGCTCGTGTTGGGTTGCCACGAAAATCGCTGAAAGTTTTAAGAGAAATTCATTCTCTCATATATTAATTTAATTTTACACATCCACCTCACCGAAAGCTTCGCAAGCTCTCATACCAGCTCGCTTCATTGCTAGTTTTACAAATCTCAGTGAAGTCTTGATCAAATTAAGGTTAGAGTTAACAAAAACTTAATTTCGATTTCTCTCTTACTTTCTTGGCAACCAAACAGAACATAACTTTACTTTCAAGCTCTGTAACTTTCTCTTTCTCAAACTTCCTTTTAATTCTTTTTTCCTTTTTGTTCTCAAATTTTGAATCATTATTCCTTTCGTACTGCAAAAGTATTGGTTTGATTGTGATTTACATTTGATCGATTTGAATGTAGCTTTTGCTTTCCTTGCATTTTCTTTACTAACACTGAACCATTGATATATGTTAAATGTTTATTTACTTTATGTTTCAGTTTCAATCTTCGAAGAATCATTTTCAAACGTGCATTAATTACTCTGTTTCGGTTTTTCTGATATTTGGGTATGTTCTTTGAAGGTCTAAGACTATATAGGCCGTACCAATCTGAAAAGAGCTGGAGTGAAAGAGAGTGTGACTGGATTGGTGGCTAAGAGACTGAAACAGACAAGAGAAAAACACAGTTGGGGATTGTTTGGGGTAAAGTCGTTATCGAACAATAATGACACTTTTTAATATTTATTTAATTTTTAAAATAGTCCCTATTTACTTTCTTTATGTCGCTTTGTCCATTCATCACTTGCTTTCAATCCCAAACACAATCCTGTTAAACCCGACAACGAAGAAGGAAAGGACAATATAAATATAAAAATATAGATGACATAATTTAATTACTTTTTCTTCATAATAAGATATATTTTAATTATTTTTTTATTTTAATTTTATATTTAATCAATAATATTATTTAATATATATAACATTATTCTAAATATAAAATAGTTAGACAGAGAGAAACTACTGTCTGCATCTCTGTTTATTGAAGAAGCCAAAAGGATTATATGGTTTTGTTCTTTGATTTTGTCAGAAATTTAGGCCTAACAAGTATTTATGATTCTTTATTTGGCTTTTGTGCATTAAAGCAAAGCACATGTCTCAGTCTCATGTAGTTGCTCTAGTAAGCCCAATTTCAAATGCTCCATGACCACTCTATGTTCCTTTTTGGTTTTGTTTCTTTTAATTATTGACTCATTATATTTTTGGAATTTTTTGGAGTCTTCTCTGATCCCGAGCTCTTTTCCTTTTTCGCTTTTATCTCTCTTCCGGAACCCCATTTGTTTCCCAAGAGAGTGAATGAAATTAAATACTGGATTATATTGAAAAACCACCACTTTATTAGTTGAGTTTTATTAGTTTTTCTTTATTCTTTCCCAATTCTCAGGTGTCAAACATCTTAGTATTACATTAGCTTTCGTTTCTCCTATCACGTAACGCTAATTAAAAGAGTATTGTTAATCACACAAGTAAAAAATAATTTCGAAATTTGAAAAAATATTTTACTTGTAAAAAGTTTTATCACATATAACACCATAATTAGTGCATTCAAATGTGTTAAATTCATAAAGAAAAACATTTCTCTAAACAAAATAAGGAATTTTCATAGACAGGGTTCCTAACACTGGTGCGAAGAATGTTCCAATTCAAACTCCATTGTCCAAATTACCCCAAAGCCTTATTTTGATTATTTGGGTATTGTAGTCATTTACCATCTCAAGACAAAAAATACAAAAATTGTTCATTGCTTAACCCTTAATCTAATCGAACTTTCTTTTTGTGCTAATACTCTTAATCTAATAATTAGAAGACGTTATGTACATTGAATGTTCATTTTTTATATTTTTTACGCAGAATAATTTTTTTTTTCTTTATATAGAAAAATATTTTTTTTGCTTAATGAAATAATTGTAAGCTAGTGAATGTGATCTATTGAATAAAGGAAGTAAATGATGATTTGCCCAGGAATAAAAAAGTAAAAGAGTAAAGATGTTTACCTGCATAGCATGTACAAAGCAAACGGCGGAAGATGGGGAGGAGGAAGGAGGAGCGCGAGGCAGTGGCACCCCAAGCACAAAAGAAGCCGTTAAAAGTCTGACGGCCCAGGTTCGTAATCCTAGTCCTGTAGTCTATCTACTCTATTACCCCACTCTCCTTCTCTCTATGCGTCTTCTATATTGCTTCGATTACAGCCTTCGCATTTTCTCAGTATTTCCTTTTCCTTGATTGTGAAAACAAACAAAAATCATAACTGCATTACGGGGATTCTGATTTAGTGGGGACCATCCTTCGCATCTTTCACGCCACATAACTGTTACTACGCTACTGACCTACTATTTAGCATTATAATAGTTGGAATATTTAGCATTATAATAGTTGGATATTGTACACCACATTACTTGTTTAGTGCATGTAGTTGTAATGTTATTTTGCCACGTGTAATACTTAGCAGAAGAAAAAAGGTTGGAAGAAAGAAAAGAAAAAGAAAAAAAAACCCTCAAAATAATAAAAATAATCTTATTATTATTTAAATTATATACTTTATAATTAAAAAAATAACTATTATATTTTTTTTTATTGTTTAATTAAACACCTTTAAATATTAATAAAATATTATTTTTGTTATTACGAATTTTAAAGATATTATTTAAGTAATTTTTAAAAATGTTTAATTCTTATATAAAATTTTATTTTTAATTTCTTAGAAAAAAAGATTTAGTCATTTTTCTTCTAATTTAAATGAATATAAATTTTTAGTATTAGATAAAAATGAACATAATTTTTTTATTAAGAAATTTAAAATAAAATCAATCGAATAACTGTGTTATTCATACACATGATGATAGAAAAAATGAAGAAAAAAAATTAAATAGATGCTTTTCACATTTTACATTTATCCGATAGAAATTGTTTTAACATGTAATAAAGTAATTTTGTATAAGTAAAAAAGTAAAAGCTAGGGAAAAACATAATGCTAATGATTTGGTTTATACTCGAGACGTAATTTGCTGAATACTGTAAGAAATCCATTGAATTTTACTACTGAAATTTTGCCTATTCACTTTCAGTCAAACATGCAATTTAATATTGCCAAAGCCTCTGGTTTTGTATCCAATATTGCGCCAAGTCTTAAGTGTACTCTTTTAGGCTTATTTAGTCAACAATTTTTTTTTTATAGATAATATTTCTCTTTATATAGTGGGGAAGCAATTGCGTATTTACTAAACAAATTTTCTATGTTTTGAAACACTTTAAGAATAAACTATTTGATAACTTAATTCCTGACATTAGTGATTATTACTTTAGAAATAACAATTTTTTAAATACTGACCTTTAAAGGAGGACGTTATGGTTGCACATAGGAAAATAGTTTTTTTTTTTTAAACAAGCATAGAATAGACTGAAACTTCCTTAGGAAAAAAGAAGAAGACAGGAACTTATTCTCCTTGTCATCGTCCTACAGTCAACTAAAATTACATCAGCTAATAGTGCGCACTTTTTTTTTTTTAATATTGCTTGTAGCTTGTGAAAAATTACACGATCATAATGCTTTCAATCATTTCCAGATATTCCGGGCAAAACCACGAAATTTATCCCACTTTCATTACATATATTTTTGTAACTCTTAAATTTTTTTTTTTCTGGCTGAAGATTGGTTAAATGATCTTAAATATAACTGAGTTGTTTTTTTCTAATGCTTATATAGAAAGTTAGGAGATATAAAATTACAAGCGTATCTTATTTATTGTATGAATTTGTGTTATACGTATGGTGAAATCATATTCCACATGATCAAATTTTCAGCAGTCTTAACAAAAGACATGTTACTCACTCACCCCATTAAAGACATCCAAATCAATGTACTTAATGTGGTCCACCATTGAATTCTTGTATTTTCACTGTATTTCAAATGTTCTATTTATATTGTTTATCAATTATTTTGAGTACAGTCGTATTAAGTGTACGAAAAAATTCTACATAGAAAAATTATAAAGAACAAGTTGGGTATATAGTTTAATGAGTTATTCTTCCTAATAATTTTAACTTTTTGGTTGGAACTCATAACAATGTCATGTTGCTGAAAGCTGAACAAAAATTACAGCCCAGCAAAAAAAAAAAAAAAAAATGCAAATTGCTTCAGATTTTGTTAGATTCTCAACCTTGACTTGACTGAAGCTCTTTCCATCTCCTTTTCTTTTCAATCGAGTTATTCTATGCTCTTTGCTCTTTGCTTGACTAACCAATCAGAGAGGCTTTTCTCGGAATAGCTGGAAAATAAGTCCTATGTTGTATTTTCTTAGATTCTAATTACTTTCTTATAGCTTGTTTTATTTCTTGGTTTTTCTCTTTCTTTCTTTAGCTGAAAATAATTAATAGAACTTTGAATGTTATAATTTTACAAATAAAAATTCCTTGTCCAGTAGTCTAAATAGGTTAACTTTTGGTATCATTACTAATAGCATTACTAGAGAATAATATTAAGTACAAAAAGACATAATCTAATGTTGATGCAAAATAATTGGAATGTTAGCCAAATAATTAGATCAAACATTCGCAACATGCACAGCACCCTTTTTCCCCTTACCGTTTTCTGTTTTGCAATGGTGTCAAGTAGCATCCTAGAAAGTCATAGTTCAACCATGCACTTAAATGCAAAATTTAATCGTTTTGTTTGTTCTTATGTTTCTCATTTTGCAGTTGAGATTTTAAATGTCCTTAAGCCTGTTCAAAGTTGATCCTGTAATATGTATTTTATGAGAATTGTATTCCTTTTTCATTTTCTTTGGCACTTTGCAGATTAAAGATATGGCATTGAAGTTCTCTGGTGCTTATAAACAATGCAAGCCATGCACAGGCTCAAGTAGCTACAAGAAAGGTCATAGACCTTATCCGGACTTTGACACTGCCTCAGAAGGGGTTCCATACCCTTATATTGGGGGCGCAAGCTCAAGTTCAACGCCTGCATGGGACTTTACAAGCTCAAATCGTAACCCCACAAGATTAGACTCAAGATTTACAGGGTTAGGCGGTGACCAGACTTCTAGAGGAGTGTCTGCATCAACCCAATCTTGTGATGTTGTTTTAGAGGATGAGGATCAACCCAAGGAGTGGATGGCACAAGTGGAGCCAGGAGTCCATATTACATTCGTGTCTCTTCCGAATGGGGGAAATGATTTGAAACGAATTCGCTTTAGGTATGTTGAAGATTAGCAATAATGTAACATCTAGAATGTGTTAATCAAACCCCAAAAATTGAATGAGTAGTGCAATTTAGCACCACTGATGCTAAGCAATGCTAAGATGGAGTTCATCTCTAGCTGCCTTTTGGTCCATTTGTGAGCTCGACACTGCTCAACGTTGCCGCCTTACAGAAACTGAAACTGAAAATATAAATATAAATTTTGTTATTTAACACCACCTCAAAACCATCAAAGACTCAAAATGGAGGCTATTAGACTAGTAGAGCCAAATGGAGTTTTTATTCCCGGTTCTCAAGTCTACGGGTTCCCATGTTTTTCTTTAACTTAAAAAATGGTTTGTCATACCTATCTTCTTGATATTTGTATTGCTTCCCTTTCTCCTTATATATCGCTTATATATCGCTCTGTGATTGTTTGCAAGAGTGAGAAATTAGCGCAAGGATCCTACTTGAGAAGCTATAAGCTTTGTGTTATTTTGAAGCCTCAAATTTATTCAAACATCTTAATTGAGTTGTTCAATGTCAACAATTATTTTTTACATTTAACATTTTAGCCGAGAGATGTTCAACAAGTGGCAAGCTCAGCGGTGGTGGGGTGAAAATTATGACCGGATCATGGAACTCTACAATGTTCAGAGATTTAATCAACAAGCTCTTCAAACTCCCTTGAGGTCTGAGGACGAGGTAAACTGCTAATTTACATAATACTAATAGGTTTTTCCTGAAATTATTCATGGTAAGAGGATTAAATCATGCATTCTTCATCCTATAAATTATAGAGTAAATACATCTTGGGACGAAATCTAATTAAACAAATACACTTTCTTCTACCGGCTTCATTTTCCCTTATCCTTAGAAAACAAGAATTAATTGTTCAGTTATGTATGTACCAGTTCTGAAACCTGTATCAAAAAAATAGGTACTGGTTGACATCCAAAATTTTGGCTCTAGGATTTTGGAGAAATGCTAAATGTTGTGGATCTCAGTTCTGGTGGCAACTAATTATTCGAACTCAAGTATTTATTTCAGTATGGATCCTTGAAATCGTTGAAAATTCAATTGCTATCTCTAACTATGTATTTATCTTGATCTGGAATAATCAAATTAATACCGCTATATTCTAAGTTGAAAACCTCAGATGTTAGGCTTTTTAGAAATGGGAACTAAACCTTTGACTTTGAAAGTTGGGATATGATAAGTTTAATCGGTGCTCATTCCTCAATTTGAATAGGGTCAATTAATAAAATGCTGTCCATAGTATAAGAGTGTAGCACATGTGTGGAATAAAATGTTGGGTGCTTACTCAATAAAACGGATATGATAAATTTGATTGTATGCAATTTTACTTGACATAAGAACTTGTAGCACATATGTTATAAAAAAAGAAAAAACTTGTAGCACATAAAAAACATCTAATATTTCCAGATCTTGTTAGTAGGAATTCAGGGTAGTCTTTGCTAACAGATACTTGTACTCAACTGCAGAGGGATTCTTCTTACTCGAGGATGGAATCAGCTATGGAAAGCCCCATGTGGACGCAGGCGCAAAGATATAAACCCCCTGGAAGTAGGCAGTTTTTCCCAACTGACACTTCCGAACATGGTGGAGGCCATCATTATTCAGCTGGCTCAAGTGCTTATGCAAGCGGCCACAAGGGAGAAGCATCATCTATAGATGCCTCACGGACAACCACCTCATCTCGAGATGAGGCTTCAATTTCTGTGAGCAATGCTAGTGACATGGAGTCTGAGTGGGTTGAACAAGATGAACCTGGAGTTTACATTACAATTAGGCAGCTAGCTGATGGCACAAGGGAACTCCGGCGTGTCAGATTCAGGTATTGAAGTAGTATCAAGTTTAATAATACTATTGAATCCTCCATTGGGTTTTGAAGTCTAAAAGGGAAGATTTTGGTGAACCATAGTTCAGGATCTAGATTGTGCTTTTATACTCAACTAAGAGAATATAGAAATACTTTGAGAAACTGCATATTAGATATTACCAAATCCGCTTTATATACAGCATTCGTCATTAGATGGGATATTATAGTGAAACCGACTCTTTCTTTCTCCAAAATATGAAGATAAGTTCAGCCAAAATAAATGTTACAAAAGAAAATAGCAAAATTAAAGCCTCCTAACATCTTGAACTACTTGATTTGCACTGCAAAACTATCGCATAAGAGAGTTCAAGATCTTTCTTTCCTTTTTTTTCTTTTCTGTATTGCAATACTTGATCAATATTCACTGACCTACCTTTCTCATCTGGACAGCCGTGAAAGGTTCGGAGAGGTAAATGCAAAGACATGGTGGGAGGAAAACAGAGATAGAATACAAGCTCAATACCTTTAATTTTGTTTCATTTAAAAATCAATATCAATGGAAGATAAATGGAAAAGATAGCTGCAGCTGAATGTCAAAAGGAAATGGAACAAGAGTTCATTTGTCTCAGAGAAGATTGGGACTTGCCTCCTTTGAAGATATAAATTAAATTGATTTATTGATCAACAGCTGCAAGTCATGTATAGTTTTCACTCATTGTGAATCGCTTAAATTTTTCGGGTGCGTGCTCGTTTGAATGAGATGTGCAGATGGATGTATCTTTCCTTTTTTATTGATTTTACAAAATGTCGTAACCATTTACTAAATTTTTTTGGCATCGTCCAACTTCAGGACTTGGTCATTTAGGTACCATGAGATATTTACCTGTCATTTTTAACACCAGAAATTTGTTTGTAAAATATAGTTTATAGTTTAAGAAATGGAATTGGAATCATTTTGAGGTTTTCTTACAGCATCTGCTTAAGTCATGTTTTGAATTTCTCAGTTCCTAGTTTAAATCCTGAACTTATACCGGTGGTATTTTCATATAAGTAGTAGATACGAGAACAAGAGCAGTTCTCTGTTGTCATTTTATTTTTCCCAATGTTTGGATGTCGACCTACCAGATATCTGAGGTCCAAAACACGAGCAGTTCTCTGTTGTCATCTACCTATTTTTAGGATCTTCAGGTCATGGTTTACGATTTCTTGTGCTATGTTTCTTATTTGTTGGGCCATTTCTAATATAGATCACTTACTAGCTTTGTGTCAACCTTGAGACCAGTAGAACATTTATTTATTTTTTTATTGCTGTGAATTTTAGTGCATATATTATAAAAGTACCCCTGTAAGATATGACACGTGCTTGAAACCCTATATTTCCCCAATAAAAGGCCTCGAGCCATCATCATTAATGCCTCATTTATTGCTTTCTTAAAATTCCTCTACGTCCTTTTTCTAAATTTATACTGTCTCCCAATTCTCAACAAAGAAATAATATCCTTTACGCAAAAGTGAAACTTTAGTTTGTATATTTTATTGATTAGTGTAATTTGTTGTAAAGCCCATCCTTGTGATCATCCTATTCGTCACTATTTCTGGTATTACGCCTTCTTCTTCTTCTTCTTCTTCTTCTTCATCCTCCTCCTCTTCTTCATCACTGTCATTGTCTTTTTTCTACTTCTTAGGTTTCTTGGTTTTCTTTGCAAAAGGCCCAAAACCTCTTGGACTCCTCATAGTGGCATTTAAGGGAGTAAATTGTGACAAATGAGTCTCATATATGCAGTGTTTTGTTGTGGAAATTGGGTATCTGGTTTCTGGATTTGGTTGTTCTTTCGTATTGCTAGTGAAGGATCTAAAGCTCTTCTGCAGAAAGAAAAAGTTAAATTCAACTATCACTTTTAGTTTTAAACTATGGGGAACTTTTCTGCTAACTAACATGAACAAGTTCTGGGAACACCTTTTTTTTTTCTTGTCAAATTCAATGAGTAGCTCTGTATAGTAATGAGTTGTACCTTTTGGTTTGATTTAAAGTTGAATAAAGGGAATTGTAGAAGCCCCTGATATTGCTGCCATTGGTTTGAACTTTTTTGTATCCCTTCTTCAATACTATTGGGACTTGTATAAAAGAGAGATGATGAACTAAAAGATGGGGTGGAGGGTTCTGTTAAATGGATAAGATCCCGAACGAAAAGGAAGGCTTTTAATTTCGTAATTTATACTTGTTTTTTTAATGAAATATTGTAAGGTGTAAGGTAAGCCCTTCCTTTCGGCTAGAGGCTAGCCTTACAAGACCAGCCCAAACACAATACAAATCAGTAATGCACTCTTCTGAGCCTTAGTCGTTAAGAGAAAGATGGGCCTCAGGTCCACATAGATTTAGTGATCTATATGGGAGCTTTTCTTTATGGAATCCACCAAACGAAAAATTCGTAGTGCTGGACAAGAAAGCTTGAAGATACATTAACGACTCGTTTACCATAATAGATCAATTAAATATAATTATATTAAATTAAATTAATTATATTATATTATAATTAATTTATAAAATATTTAGTAATATAGTATAATTAAATTACATTAATTATATATTTTTTAATAAAATAATTTATATTTAAAATATCTTTTTATTATAAAATTGATTTAAATTAATATTTAATTAATTTTATATTTTTATTAATTTTTTAAAATAAAAAATTATTATTTTTTAATTTAAAATAAAAAAAAATTAAAAAATATAAATTTATAATTAAAAATTAAAACAGTTTGTCTAGACAACTTATACCAAATTTCTTCTTCATACAAAATTTTTATATAATCATGTTATTTTTATATTATACAATATAACTTAATTTCATAATAAATTACGTAATTATATATAAATTATACAGTTAAAATATTTAATATTTAATACAGTTAAAATATTTAATACTAAATAACAAGCATACGGTGTCTAACCTAATTAAGATTTGTACATGGCTCACCTTGCAATTTAATCGATAAGATTCTCTACATCAAACCAGGCTACTTCGAATTACGAGTTTAAAGTGCAACAAATACCATTTAATCTTTTAAAAGAACAGTAATCTCACACTCGAGTCTCTACAGAAAGAACAGTATTTATTGTAGAGACTTGAGCATCATTCACCTTCTTCCTGGCTTAGTTTGACATAACCGAAGGTCTAAACCCTACTACAACCTACAATCGCCATAAGAGGCATTACAAGCAATGCATTGTGGCTGAAAGGCGGTAACATTAAATAAAAGAGAGTTGTTGAGAAGGAAGCCGGATTGCAAAGCAGAGCAACAACTAACGGAAAAGAAGTATCTTTCACACATAGGTTCAACGGTAGGCATCTGCATCAAGGAAATCAAACTATTAGAAAGCTTGTCAAATTTCAACATTTTCATCTTCGTCCATTCATCCATGTCCATCTATTGCTCATTTGCTCAAATTTGAAAAGGGTACGAGTGGAGAATGTTTCCAAGAACTTACTATTGACTAAAAAATATAAATAAATAACAAAACTATATACCACTATGGGATTGATCATTTCTGGTGAAAAAATCAGAAGTTGCACTGGACATTGACAGCTGAGTTGTGGTTAGTAAATCTTTGCTGGATCGATGGTTATCAGCATAAGACCCCAAATCCTTTGATTCAGACCACTGATTAAAGAGAGGCTGGAGCATATTATGTTCCTGTTTCACGGAGACAGGCACACCAAGCTCCTTGCCAAAGAAGCAATGCTGCTCTTGTTTGGACGGTAAAGAATCTACATTTGGTGGCTCAATATCCTGAAATCTCTGCCGTTGGTTGTTGCTTAGCATAAGTGAACTGCTTATTGGTTCTGAAGAGGAGCTAAAGGGAATCTGAGATGCCGCAAAATCCCATGAACTGTCAAAACCAGTGTCTGTTCCATCACATCTCATACTTCCTGAAGCTTCTGGTAAGAAATTATGCTTCCCTAAATCAGGAGTCATTCTGCGGAGACCCCTACGTGTCCCATTCCACAGAAACCAAGACAACTAATTTAGCCTCTTGCAACTAATTTTGCAAAATTAAATTTAAAAAAATTTATAGTCTGTATTGATAGAAATAGTTATATACTTGTGACAACCTCAATGGGAGGCTGGTTTACAAAATACCTTGTAACTGCCCCAGCCTCATCTCCTCCCGAAAGAAAATCACATACAAACTTTATTACTACATTCCTTTATCCTTGTCGATAAAATGATCAAATCAAACTCGAAGTTGAGTTAATGGTGTTGATAACTTATGGTGCAGGTAATTTCCTATTCGCCTCTGATGGTGAATTATATGGTCACGCTCTCTGACTCAAGCACATTTTATAAGCAACAAAAGAGAAAAATACACACTAACAATCACTGAGCAAAATAGTAAATATTTAATACATAAAAACAACAAAAACAAGAAGCATGATAGGAAAAGTAGTAAAGACAGAAAATTTGTGCAGGGGAGCCGACTTCAAAAAGCTCATGGGTTATTTTTGCATGTTACCTATGTCTGAACACAAATTTCTATTAGAGATAACTCTTCACTCATTAGACAGTTAACTTCTGTTCACTGTGCAAGAGTTGATGACAATACAAAACATTCAACAGTAAACTTTGTACACATTTTAGAAAATCGAGCTCACATGAAACAAATAGTCAATAAAGTAAGTAAATGTATATTACTTTTACTTGCTCAGAGGAATGAAAAAAACTCAAGACAACAACCCTTCAAAATGGGAGTTTACATTCCGTTCATAAATCTGCCCTAGGAGGCGAACTCCAGACACTACCCTAGCATCACCCTTTTCAAACTTGAATAATAATTGGTATTTATTGTATTAAAATCTAATACCTTCTTTCTACCATTTCATTTCTCATTGGTTTCTAACTAATTAAGCAGGTTTTTGTATTGTCATCGTGTCAAAATGGAAGCAGTTTGCAAAAAATAACAAAAACAAAAAAAATGGATCATACATAAATGACTAATTGTTCTCAAGAAACTGCCTCAAAAACACAAGCATGAAAGAGTATTAGCAGAAAAGCATAAACTCATAAATTTCCATCAGAACATCCGTGAACAATAAGGATGTACCTGTATCCATTGTTACTCATCCCATAGTGTAAAGAATCATCCTGCAGCTGTGTAGTGTTGCCTCCAAAGCAGAGAAATTTGCAATTGGCTTCTGATTGCAAGGGTGTCTTTTGGAAGCTTCCAGTAGAGCTACTACTCCCATTAGCATCCTCTGATGGAACAGTTGACAAGGACTTGGAGGCAGTAGTTCGCAATTCCACAAGCTTTCTTGAACGATAGCGACCTCGGTTCATGTGCCGCTCACAGTACTTAGAATCTGGATGAGCTTCTTTGGAGCATCTCCATTTCTTTCCATCTGTCCTCCTGCACCTTCCAGGCTCCGGGTCTATTTTCTTACCAAAATACGAACAGTATCCCACTGCAAATAAACAGTAAAGACATCAGAGTATTCAGTACTTACTATAACTTACAACTTTCAGAACATAAAGACTACCAAAGAGAGCAAAACACAAATAACATAAATATCAAACGAGAAAGACCGGAGTTAAAATAAAATCACTGTCAAGTTAAAACATGCTTTTCCATCATGGAACCAAATTATGAAAAGTTTATGAGAAATACTTTCTCTGATAATATAAAGGTCCATTAGAACATACACGTACTAAGCACAACTCTACGGCCAAATATTATAAAACCCATCAAAGCTGAAGCCAATAACAGTATAACGGTTTTTCCTCTCAGCTTGGGGGAAAAAAAAATAGAACATCAAAAAAGTACCTAGACGTATTGGTCATTATTTAAGTAATAAAAACGAAGCTAATTAAGTCCTTAAAGAAGAAAAATTTCTGAACCATTCAAGAATAGCTAAAAAAAAATCCAGCTTAAGTAGCGACAATCGAGCTTCTAGCTTTGAACAGACATCATAAAGCAGCAAAACAATGCACAAGTTTCGGACCCACATCATAAATTAAAGCAAACCAAACAGAAGTATGAAAATGGGGACCATACAGGAAGTGGGTTGACAAAAGAAAGAGGGAGACATCAACTGGAAACTCCTGCGAATAGGAACAAGTAGATCAGGAGGGACAGGAAAGCCAGATTTGAGATACTTAAAGATAAGAGCTTGATGCTCTAGCTCTTGCCATTGGGCCACTGTGAACAAAGAGCTACTCATTTCACTTTCCTGCTTCTGCTTCTGCTTCTGCTTACTGCCACACACACACAAAAAGTCAATCCCAGTCTCACAACCACCTACTAATACATATACATATATAAATGTGGACGTACGGTGTATAAATAAACAGAGAGAGAGAAAGAAAAGAGGCGGTTACCTAGGAGTCGGTGAAAGAGTTGAGAGGGTTGGCCATGTTTGAGGGGAATTTTGAAGTATTTGTGCATAGAAGAATAAATAGCTATTGGAGACACGTTAATTTTGATTTCTCTCTCAAATGGGTGTTTAGGGTTTTCTGCTATTTTTGCAATCAATTTAGGAAAATGGGATTAAATAATAAATTGACCGGATTACTCGTTCATTTTATATTAATTTATTTATAAGAAGGTCGAAGTCAGTAGATCCGTTCCGACTCAGTAAACGGCGTTTCATTTTTCATTGCTGGCCTCCGAGGACTAGGACTGAGTCTGAAGCAGGCAATTTTTGACTCTGTGAATTTAATACGATTCATTTATAAAATAAACAGGTCTAAGTTAAATTTATATGTGTTAGATTTGTAAACTGGTAAATTTATTTAATTTATTTAAAAAATTAAATTTTAATAAATTAATTAGATAATTCGTAACTCACATAAATAGCACAAATAAATAATTAAAATTATTACAATATGTAGGTAATTATTTATTATTTTATAGGTTTATACTTTGAAATATTATTAAAATAATGTTAAAATTCATTTCATATTTTATTTTCTTATTTTTATCAATTTATAATAATATATTATTTAGTTTAATTTTATATGTTTTTATTATTTATTATTTATTTTAGACTTAAAACAAGTTTTTACTTACCAAAAATTTATGATATATATTTTTGTTAGAATTTTTTGTTACTGTTTGAGACTTTAATATATTAAATTTGATGTATCACAATATTTATGATTATTGATATTAATTTTATTTTATATTAGTTAATATTTTTACATTTTTTGTTAAAATAATACTTAAATTAATTTAATTTTTGGAGTCTAATTAGAATTTATTATGTTAATATGTTACATAAATATATATTGATACTCGATATAATATCTCTGATTTTTTTATATTATAAAATATAATATATATCATTTAATATATTTACATGGATTAAATGGGCCAACTTAGGTTGAATTAGAGTTGCACTTTTTGACCTATTCAATAAATTGGTTGGATCAGGGTCAATCTTATATGGGTCGGGTCGTAAATAGATCAACCTAAATACGACACAATCCACCCATTTGACGGCTCTACTTTGAGTAATTCAGTTAAAAGGGTACATAGTAAACTATATTGAATCGTAACAAATTAAATATAATTATATTAAATTAAATATAATTATAATTAATTTATATAATATTTGATAAAAAATTGTATAATATTATTAAATTAAATTGATTATATATTTTTTATTAAAATAATTTATATTTAAAATTATTTTTTATTATAAAATTTATTTAAATTTATTTTTATATTTTTATTATATTTTCAAAATTAAAAAATATTATTTTTAATTTTTTTTAAAAAAATTAACATATATAATTTTATAATTAAAAAATTTAGATAAATTAAGTTATTTGTTCAGTAAAGTTTAGACACACATTTTCTGGTCATATAAAATTTATACATAACTGTACTATTTTTATATTATATGTTAGGGTCTAATTTTACGGTCAAATGTATGATTGTATATAAATTATAAAGTTATAATATTTAATACGGTATAACAAACATACCATTATTGACTTGGACTCTAGTTTAGAATAAGCATAAAATGTTTGAGGTATTATTCATGTTGCTTAAATATGATATTATTGTAAAATTTATAAGTAATCATAAAAATTAACTATTTTAAAGATTAACCTTTTAAATAATAAATATTTTATGTTACTTATATACTATATAAAATTTACATGGTATATGAGATTCAATTAATTAATGATCTAAGTAGTTTGAGTCTCGCCTCGCCTCGCCTCGCAAAAAAATGAATAAACCTTGCAAAAAAAATAATAAATAACCTAAATAGAATAAAATATATTAAAAATGCAAAATAATATGCTTTGTAAAAAATAAAGCCCACACTTTTAAGATAAATGTTAGAGGTATTGTCTCATATTGTTTAATCATGATATTAATATAATGTTTACAAGTAATCATGAAACTTAGCAACTTTGAATATTAGTTTTTTTTAAAAAATAGATGTCTTATGTTACACTATAAAAAATTTACATAAGAAATGTTTTTTTATAACAATAGATTGGAGATTTGTTGAACGAAAATCATCATGTTTGGAAAAATGTCGTTTTAAGGATAATTGTAACAGTTTTGTTATATTTTTTATGAGAAATTGTTCATTACTTTTGAAATAAATGATAACATAGTATTTTAAACTAATAAAATTTAAAATTAAGAGCAATAAATAACACATCATTTTTTATGCGGCAAGTATTTGATTAAATATACAAATTTTAAGAAATATAAACATCATAGACTAAATGCAGGGCTGCCTTGTAGAGATAAATGGTTTGTAGTTAGAATTCTTTTTTAGATGGATGGTTTTTAGTTTGAATTTTAGCAGTCATAGGTTTTTACGTTGGATTCAGTCATAATCATGCTCCTTTGATTCAGACATGTTGTGCGTCGACACTGTGGCCTCAGCATCTCTCTTAGAGAGGTAATTTTTCCTTTGATTAAATGTTACTAAAAAAAAATATTTGATAAAAATTTATATTAAAAAGTAAAATATTAAAATAAATGATGATCGATTAAGGACTAAAATTAAAGAATGTGTTAATCAATAATTAATAGGTTTAATTATTTTATAAGTCATTTTTTTATGTCACTTAAACATTTAATTATATACATTATAGAAGTCACTTAATCTTTAAATAATACTCTGTATTAATTATTTTTATTAATTTATCTTATGCGACTAAGATGACAATGCAATGTTTGCATTAAGAAAAGCTTACAAGATAAAAAAAACTATTTAAAATTATAGCTAAAAATTTGATACTTCGATAGTAAAGTTTTTGATAAAAAAATATTAAAATGTATGATTTTGATTTGTTACACTTTTATTGAATTTTAATTACAAAGTAAAAAAGTTTATACATAAAATTTAATTTTACACATGGGCGTAAAATTTATTTTGAGAGGAGACAATATGGTAAATAAGATTTAAATAATAAAAATTAAAAATAAATTACGTTTATATTCGAATGATAAAAGACACATGCTTCATCTTATCAATGAATACACTTGCCCTTAAAATTAATCATAAAATTAAATATTAATTATATCATAATATGATAATTAAGAGTATCAAATAGGTCAAATTTTAGTTCAATTTAAATTTAATTTGAGCTAATAAAAGTGAACCTAAACCCAAACTAAACACAAATAAATTGGCTTAAATTAACCCAAATTGTTAATTATATATATTTTGTAGTTAATACGAGTGTTTTTTTATTAAAAAAATTTGTTTAATGATTAAAGCTTAAACAACATTACATAAAATAATAAAAATATATATATAAATATAAGAACAAAAATTATTAAAGCAAGAAGTCAATTTCTAAATTAATTAGACAATGAATAAACGCATTAAACCCCACCTATGCAAAAGTTAGAAGCCATCATGTCTTCATGAAAACTCATATTTAGAATAAAAAGCTCAAAAGTCTAAATAAAATTTCTTTTAGCTATTAAACAAAATAAATATAGATGAATATATTAAATAATATACTTACTAAAAAATAAAAAAATTAAAGTAAATTAAAATATTGTACGCTAATATATCTTTTTTTTTTTTTCCATATACACAATAATAGAACTTCTGACTATTACATAATACATAATTTTTAAGACGATGAACAAGTAAAAAAGATAATAGCATAACATAGGTTGATAAAATATTTGAAATTTTTACTTCAAAAATTAATATTTAATCATTTAAAAATATAAACTTTATAATACTAATTGAAATTAAATATGAATATTATTTTTTTGTTTAAAGAGTTAGGTATATTTAAACGTTAAATGCATTAACATAAAATAATCTAGCATAATATTATAATAAAATGAATAAATTATAACTATTTATTTATTATCAGCTTATTTTTCAAAAGAAAAAAGAAAAAAATAACTAATATATCATAAAAGAGAAGTATCGAAAGAGATTAAAGATTATTTTAATTTTAATATAGTCTTTTATTTTTTTTTTAATTTTTTTTATTTAAAATTTAATTTAATTTAATTTCTGGCTAATGGACTGGCTCTAACCCAGTTCAATTTTTTTATTATTTGAACTGCGTCGAAATAAGTCTAAATTTAATTTAACTTGTGTTCAATTCGAGTTTTTTTTATTAAAGTTTGCTTCTTTTAATTTGAATTATGATATAAATTTTCACCCTTAATGTCAGCTAATATATTTAATTGTAATAAAAATATATTTTTAAATTATATTTACTGCCGTGTGATTTCGTATTTTACAGCCTTCGACTAAATATAAAATATACGTTTCGTTTTTGGTAGACATTAAAAACAAAAATAAACCAATTTGTAACATTGTAATTTTATCACGTGGAAGTGGATTCTGTATTTTTAAATGGAGTTCAAAGGGGTTAAAAAAATACATGTTACGTTTTTTATGAATATTTATTAATTTGAATTTTTTTATTTTTATTTTTAACTTAGATTTTATTAATTTATTTTTATTTTTAATCAATAAATTTTTTTTTCCTAAAAAAATAAATATATATCATATTCAACATGCAAGTTACAATTTACTATTTTAAACTTTTAGATTTTTTAAATAACTCTTATCCATTTAAATATATTTTAAAAAATATTAATCTTTTATATATATATATATTATGGGGTATTGTATTAAAAGTGATATATGTATAAGAGAATTCTATGAAATAAATTTTTTTATTATTATGTAATATTATATATATATATACATGAAATTATTATATATATTAAGATGTATTGATTATTGATTATATGTAAAATTATTAGTATAAAATGATGAAGTAATTGAAGAATCATCAAAAGTCAATAAGTTGTATTACATAGAATTAAAATTATATAATTTTATGTAATAAAATTTTAAAATTATAAAATTTTATTGATATAAAATGATGAAGTAATTGAAGGATCATTAAAAGTCAATAAGTTGTATTAATATATACATAAAATTAAAATTATGCTATTTATCCACATAAAATTTCAGACTGATCTTAGATTAAAGTAGCAAAATTTTTAATGCTCATTAAATAAGATAAAAATTAAATATTAAGTAATAATATATATATATATATATAATTACGAGCAAAATTTCATTTAAAAATATTATGATAAAAAATATTTAAAAAAAATTACAAATTCAAATTTATAACAATAAAAATTATATGTTCAAATCATATATTTTTATTATTAAAAAAATTTTAAATAATTTTTTTTAAACTATTTCTAATTGAATGCTTTTCAAGTTGAACATTAAAAGATGTTAATTTAAAAAAAAAAAATTCAACGTATGTAAAAGTTTCATGAAAAATTACAAAAAATAACTCACTAAAATTTATAATAATAAAATAACACCTAATAAAATTAAAATAAGTCAAATTGGTCGACATTTAACATTGAACGAGTTTAAATTATTACAGTTTAATTTGAACGACATTCAATTGAAAAAAGTTTAAAGAAAAATAATATAATAATTATTTTTTTAATTGTAAAAATATATAATTAAAATATAAAATATGTTATTTTTGTTATTATAAGTTGAGGGTTGCATTTTTTATTCTTTCCAAGTTTCATCGCAAGGTCTACCGAAGCAAGGAGATTCTATCGGACAAATTATTTCTATTTTTGTGCTGGTGAGGCTTCATCAGGAGAATGTAATTTGCTTCCATTTTTAAGACAGCTTTGTCCTTACAAGTCTATATATGGCGCTCGCCTATAATAGTGTCCGATTCTGATGGCGTCTTATGAAAATAAATGGGTTGTAACGTGGGTTAATTTGACATCTTATCTAAATTTACACCTTTAGTTACTTGGTCATGGAAATACTGAATGTTAATTTTTCTGCCTGCTATGAGTAATGAGTTTATCAGATTCACATGTTTAATCCTTAGATTTACTATCTTTAATTATTTACAAGTGATAAAATGGCCAAATATGTCAAGCATTCAAAATAACAATTATCTGATTTATAATTTATTTACTTAATGCTAGAGAATTTAAGTTGATGATAAATTTGTCTGCAGGAATTTGGTTTAATAGACAAGGAGTTGGTTCCACTTCAAAAGCTTATAGAATCCATTGTGGTTCCTTACTATTACCATGTACTCATATATCGTGGGTTTTAACCTAGTAATTGAAAATGATGATTATCAGAAGTTGGCTTATGATCGTAACCAGATGTTTGATTCATTTTATGTCTTCATGCCAAGAACTGTGAGCGGCAATGAACTGTGGTTGTTCCTCTGAAGGGAAGTGCTTGAGAATGCTGTTGAAGGCCACAAGCTGAATATGTATCTGTAGTGCGTTGCCTTTTTTTTTTCCTATTCATTGCACTAACGAAAGTGAAATGTACGTAAAAGCAAATTAAGATTGATACAGGGTTGTAGTATTACAAACGACGATTGACTGTTGTATTCTATTTGTGAGCAATTGCAATATTGTAAGAAAATTTGAGTCCATCAGCCCGTATATTGGAAAAAAGAAAAAAAGTTTATGCAACCTATTTTGCATGGTTCTGTATTTTTTAAAGACATTACTGTTGGCCGGTAGTCTGTCTTGAATTTTTTATTTTGAAACTCTTATCCAAACTTCATTCGTCTAGAACTAATAATTAACATTTTTTTCATTAGAAAAAAAAAATTAACATTTTTTAAAAATACAAGAAAAAGATAAAATAAATGAAATAGTAGTTTTAATAATGCATTATGAATATAATTATTTTGAAGTATAATAAAGATGAATTAAATATTATTATAAATTAATTTATTAAAAATGTCTCACCAAACAATATATTTAGTGGTAAGGGTAATACTTCATATTTTTTTTTGAGTGTGGGTTCGAGTTTTGGTTGTTAATGAGTGTATTGTGCCTTCCTAGTTAAAATTATATTGATTCGAAAAAAAATTACGAGTGCATTTATTACAAGGGCTTTTCCTTTTTGATCAACATTGTTCATTACCTTTTATTTTTTAATTTATAATCAATTTATAATCAAAATTTAACATATATTTGTAAATAAAATTTATTTGAATACAAGACTAATATCATTGCTTAAAGCTTTTCTTAGAGGTATAATATATTTGTTGTAGGAGTTAATGGAACTCTAGAAATTTTTATACTTTAAAATGTATTTACAAAACCATAATATTTCTTAATATATATTAAAAAAAAATAAGAGGGTTAAAATAAAAGCATCTTACGTGGTATCATCTCATGCACCATTTGTGTTATTTTTAATGGTTATTTAAATTTGTAAAATTTTAAATATTATAAATTTATAATAAATTTTAAATAATATGATAAAATTAAATTAAATAATACAATTGAGATTGCAAAATAAGTTATTTTTGCGATTTTTTTATATGATAATATTGTTTTTTTTTTTCCTTCAAATGAGTGTGCCAAATAAGTTATGTTTGAGATTTTTTTATGATAATATACTTTTTTTCCCTTCAAAATTATGATATATGTATTGCTATTTACATTTAGAGTCTTAAATGATTTTTTTTGTTTTTAGTTTAGACAAAAAGTTATAATTCAGACCACTCTTCTTTCAAAATTTGGGAATGTAGCCGCGCAATGGTACGTAACATCCTTTAGCCAATAAAGTTCACCCACGTGTCTTGTTAATTTTGTGGACACTCCTTATTATATCAATTACGTGGGATCGCCAACTTTCAACCACCGGAAGTCCAGCAGGCGTCGGATCACTCCACTTGCTGACAACTCTTGCTCATAAATCAAAAGCTTTTTACGTCGTCGTTTTGTAATTCATAGAATAGGTAAAATATCACCATTCGCCACTTGTTCAATTATTTTTTTCTCAGAGAAACGTCGTCGCGCTCAATTAGAAAATTGATGGAGTAATAGTTTTAAAAATTTATAGATATTTTTTTTATATAACAAAAAATTTATAATTTGAGAAAAGTCTTTTAGCGGTTCTCATTTGTAATGTGGAATTTCGAATTATAGATTGTCGTCATTCACCGATTCTATGGTTCTGGTCGAAACTACGATGAGCAATCAAGTTACATAGGGTCTCACTGAACTCCTTGGAAGCAAAGGTCGCGATCCGAGCTTCCGAGTCCACGAGAATTTTATTTCGCAATTCGATTTTCATTTTTTGTTGCGAAAAGTTTCGGGGTAAATATGTCGTCAAAGATCGTTTACGAAGGTTGGATGGTTCGTTATGGCCGACGAAAGATTGGCCGGTCTTTTATTCACATGCGGTATTTTGTGCTTGAGTCTCGGTTGCTTGCCTACTACAAGAGAAAGCCTCAAGATAATCGGGTAATTTTATTTTTCAATTTATAGCGCGAATCTATTTGTGCTTTGTGAAAAAAGCAGTTCAAGCTTCCGTAAGTAGTTTGACTTGCAGGGTATCTTTTTAAGGAATTTTTATGAGTTGGCTTTTGCAGAGAAGATTGAAGCAGCTTCGATGTTTGACTTCATCAATTTTGCTATTCCATAGGAATCTGAAAAGTGCTTTATTTACTTTATCTTTTTGTGACTGTATAGGTTCCGATCAAAACCTTGTTAATCGATGGAAACTGTAGAGTGGAGGATCGAGGATTGAAGACACACCATGGACATGTAAGTTCTCGATATTTTCTTCTTCTTTTTTATTTTATATATTAATATATAAATTTGGAAAGTCAAATTTGAGTAATGGTCAATAAGCTACTTTGCCTATTATATGATGTCTATTTTTACTGCTTGATTTTAGAATTCTGGCTGAATTGACCAAAAATATAGTTACTTCTATACGTAATACTTGTATAAGGTAGTTTATCTGTGTAAGTATTGGTAATCAAGGTGTCATTTCCAAATTCGGTTCGGGAATACCTTTGTTTATAATCTCCAACACAGAGTTTACGATTCAGCTCATTAAAAGGGTTAACATTTTGATGACAAGAAGTAAAGGCAATAATCATTTCTTTTCTTTAGAATAAAACTTGCCCACACAGCAAGTTTATGGGCAATCTGGTTCGCACTGCAAGCAAAGTTTCAGCTTGAGCCTATCTAGTTTACTTGACAAGGTCGGGCAAAGTATCAGCATGAAAATGGATATTTTAGCCGTAATGAAATAGGCTTTAAGTAGAGGAGGCACTTTATTAGCTTAGAGTTAGTCATGTCAGTTGGCTCAGTTCAGCTCAGAAGTTTGCATCATCTTTACAAGCCCAAATGTAATGTCACTGACACTTTTTGAAATACTATTCTTTTGTCTATTAGTGGATGTAAGGACAACTGTATAGTAGTTTTGCTTCTCCATTTCTTCTTTTGTTCTCTTCTTTTTGGTGCATAGTAAAAAGAAAAGAAATATAAAAAGTTGCTTGTAATTAATAGCTAGTGCTTCATGATATAAATTGTTGGTCAATTAATTAAAGTAGTCTTATGAACCTGAAGTGGCCTACTTCAGAAGTAAAAATGAAATGTCCCTTTATAATTGAAAGATATGTCATTGACAGACAGTTTGGCAGTTTACTGGTGGAAGTTACTGGTCTGGTGATTTAATTTTAAAAAATACCAAATAATTCTGATAATGTGCTTTTTAATAGGTAAGATCTTGCGGCAAATTTAAAGGCTAAACATTCAAAGAAATACTGGGTATTCTTTGACTTGAAATCCAATTGCCACCTTAACTACTCTAGCTTTATTGTCTTTGTTATGACCATTGAGGCCTCAGCCCTTCTAAGCTGGAGCACACAAGAAAAATTGAGAATGAAAGAAAAAAAAAATGATAAATATAGATTTAACTAGAACTGTTTCCACAGGCTCTGCACGTTGGCGACTGACTTACACTGTAATAGTGAATAGACATTGAGAAACTAAAACATCAAAGAGTAGGAGTTTTATTGAAATACTGTTCTTGCAGAGTTGTATGGTCATTGACGAATGGAATTCTAAATTTTTGTTGAGGTAAAACTTTTAAACGTTATCCTTGGCCGTGCTTTAGATGGTTTTCATAAGTGGTGGCCTGGTGGGTGGCATCCTTGTATTTGGAATGTCTCATAAATGTAATTAGAAAGTGTACTTGTAGGTTTTTGCTACCCTTTCTGGGAAAAAAGAAAGAGGAGAATGTTTTATTTATATATTTTCAAAAGTTGATTACTTTATGCAGGTTCAAGCTATGATGTTAGCAAGTTAAATTTCTACGACTAAGTGTAGGGTTGCCATATATGTATATAGGATAGTTTTATTAAATTTTTAGCTCTGTTTTATCGTACTTGCTTTAACCATGAGAAATATGCCTTGCCTGATAATGGATTTGTTGTTGATATGTGATTTTGATTCCTCACTTTCTCAAAAGTTGAAATTCTAAATTTTTCTTTTTTCTTTTTGCAGATGGTCTATGTTCTATCTGTTTACAACAAGAAGGAGAAATATCACCGTATTACGGTGCGTGCTTTAGAAAAAAAGTTATTTGTTTTGAAGTTTGTTTGATCTTTTGTGTGTGGGTATTTAGATAATTACAAACTGAATTAAGCTGTTTATGCGTTCAATTTCCTTCTACTTTCTTTTCCTGGGGTGCAATTGGGGGTGACAGTATTGTCGCTATCTTTATTACCAATTGATTATGCTGTTGATGGAAATTATGATCATCTGCAAAATTCGTTGGCTGGCCTTTTGGCATAATGCTAATAGACCCTGCATTGCTTCATCTTACTCCTTGCTGAATTGAACTTTGGCTAGTGGATGACACTCTTAACCTTTAGATGCAAATCATAAATTCATAAAAGTGAACACGTGTGAGATTGACAGCTGTTTCTAGAGATAACTTTACAATAAAACCATCAGGTTTAGGTTCATATAAGTATAGAGATTCCAAAAGAAGCTTCTACAACTAGTAATATTTTGTTGGGGTGTTAACAATATCTCTTAGATGTTATCTGCTTAACTAGTAGTGTCTATAGCTTGTGCCTTGTGCTGTGAATGACATACGGATCATATGTTACTACTTCTTCAATGTGCTTCTGCTTCTAACATATTTTGTATTTGAATTTGAGTTTATGAACCTTTCAAAAGTGTCTCAGGAGACTGGAAAATTTCATATGGTTACTGTCGCTAAGAACTTATAGGGATTGTTTTTTATCAGTCTCAAGCTGAAACTGATGGCTATTTATAAACTGGTCTTATTTTAACGGGATCTTTCTGCAATTTTCATTACAATTTTTAAATACACTTTCTTATGTGTTGATAAGATCATAAAAATTCATAATGCTGAAATCATTTTGGTAGAGCTCAGGCTCTGTAATGAGGAAAGCTTCAGTGAGAAACATAATGATGCGTCAGTCTGAATCAGAGAGTCGAGTTCATGCAATGTAAATATTTTCTTTACCATGTCATTCCTGTCCTGTCCTGGCCTAGCAGAGTTCTTAATTTTTAACTGCAGTACTGCATTTGGAGTAGTATCCATAGCATTGTTTTCCATATGTTGTGGATGCATGTGTAGTGTAGCGGCAACCAGGGTTGTAACTGGGATGGTTGTCATATGCATAAGTACTGATACTATGAACTTGCCCTTGAAATTAAATTTTCTATCTAGAAGTATGGACCAATTAGGTTTTTGATGTTTACAGCAATACTGAACCCACTTGCAGTTTTTGCTTTTCAGAATATTAATTTATGCCAAAATCCGAATCAGGATTGTTGTTGTTCTGGTTTTCTGTTCTTGTTCTTCATGGTCTTTTCTTTTAAATGTTTCTGAATTCGTGATCATGATTGTTAAGAGTTAGGACTGCTTCTTGATAATCTTTTCTTGGGAATATTGATCTTTAGAGTTGAGTTATTTCTTCAGATGGCTGCATTTAACATTCAGGAGGCACTGGTTTGGAAGGAAAAAATTGAGCAAGTGATTGATCAAGTATGTTTTATTGAAACTACTGTAAACTGGTTTCCCTTTACTTGCCTTTTGTCTTAACTCATAATAATTGAAAATTTAATGTATACTTCGTTTTATGGTAGAGAGTATTTTTGTTTTCATGTTCTTAAACCTGGAACCAGGACTGATTACATATTAGTGTACACAGCATCAGGGTTCACAAGCTGCAAATGGTAACAAATACGTTTCTTTTGAATACAAACCTGGAATGGACAATGGGAGGAATGCTTCATCATCAGACCACGAAAGTCAGTAAGTGCTATTTATGACATCAACTTCTGATAGTGTTTCCACTTAGTAGATTATGATTCTGGAAAAAATATCATTGCATAATATTTGTATGAAACTAATGGTACATTTTTAATATATTGATGATCAGATTTCTCATTCTGATTGAAATCATCAACATGAAGTATATACACTTCTGAAAATTGAAACTCCTGGCATCTTTCTTTGCTTGTCGGACATTATGACACTTCATTTAGTTTAGATTCTTTCTAAAACTTGTTGCAGGTTCAGTGCACCAGAGGATGAAGACGACGCTCATCCAAATTTGTTAAGAAGAACAACAATTGGAAATGGTCTAAATTGATTTCTTTAATGTATTCAAATTTAATTAGTTTTATGTAGTGCCTTCACCTTCACAATTCTTATTATTATAAGTGGCAGGTCCTCCTGATACAATTTTTGACTGGACCAAGGAGTTGGATTCTGACCTGTCAAAGCAAAATTCCAGCAATCAAGCATTTTCCAGAAAGTTTTGGCGACTTCTACAATGTCAAAATGGTGAAACGCCTCTTACCTCTGAACTTATTATTGTAAAGGAAAATACTGGGCTACTAAGTGATTCAATTGATGGAGTATAGTTTTATGATGTATTAATCAAATTTATTTCTGAATGTTGTCAGGATTACGCATTTTTGAAGAGCTTCTTGAAGTTGATTACCTTGTATGAAATAGTTTTGTTTCAATTTATGTACATGAGATGACTTTGTCATTCATCTGGCCTGTGTGTTATATATGTTTAATTTTCAAATGCAGCCAAGGAGCTGTAGTAGAGCAATGAAGGCTGTGGGTGTGGTAGAGGCTAGCTGTGAAGAAGTTTTTGAACTTGTAATGAGCATGGATGGGAGACGATTTGAGTAGGTGTTTTTATTTTCAGTTAGAGTAATGCTTAAAGCTTATAATAGCGTTTAGTGGCCATCTCTTTTCCAACTGTCATTAAGGACCCATAATCTGACTTGAAACTATCTAGCAGAATCATATTAATACTTAAAATGATAGCCCCCCTCCTCTCTCCCCACTGGGGTTTTCTTTATATTTCCAACTTTCCTTCATGAAGATGCAGAACTAGACTGTTTTCTTGCATTCTCATACATGGTGTTAGCTATTATCTCAATATCTGAATCCACTTGATGTCCACACCTTCTTTGTTTTACTATATATGTTCCATGAATTAATCCTCTATTTTTCTCTTTCAATGCTTTCATATCTAGTAATAATAGCTCCAGAATTCCCTATGAATTGGAAAAATATGTTTTAGGATCTGTTGCTTATACATTTATAATTATAGTATAAACCAATATGGTTTTCCATGCATTTGACAGGTGGGATTGCACTTTCCAGTATGGGAGCTTAGTTGAGGAAGTAGATGGTCATACCGCAATACTTTATCATAGACTTCTGCTGGACTGGTTTCCAATGTAAATTCTGCAACTGAATTTCTTTTTATTTGTAGCAGCAAGGCTTTATTTTTCAGCTTCATGCTTTAATTATTAAGTTGTAAGTGCAAACACTGAGGCTTTTTTTTTTTTTTTTAATCTTATGGTTTGGCTTGGGGAAGGGAGGGAAGTGGGGTGGAGGTTCTTATCTCGTACCCTCTATTTTTGCTTGATATTCAGTTTACATGTCTGTATTATTAAGCCTTGATCTAAATAATGAAAGTAGGAGAGGGTTCTGGAGATTTGCTCTGTCTTGGCGTGTCCTTATGAGGGGGATTCTGCAGTTCTGCTATATTGTTCTCTATTTGCTCTGAAATTCATTTTGTTTCAGGTTTGTGTGGCCTCGGGACCTTTGCTATGTGCGTTATTGGCGTCGAAATGATGACGGAAGTTATGGTAACTTTGATTGTCAAGCTGTTTAAAAGTTTATACTGTTTCGTTTGGCAAACTTTACCTAGTTTCCTTTATGTAATTGTGCAGTTGTCTTGTTCCAATCTAGGGAGCATGAAAATTGTGGTCCACAGCCAGGATATGTGCGGGCACATATGGAGAGTAAGTTTCATTGTTTCCTCAGCGGTCTGGAACTAGAACTATATGGGAGCCTCTTCCTCTTATTGTAATTGAGGCATCTTATGAGTTACATTCTAATTATCTTAGGTGGAGGATTCAACATTTCTCCTCTAAAACCAAGAAATGGGAGGCCAAGAGCACAGGTTCAGCATCTTATGCAGATAGATCTGAAAGGGTGGGGAGTTGGTTATATATCTTCATTTCAGCAGCATTGTCTCCTTCAGATGTTAAATAGTGTTGCTGGTAATGTTTTACTTCCGTGTTTCCCTTATTAAAAAAGCTGTAGTTAGGTATCGCTTATTGTCTTTGATGACTTTGGTGTTTTATTTCAATCTCCTCTCCCTGTGTTTTTCTTTTGTTTGTGTTGTTTCATTCCCTCACTTGTTTGTGTTTGTTTGGCGGGGTGTGGTTCAGTAATCAGGAAGAATCTCTGGGGGAATGGTTTGCCTCCTTCCTAGTTTTGTGTTTTATACATCTTATGTTTCTTAGGTTCTATATTTTTCTTTTTAGGAAATAAATCATGAGTTTTAATGTATTAATTAGGTGGCTTAATTTGAGTATGATTTGGAACTCCTTGTGTATTACTTTAAGAGCTTGACCCATTTGTAGTTCAGAAATATAATCTCGGTATGTTATGGAGCCATCAAAATTTCTAGAACATCAGAACTTAGTAGGTTTACACGAACAGACATTTTTTTGGGGGTTGGGCTCAAAAAGATTGTTACTTCTTGCTTGGTGAGTTTATGGGGGTAACTGAAAGTGATACCGCCTATTATTGAATTTCCGTTGCGGGATTTATAGTTTTTTAGCATCAAATTTTAATTTTAATTTGATAGCGCATGGAAATTAGGTGTACGTTAACACTTGCAATTTTCAGTAGTAAGATATTGCATCCCTTCCCTCTGTATATTAGTAGAATGCAATTGCTTCTCTACGTTACTGAGTTCTTTGTATTTTTTGACAGGACTACGTGAATGGTTTGCTCAAACAGATGAAAGGAATGCTGCCCCAAGAATCCCAGTTATGGTTAATATGGCCTCAGCATCTGTTTCTTCACGAAAGAGTCAAAAGCTGGATGACTCTTCTGTTCATCGTAGTGGTTCTCTTGATCATATGAATTCTACTAACCGGAACTCTGTGACAATGGATGAATACTCTGATGAGGATGAAGAATTTCAAATTGCTGAGTCTGAGCAAGAGGTTATATTTTTTATTATGCATATATGGTCCACATTGATACCTGAAAACAAGTTATTCTTTTTTACTTTTGCTGTTTCAGTTTCCATAATAATCATGTATTTTTTTCATAGGCATACCAGAATGGGCCTGAGATTGATGTCAAGAAAACAGGTTAAATAGTTCCTCTTTTGAATTTCATTGAGTTTTTATAGATCGAGTAAAATGGAATGTCCAATAACACTGATGTTCTGACAGTAGAAGAAGACCGAGGTGATGAAATTGATTTATCCTGTTTTTCGGGCAATCTAAGGCGCAATGATCGTGATAATGCTCGTGATTGCTGGAGAAATTCTGATGGGAACAACTTCAGAGTTCGTAGCAAGCACTTTTGTTATGACAAATCAAAGGTTCATCTATCATTTTCCTCGTTTTCTTTTCCATCTGTAGTTTTTCATAATGCAAGTGGATATGTCTTTCTTTGTCACGCTCTAATTCTGTTGTCAATATGAACTTGTAGGTTCCTGCAGGAAAACATCTAATGGATCTTGTTGCCGTTGATTGGTTCAAAGACACAAAAAGAATGGACCACGTGGCTAGGCGACAAGGATGTGCAGCGCAAGTATGCTTTAAAAACTCTGTCTATGCTCGAATACTTATAGTTCATTCAGGGACCTGATTCACTGTATATGTTGTATGGTCTTCCATAAAACTGCATGAGGAATGCATATCATCTGCTTGATGGATTACATATAATTTTCTTCCTTTTGCCTCATTATCTGTATTTATTATATGACAAGGAACCAGCTTCTTTTCATGTTCAATTCATACTACTTATAATACAAATCATGCTAATAATCTTGTTTTGACCCCCCAAGTATTTCTAACGTGTGTCTACTTTGAATGGGTGTGTGCCTTTTCAGGTTGCCTTGGAAAAAGGACTTTTCTCCTTGGTTTTTAACCTGCAAGTGAGTTGCTTTTTTTGAAATCTATTTCTAACTTTAAATATCCTGATTTTTTTTGCCATCTGAGAAGTGGGAACTCCAAATTTCAGCTTGAGCCTTGATGTACTGGGTTTGAAAGTGAAACTAACAAGGTTCACTCTTGCAGGTCCCTGGATCAACACACTACAGTATGGTATTTTATTTTGTGACTCAGGAATTAGTACATGGATCTCTCTTGCAACGGTTTGTTGAAGGTGATGATGAATTCCGCAATAGTCGGCTGAAGCTCATTCCATCTGTTCCGAAGGTATTTGATCTCAGCTATTCTGTATTTGGTGAAGCCCATTTATATATTAGATAGTTGTTCAAATTTTTTTTTTTGTGTGCAGTGTCTCCTTTCTTGTATCCTACTTTATTATTGAAATACTCTTTAATGGCAATGGGCTATGACTATGTTCAAGGGACTCAGTTGAATATGTCTGTCATGATTATGCATCTAGGTTTCAAACGCACCTATTTTTCTCAATTTAATGTAAATTTTCACCAATTTGGAGTCAATTACCCACTTCATCCCCGTGGCGTGTCTGTTGTGCACAGGCAATTTATGAAAAAAATAAAGAGACATAGGCAATAAGTGCATTTTTTGTCCTAGAGATGGGTAAATACCTGTGGGCCATAATTTTTTTGCCAAGCAGCCCATAATTTTTTTCTATAATTCTGAATGGTATACCAAAAATTTTATGAAGTTCTGGAAGGCCTTCTAGAAAATTCGAAAGCGGACCAAAAGTTAGAGTAGTTCACATCTGTAAGCCTTTGCAGAAACTCTTTAAAGGTTGTCCTTGTAAAAATGCGCAGAATGACATCATGCCTCAGTTTTTGGAAGAAAAAAAAATAGCGATTCCTAATAAATTTGCGAGCTTGTCATTAATACCAATAAGTGCTGGTGTGCTGACTGGTTGATTTCAGTGTCTGCTCAAGTTAGGCATAATAAACAGGGAATAAATTTTATTCACAAGTGAGATTTGGTTTTCCTTTATGCTAGTTCATTTTTTTAAAATTCAAATTCAAATGCTTGTTTGATTCCCCCCTCCGTTTGCTCTATACAAGAGTGAATAAAGTAGGATAACTTTATGGATGCTATTTGATGTTGGAAGGTTTAAGAAAATAAAGAAGTAGAATGTGGAAAGAAGTGAGGGCTGGACTGCGGGAAATTTATGTGACATCTCCTGTTAGAATATCCATTGGTGTACTCTGAATCATGCTAGATTTACAGCGTTCCCCTACATCGTTTCATTTATGTAATTTAGATTTGGAACATGTTCCAAGTTGGTAACAAACAAATCAGATATGGGCTATTTGATTTCATTTTTTTTAATAATCATGTATACTAAATCTATGCAGGGCTCATGGATTGTTCGTCAGAGTGTTGGAAGCACCCCGTGTTTATTAGGAAAAGCAGTTGATTGCAACTATATTCGTGCTCCAAAGTACTTAGAAGTAAACACACTTCAAACTTTTAAATGATCTCTCTTTCGTACACAAATTTATATATTGATCTAGGGCAGATCGTTAACAGATAATATTACCCATGTTGGGATGCGTAACCCATTCTACCAGTATAACATAAAGTTCTTTCTATAGGTCGATGTTGACATTGGTTCTTCTACTGTTGCCAATGGGGTTTTGGGGCTGGTAGTTGGTGCAGTTACAACATTGGTGGTTGACATGGCTTTCCTTGTACAGGTATGTTTGTTTCATCACACGTGATCTTGGATTCTTAACCATATAAAGACGGTGTTCATGCTTAAACCCCGTGACTGAAGCACAAATTTTTTAAAATAATGAAATTGACATAAGAATACCAAAATAAAAAGATACTCAGTTTTTCTACATTTGTTTATATGTATCTTATCGTTTGACATCCATTATGCTTTCTGAAATATGAAATTAGTGATGACGTGTCTGAGATGTCTTTTGGACAGCCCTCACGGTTGTCTGGGTGCTGAAGCACTGATATTAACTTGTCTGTTGTCAATGTCCTATATCATCAGTAATCTGAGTATCAATCTGCAGTTGTGAACATGATTCTATATTGCCATGTAAAAATGCTCTATACTAAGCTGGGAGGTGATTTGCGTTTATTTATTCGTATATTTTTCTTCGCAGGCAAATACTACAAATGAATTGCCAGAGCGGTTAATTGGTGCAGTACGGGTTTCACATTTAGAGCTCTCATCTGCCATAGTTCCTAAGCTGGATTCTGATTCATCATGACCCTACTGATTTTTATACAAAATGATTCCTTGGGATATGCATGTAAAATGCCATAAATTTGTTGCGATATCTCATTTGCTGAAGGAATTCTCTGTTCTTTTTAGGTGGGTTCTTTGCACAAAGTAGGGGAAAGGAAAGTGATTATAGTTGTCAATAAGGTTACAGGAATACGCTTTTTATTTTTTCTTTCCCTATTCTTTAATGTTAAGATATCTTCATTTTTCTTTTGCTTAGCTCTTTATGAACTTATTATAGGTCCAGATTTATTTTTGGGGTTTCCAATAATATAGGTCCAGTTTGAGATTGGCTTGTACGTTTTAATGATATGGTTTGATTTTTATTTTCAAGAATATGTTGGGTTGGTTTTTGATTAAAACTGAACCCACCAAGTATCCTAGTTCTCACTAACACTTTGCATGAATTTAAAGTAGGGGGCACGTAGTAGAAATAAAAGCCAAGCGTTAAATAAAAACTGATAATCTTACGATTACTATTACTATCAATGATTTGTTGGTTCATGATGCTTCATGCCCGTAGGCGCTGAAGCTGACAAATCATAAACGATTATTTGACCAAACAACAAAGACCCTAGCCTCAATTTGAGCCTACCCGGCGTTTTGGTTTACAAAATCCCTAAAAGCATCCAATGAGGCCAATGAACTTGCAGGAAAACCCTTCTCAAACTGTTCACACAAAATCGCAGACCTCTTTCTAATCTGTTCATCATTAAGAATCCTTTCCATACCATTCGATATGCAATCCATTTTCACCATCTCGGCTGGATAGCTCTCTGAAACCATAACCCCTACCTTGAGATGGTTCACTACCAACTTGGCATTGTAATATTGGTCACCCCTAATTGGCCAAGCCAATGTAGGGACGCCACGTACAACTGCCTCCACAGTAGAATTCCACCCGCAATGAGTCACAAACCCACCCGTCGATGGATGACTCAGAATCAACAACTGTGGTGCCCATCCATGTATAATCAAACCCCTATTTCCCACTTTCTCATCCAACCTATGAGGGAAGTAACTTTCTTTGTGTTCCGGACCACCCGATTTACGTTGGATTACCCAAATAAATGGTCCTGTTGACTCCTCGAGAGCTTTTGCCAGCTCCGCGTACTCTTCTATTGTAGGACCCACCTCACTACCAAATGACACGTAGATTACTGACCTATCTGGCTTCGAATCCAACCATTCAATTACTTCATCCTCACTGTAATTTGATTCACGCTTGGGTCGGATCTCCCGGTCCCGAAGCACTGAATCTGATGATTGCCAGTATTGATCCGGCAACAATGGACCTACACCCCAAACGGGTTTACCGGTCAATGTTGATATATAATCAAGAAATGGACGTTCCAGATTATCGCACGTGTTTATCAATATTGCCAAGGAGCTTCTTACTTCTTCTACCCATGGAGCGTGTTCACCAGGTAGAGGCGGACCTCGTGGATGTTTCAACTTGCCTTCCTCTGCTTCTGTGATGCCACGTGGAGGAGGGAGCCAATGACGTCTCTGCTTGAGGTCCGAGTACTTTAGAACCATCTCTTCAGGTAACCCGGCTAGGTTTCGGATTTCACCCGGTTTCATATCACCTGGTCGAACGACCCAAGCGGCATGTTGAACAGCAGCCCAACAAGCCCCAGAGGTGATGAAAACTACACTGGGAATATCATACTTGGAAAACACTTCCTGGGTCTTGCTCATGATGTGATCGATCACAGCACAAATGGGTCGGGTAGAGTCCGAGTCTCGACTGGCCAGGTGGGTTTCAAGGCCTTTAGCCATGAGATTGTGTTGTTGGGGACCAAAATTAAGTTGTGGGTCGGATCCGGATGAGATATTGGAGACCTTGAAGTGTGGGGATTGCTGGAGAGAGGTGGGGATAGCAGAGGTTATATCAGAGACGACGATAAGGGTAATTTGGTAATTTAGGGACAGGAGGTGTTTGCAGAGCTCCATACAGGGGAAGAGATGGCCTTGCGCATTTTTGGGTACTACTAGTATCTCACCAGTTGACATGTTCCCTTTGATGAATTGCTAGCTTACTACGAGAGGCTCTGAGCAATATGATGATGAGGAAGTGTAAGTCTTATTTAATTAGTAAAGTGATTGAGGCAAAGCCTGAAGCGTTGACAATTTGGTGTGGATTTGACGATGTCATGTCATACTCATAAGTCATAAGTGGAATTCTTTCTCTGTTTTGCTAAACCACTAAGTGGACTTGTTGTTGAAGAGAAATTTGATACGTCTTATTTTCTTTAATATAAGAGGTAGAGTATATAATAGAGATAGTGTACTGTATACTATATCTCTACAAACAATAACAGCTTTTAAAATTTGACCCAAAAGAAAATAACAGCTTTTAGAAGAGTTCGCGTGCTTTATATGCATAATTTTTACTTCCTTTTTTGCTTCTTGGGTGCTTATACTGCTTTCTAAATGCTAAAAGATTGCCATACCTAAAGACTACTCTTAAGATGGTTTTCGATAAGAGTGGTGTTAGTGTTAGTGTTGGTGTTGGAGTACTTGAAAAACTAGTATATGTCTTACATGATACAGTGGTGATGGGGTTTTCATACCTCATCGAGTCAGTTGTCGGCAATTTACGAACAATTCACATCCATACATTTTGTCAGTTCCTTGTTTCAATTTATAACGATATGCTTTTCACATTTTAACAAGTTATGAACTATAATTGTATATTTTGTTTGACCGTTGGTTGTGATTTATTTTAAAGTAAGTATACAGTTTTTTCCCCCTTCTACAGTACGCATTTCCCATGCAAAATTATCCACTTTTATCAGGATTTCAATTGTGTTACGTACTTGTTCGAGTTATTTGTGTACGTATTTTTCAGCAAAATTTCATTTTTTAATATTATAAAATTTGAAATATTATTGACTAATTTATAAAAAATAATGGGACTTTAGTCCTTTTTTTTAAAAAAAAATTATACCTTAATGTAGTTATTAGTGAATAAAGTGGTTAGTAATGAATTATTGTTTTGGAAAAAATAATTTAAATTGTATATATCACAACTCTAAAAAAATAATAGACAATTTAAAATTAAATAAAAAAAAAATTATATTGGATCTAGTTAAGTTTGTGGTCTGAGTTATAGTTTCAACGAAAATCATCAATTCATCATCGTCATGTACTACTTGAATTATTTAGAAAAACTTTATTGACAAAAGCAAATGCCAACTTATTTGCTATATCACTTAAAAAGTTGTCTTGCAATTATCAGAAACAATTTCACAAGAAAACGCTCTCTGAAGAAATTTTTTTATCATGCTCTCACACAAAAGCATAAAACGCACATGCACTTTCTAATTCCTAAAACGCTTTAAAGGCGCTTTGTTTAGGGCGTTAGAAGCATAAGCACTTCCGACTAAGTAGCTTTCTGGCTAATAAAATGTACAAAAGCATCCAAAGCAGCATCAGAACTAGCAGGAAATCCATGCTCAAATTTCCCACGTAATTTCTCAGCTCTTTTCTTCATTTCCACATCCTCCATTAGCCTCTCTATTCCTTTGCCTATCTCTTCCTTTTTCACCATTTCTGACATATCTTCAGCCACTTTATATCCAACTCTTAAATGCTTGACTACCAACTTTGCATTGTAATATTGGTCTCCTCTAATTGGCCACGCCAATATTGGAACCCCACGTCCTATTGCTTCCACTGTAGAGTTCCACCCACAATGTGATAAAAATCCACCCGTTGATGGGTGACTCAGTATTAATAACTGTGGTGCCCATCCGTATATTATCATACCTCTCTCCCCAACTCTACTATCCAACCCATGTGGTTTATACCCTTCTTCTCCTGAACCGGGCTTAGATACACCCGACCCAGTTTGAATGACCCATATGAATGGTTGGCTTGATTCTTCTAATGCACTAGCCAACTGGGGATATTCCTCCAAGTTGGGACCCACTTCACTGCCAAAAGCAACATACATCACTGATCCACGTGGCTTTGTATCTAGCCATTGGATGACGTCATCTTCTGTGTAGTTTGACTGCCGCTTTTGCTCTCTAATCTGCCGGTCAAGAATCAATGTATCGGCAGATTTCCAGTACTGCTCTGGGAGTAATGGTCCTATGCCCCAAGCTGGCATGCCCATCTGATCAGTCATGTACTTGATAAACGGACGTTCAAGATCATCACACGTGTTGAACATCATAGCGATTGAACCCTCTATCTCTGGGACCCAAGGAGGCCGGTCCCCCGGTTTTGGTGGACCACCTCCACCAGCTGGGCGGTTCGGACCGGGTTTTTCTGGACCGCCACCTGGAGGACCACCATGTGGCGGGCCAAAAGGTTTTCTTTTAAGATCCGAACATTCAATAGCCATGTCTTCGGGTATTCCGGGAACTAAGCGAGTCTCTCCGGGTTTGATATCTCCAGCTTGAGCCTTCCACGTGCCCCACTCCATGGCAGCGGTGCACGCGCTGAAAGTGAAAAAGCTGATGACTGGAATATCAAATTTCGAAAAGACACTTTTCGTCCAACCCAACTGAAAATCAATGATGGCGCAGACAGAGTGGGTTGAATCTGGACTGTTGGATCGATTTGTAAGGTGGTTTTCGAGGTCTTGGGCTGCTTGTTTGCGAGTTGGGTGGGTTCCAGGACCGGGCCGACCGGAAGTTCCGGTGATTTGGATAATGGCGTTGAGGGGGTTTTGCGTGAAAGCGGAAGGGATAGTAGACGAGAGAGTGGAGGGAACGACAAGGGTAGTATGGTAATTACGAGAGGACAAGTGTTTGCAGAGCTCCATGCAAGGATGGAGATGACCCTGTCCAGAACCTGTAACTACATAAATATCTTCAGCAGCCATGGCGGTGTCGTGTGGATTTCTTGGGTTTGATTTTGATGAAGAAAATTTCGATCAAGATGGGTATAAATTGAGTAAGAGGGAGTTAAAAGAAATGATGGATCGTGTCATGGGAAGTTTGAATTGGAAGTTCAATTGACTGGTTGGTAATGGCTGTTGAAAAGAAGTAAAGTTGTCCTCTTTTACTCAGATTTTCAACAATTTCTTTCACCCTGTTATTTGGATGGGAGAAAAAGAAAACTTTTCGTCCAATAAAATAAAAAAAAATAGACTCATATGATTTCTTTTTGTTATTTTTAATCTAAAATGGACACTAATTTATATATTCTAAATTTATCTCCAGTGATTTTTTTTTCCCCTTCCTTTCCGATTTTATTCCGGTTTCTCGTCTTTCTTATTTGTTCGATTAATTATTGCGATAAAGTTCCAGTTACTTGAGATCAGAGAAGCCCTAATTTAAATATTTGGTTTCGAAATTGGAGTTTGGTACTATGAGGAATCTGGATTTCTCTTCCAAGTTTGATTTGAAATGCTACACAAGAGCTTTAAGCCAGCTAAATGGTAATTCTCCATCCTTTATTCCTTTTCTTTCTTGTATTCAACAAACTTTGAAATTTTCTGAAATTTTGGAGTTCTATTGTTATCTTTATTTCAGAACTTTCTAAAGTTTGATTAGCTTCCGGAGAAATAATATTGAAGCGATGATACTTTCTAGTCATGGAGGAACTATAATTTACGATTGTATTGATGATTTTTTTTATTGCCGTGATACAGCAAGACGGCTTTGAAGCTTGCAGTTTCACGTATAAAGCTATTGAAGAACATGCGAATCTTTTTTCTTGGCTAACAAAGTTACATTGATTTGTGAATGATTCTGATTTGTGAGAGATTATTAAGGGCATTTTTGTCACAATATGTAAAAAAATTAAGTGGAGAGGGTCATATCAAATTTTTAATAAATAAGGTGTCATATAACCCTAAAATAAAAAGAAAAAATAACTGTTTTTTTATTTTATTTTATTTTTAATATGGATCGCACTGGCTGTCTGGCTCACTGTGGCATGGATTTCCTTTTAATAATTTCATAAAAAAGAGTGAAAATTACAGCGTTTGTCTTGATCTAGCATTCGATTAATATACATAAAATGGGTATCTTAGTCAATGCCCTCAAATTAAAATTGAAAAATTATTTAAATAATATTTTTTATAATTTATAATAATAAAAATAATATTATTTTTTAAATTAAAATAATTTGAGTTGGTATTTTTCTAAAGTTCCGATGATATAACTCCCACTTTTTTTTTTTTTTTCGTTTATCTTTCGAATCAATGTCTTGTATTTTTTTTAGCAATATTTTTCAAGAAGATTTGCCTTTACATACGGAGACTTTATGAGTAAATTTAGTACTAAAAAATTGACAATTTAATATTGTGTGAATGATAGTAATAAAAATGAATAATTTTTCGAATCAAGTTATCCCCGAATAATGTGAAAATTTTATTATAGATGTTGAAAAAATAAAAATAAAAATTAATATTTTTAAATATTAAATCATTAAAACTACATGTCAAATGAGTATTTTATTCAATTTAAAAAAAATTTAAAACTACATAATTAAGTTACAATATGACTAAATAATATTTGAATATTAAATCATTATAATTACATATTAAATGAGTATTTTATTCAATTTAAAAAAATTAAAACTACATAATTAAGTTACGATAAGATTAAATAATACAGCTCAATATTTATGCAATATGATTAAGAAAATTAGACTAATTAAATAACATAAATTCTAATAAACATGTAAAAAAATAAAAAGTATATGAAAGAAAAAATAGATATTGAAAATATTACTGGAGAAAAAATTTAATAGCTATATAATTATATATAATATAATAAAGGATATGTATATTATATCATATGGGAGAAAAAAACGATTTTTGAAAGTTGAACTAATGAAAATATGTTAAACCAATAATTAGCGGCTTGGTCTACTGACCAGGCGTAAATATTTCTTCGAACCATGGATGGGATTGGAGTGCATTGGGGAATTTAGTCTCATGTCTTCATGGCGTTTCATCTAGAATGTTTCATGCTATAGCGTAAATTTACATCTCGTTGTCTCCCAAAAAATGCTATCAAGAAATATGTCTCCAGGCTCCAGTTTTAATCCTCTTTAACCATAAAATATTAGGTAAATTTCATAATTATGTATTCATTAGAAAATATGCTACTTATTGGTAGAATAAAGGAACAAACCACTAGTATCTGGGATGATTCTTTCCTGAGGCAGTAGTCTTTCAGTTCACAGATAAAGCAAAAAAAGAGGACTTAACACAATCTTTTTGAATTAATAGAAAATTTACCCAACTATCCCAAGATATATATATATGTAACATAGCTTTATAAACGTGTTTATTCTTATGAACTTAAGATTCCTCATATTGCTAATCTTCTCTCCAATTTATTCCATTTTCTGCCGCAGAATGGTCGTAAAGTTGTCTACGGATCACAAAGTGGAAATCTATTACTGTATTCATGGGTGTGTTTTAGGTACTTTATATTTGAAATCATAATCATAATCATTTTTTGCAACCCTTTTGTCTTGGGAGGCTTTCATTATTACCTTCTATTATATTATTATGTACTGAATTCTCGCATAATGAACATTTAGATTTGTAGCGATCGCTTTGTTGATCTCTCTCCAAATTCTATTGATGCCATGTTGAAGGTTAGTGGGTAAAGATAAGTATTCTTTATTCTATTTTGCGTCAAATGTGCTTAACCTTGTGCATTTTAATTCTGGTTTAAGCTCGATGAAGATAGGATTATTACTGGATCTGAGAATGGGCTCATCAAGTGAGTTGTTCACACTGAATGTACCATGAATTTGTTACTCGTTGCTCCCCCCTAACTGAATTCTGTAATGATTCTGTTTAGTCTGATAGGCATATACTACTCAATAGAATCATTCAACCAATTGCAGAGCATTCAGAGTATCCTATTGAACGCCTCGGTAATATATATTTTTCATTCTTATTCTGAGTAGTGCCTACTTTTTTCTTTATCCCCTCTCGTGCATCAGAGACTTGGGTCCTTATATTGGTTGCTTCATCTTCTGGCTCATTGCAAATGCCTTCAAGAGTTCTAGTCACATTACATTTTTTCTGTAAGGCAGCTGGAACAATGGTTAATTTAATGATTGGTTTCTAAAAATCCATATACTTGAACGGTTTCTTGTATAAACTACACTAAATATGAATTAAATTCATGCAGATATGGGATTTAGAGGAGTTATTGCAAGGTTCTGAAAACTCTTCTTCAAGGAGGCAATCAGATGCAGAAAATATTGATAAAGATGAGATGGACGTAGATGCTGATTCTTCAAAGGTATGTTCTGCTCCTGCTGTTTTTCTTGCATGTGGCATGTCTTATAAAATTATTTTTCAAATGTTTGTTTTAGACTAGTGCTATTTGTAGATCAAGTATTTCATTGTTACCACTTGCTTGTAAGGTGTGCTCATCATGGTCAATGAAAGTCACTCCACATTCTATTTTACATCAATCTTATTATCATCGTGTGTCGTTCGCAGGTTGCAAGCGGAAAAATCCAAGCCAGACTCAAGCTCTTGATAATTCAGGCAGTTTCTTCCAAGATTTATAAATGGGTGAATCACGTCCACCTTGGTTTCGTGGTTTCCTCTGAGAAATGACAGTTTGCTCCGTTATAGGGATTAAGTTCCTCTGGGAATGGCCAATTTGTAAAATGATCAATTTTGGTAAGAGAGGACTTCAACTTTTTCTTCGTTTGTATTCGTTTTTGTTTGAGATCGACTTCATAGTAGTAATTGGCAGTTTAGGATTTTTTTTTTTTTTTTTTGTTAATGTCTTTTCGCTTTACACCCAATTGTTTTATTAGCCTATAGCTTTTTCAGCTTCTTTATTTATATATTTTAGTTGAGAGTTTTTATTTTGATTTTTGATTGTTTTTAAATGGTTTTTCAACAAGGTATATAAAGTGACGATTTTTTATTTTTATATTTTTAAAAAATTATTACCACAAATTATGGGGTGATTCATAAATATTTTTAAAAAATTTGAATCACATTTCTAAAAAATGATTAAAAACTTAATTTTTAGTAAAAATAAAAATAAAAATTATTTATTTTTAAATTTTTTTGAAAAATAAATAAATAAATAGAAAGCATTACAAAATGACTTGAATGTAATTTTTTTTTTTTTTTTTTAAATTACAAAGTATATATTGTTATCAAATACATTATAAATTATTTTTATAAAAAAATTTAAAATTATAAAATTAATTATTTCATCATAAATTATAAATTACACTCAATTTGAGGTCTGCCACAGTCAAAAAGCGGGGAAATCGAATAGTTTCTTATAATCTCTTTTGTTTTTTCATGAGCATATCATTTTGCGGTCTCTTATTATAATTGGAAAAAAGCAAGGCATGAAACCGGTAAAACGTGGTTGGAATAATATGGTGTAGCAATGCAACTAGCAAGAGACTAGAGGAAAAATAAAAAATAATAATAAAAAGCAAGACTTCAGGTTCCTTGGTGGAAAACGAAATCCATAAGCAAAGGTTTTTTAATGGTATTGAAGATTACAAGGCAAAGGGAACTCAAGCAGCTCTCTACTACACTATAACTCAATACCAGGAATTCGATGAAAACAAAAATCTGAAGCTTATTCGAGGTGAAGTTGTATTCACCAGCAAGCTCAGTGACTTCTTGAACGGAAATGGGTACTGGGTTTTCTTTGTTCTCTAAATTTGGCGGTAACCCACAAAGTCATGGCAATTGGAGAAATTTTGGTCCACAACGTGGCTTTGACAGGGTTTTTCGTGAGGGTAGTGTTATTAATCAGAGCCCAGTTTTTATCCAAGGGGATTTCTGGTAAAGAAATTGGAGCTTCGGCTTCTCTTTCAGTTTCAGCGTCTCCTTATGTTCATGTAAATGAATCTCATGTTGTTTCAAAGGGGAGTAATTCGCGTGCCTCTTCTTATCCATTTTATGGTTGTAACAAAATTAGTGGCAATTGTGATTTTGGAAGCAGTTATGCTGACCCGTATCGCCTGGAATTTTTATGCCTTATATATTATTATTCCTTTCAGTGCATAAATAACCCAAACTTCAACATAATTCATCGTTATTTCATATAATCTTAAACCGTTTTTAGTTATTTCGATGCACCCAGGTATTTGTGAAAATTACCCGACTAAAAATAGAAAGAAATAGAAATCTCAAGTCAATCAAATGAGTAAATTATAAAAGGACCGAGGGTTGCAACAACTGACATTAGTGGCTTAATAATGAGTTGGTCTGACCTGCAATTCCATTGTTCTGTAGGTCGCCATCCACGAGCTCTCCCTGCAAAAGCTCTAGTTAACATTTCACTCTCAAGAAAATCTTGAAGTCCCAATAACATTCTCCAACTTCGTCTGCAGAATCAACTTTCAATACTGATAGCAAGTCTCATTTATTTTGGATTCCTCAAGACATGGCTCATCTCAATATTGACAATAGTGTTTATTCAGATATGCTTTGTATCCAAAACTTACCGGCACCCAACAACCAATATTTCAGCATTAGAAATTTCTCATACATTTGAATTCAAGAGTCTTCTTGTTGGGGACAATGGACATGAACATGTCATAGGTATGCGTCTTCCCCAACTAACAATGCAATATCCTCCGTACTAGATAGGTCAGTTCACATCAGGATCCCAAACTTAAATTCTTCTCAAGTGTCTTCCAAAACCTTGAAAACATTCAGTCAACGCCCTACACTTCATGCTTCCCAGTACCTCTTTAAATGGTTTCACGGTTTCCTTGAACAGAATTTATGGCACACAAGAGGATTCAATCAACTGTGAGATTCTATAGTTTTGTCTACCACATCAACCATCTTGATATGAGGTTTGGAAGGAAAGACAAAAACAGTAGATGCAGCACTTGATGGTTGAAATCCAGCCGAGTATCTCACTGAGGTCAAAGTAAATCTGGGTAATTGTTGCATGCCCGAGGCAAGTGGTACAAGCTTGTAATTTAGAATGTGCTCAGATGTAGGAAGAACAAAGATGGAGTCATTGTGTGATCCAGACAAAATGAAACTTGGAGCATCTTGTAGTGAAACTTTGACCTCTTGAAGGAACTTTGTTTGATTCCGGATTTTGATAAAATATGTGAAGGGATCTCCAAGGATTGCATAAGGAGGACAATCCAAACTCACAACCAAAGGTGACAAATCGAGAGTCACATCAGGAAGTCCGTGCTTAGTCAATACAGAAGTTAATGCAGATCCAGATTCTCCTTCCATCTGAGAATTTCTCCTCCATTTTATACACACATCTCCTAAATTAAGCATTGATGCAGTCGTCTTAGGAATAATACTGAAAGCTTTCTTGAACTCTTCTCCAGGCACAAGAAGGGCAGGACCCAAAAGGTCATTGCCCCCATGTTGCACAGATGATGGCATTCCAATCCCACTATCATCTCCTTCAATATACATGGATAGTAACAGCAATGGCGTGTCAGCACAATTTTTGGCACTAACAATAAGTATGCTAGTTTCATTCAACGGAAGTGATGCTGTCTGATCAGAATCAGAGACTGCCTTGATCCTTGAGAGCAATAAAGGATCCTGCCTATATGGCAACATGAACCGATGGTTAATTACAATTGCAGTCTTTCCTTCAATCTGCAAGCTCTTATGGATGTTAACTTTTTGAGCAGTCAATTCATTGCTATCCGGACAATAACCCAATGATACATAAAGCATAACTGGTTTGGGTCTGTTCCACTTGATCTCCAGTTTGCAGGACCATGAGTCTCCACATTTCAGAAATGGAACAGAAACCAATCCAAAAGAATCTTGTATTTTTTTTATTTCGTCAGAAGACTCAGAACCTCGTTGAGTATCATCCTCCTCTTCAGGCCCGGAGATGCCGAGAAGTTGAACATGATGATTATCCATAAAGAAGGATTCACTTTCCCTTGGACTAAACAAGCCACCACCCTTAACGTCTACTATATTGATCTTCAATTCCCCAGAATGAACTTCATGGCCCTTTGAGGTCACAGTAACAGGCACCATGAAGGTCTCTCCAATAAATGCTGGGCCAGAAGCTCCTAAATGAAGGTCAACTTCTGGATCTGGTTCTTCAACCTGGATAGCCTTCTGCCCAGAAAATGCCAGAGCAGGATCCTTTGTTGGATAAGTCTCCATGCGGTCTTCATACTTCCAGAGAGGCAAATGATCCATTGAAGCAGGGCTTTCAGCTCTGCAACAGATTGAGAAGTGGGGACCCATTTTGGCAATAACATATATGCATTCAAGCTTGCCACTTTGATCTGTATCAGTTAATCACTCACCATAAATTATACTGCAATAAAATCTTAAACAACCATTTTGGGACTAGCATGCATAATCAATTGAAATTCAGAAACCTGTACAGATGCACAAGTAACTGTAAAGCATCCAAGCCAGCTCAAGAGTACAAAAGGGCTCATTGTACATATATATTAGAGAAAATTCATGGCAGGAATGATAAGGCCAAAAAAAAAAAGATATTGCTCGAATGATGGTCACTGCACAAATCCAGTTTAACTTTTTCTAAACCAGAACAATTAATATGACAGGCAATCATTAACAAACAATAAGTCAACCAGGACAATTAATATGACGGGCAATCATTAAGAAAGCAAGTCAACCCTGAACATATAAAGTGATCCACAAAACAGAATAAATGCTTTACCAGATTGAACATCATACGTCAGTCGTAGCCATTTATTTGTAGAAAGTGTCAAACAAGGAGCCATCTCTACCCTGTGATCTTGTTTATCTTCACTCATAGTACCTGAAGGATTTCTTTGGGAATTCAAAATAATGAAGTTACAATTAGATTGATTGAACTGGACTTCTATTTGATCAATTTCAACAGGTAGAGGTAGTTGTGACAGCAGTGACAATGTCATGGAGGTGGGGAAACCAGGCTTAACCATCTGTTCATGGAAAGCGACTGAAGCAAGAAAAACTAGTCTTTGTGGACTGACAAGATCAATCTCAAGACGAAGTGCGTTATCTTCAGTTATTTTGAGATCATTACTCTTCTCAGTTGATGCCAAACCCGATTCTCCACCAATCAGTCCAAATACTTCCTTGTGTATTAATTCTCTTTGGGTGAAACTAGCAAGACCAGCTGGACCACATTCTTTAAAACTTAATGACTCAGCACCAGTATCAAATGATACAGGCAGGGAAGCCATTTCAAGAGAGTATTCCATAAAATCTTTTAGTGCGCCTTGCTTCCTTGAGCATTCACGCAGGTATCCCAAGACCTCCCATAACAAAGTGACCCAAGCTTCTTGTCTGTATAGAATTGCAATGGCCTCAAAGAGCTGTTTTGATTTGCTAAAATCACCCACACCATAGTATTCTCTTGCAAGATGGAACCCACAAAAAGAGCTCATTCTGTGGGCTTTCAGAATATCATATGATTCATATGATTTTTTAAGCAGAGCAATGATTTCAAAGGAATCTTGAAACCTTTTTCCTTCAGCAACAGCATAGCGGATATACTCATCATCATTAAGGCTGCAAAGTATATATATAAAGGATCTTAGGATTCTTAGCAAGAAAACTTTCAGTTCATAAAGAAAATAAATTAATAAGAACATGTTAATGGTATGAACTAAGACTTACGGTTGCATGATAAGTTCATGATCCTGCTCAATCAATCGAGCAAACTGACCAACATATATTGAGGGTACCACAGATTCCACTTTGCAATCAATCTCATTAAGCGTTTCTGACATCGCCACAGCAAATTCTAGAGATGATCTCTTTTCTTTCAAGTACTGAGCAGAAAACTGTTTCAAATAGAATGATTTCATTTTCCTTCATAAAATTAAAAATACATCTCAATTATCAATTTTGAAGCTATTTTAATAACTTCACCTCAAGGAAAAAAAAATTTTAAATAGCATGTTTCATGATAAATCCACACCTAGAGAATTACAAGGAAGACCAAAATGACAGCATAAAACTTGAATTGAAGATCCCAATTGGCACTAAACAGAACATGGAACTACAATTACTGAAAGAAGTCAGGAAATAAATATGCCAACCCATGTGAAATATCTAACACGGTACATCAATAATTTCATACTAATGGCCGCCTCAATCATTGAGACTTGACTTTGAAAAAATCAACATGATAAATTGCAGAGACAAGCAAGTTGTACCAGAGCATCAAGTCAATGTCAATCTTATGTGATTTTGCCATATTTGTTCCCAAAAACTTTACTTGAAAGAAAGCTAGAAGATTGAGCTCAAAAATAGGAACTGAATTTAAGTAGAATTTGATTCTAGTTCGTTTCTTTCAGAAGATTGTTACTAGAAGAGAAGGTAACATGCAACAGCAAGATTTGAATTCTGGATCTTAAACTAGTGGCAGGAATATGAGTTAAAGTGCCCAACTGTCTATATATTAGTTATATATTATGCCTAGGTTAATTAGGAATGGTCTTTATTCTTCATTTTATTCTTATTTTGTGCATAATTAAGATTTATTGTCCTTCCTTAATAGGCCTTGTATATTGGAGTTAATGAATGAAATAAGCTCTTTATAATCAATTATGTAAATTCAAATACGTCTCAAGCAACCATGCTTAAAATATTGCATGCACTACTTTAATTGGAAAAGATCAACAACGTTCTGTTTGGTTAATTTTAATACTTGAAATGTAGAGAGGATAGCTCACCTGGTAATAATAAGCAGGATAAAATTCCCACTCAGTCAAAGGCCTCTCTGCTATAACAAGAGATGAAATATTTGGAATGGCTTTTGTACTCGTCTCCAGCAACTCAGCAAATACCAAAAACTGTCTACTCATCCACTCCCAATGAAGAAAAATAGCTTCAGGTAATCCTCTAATTTTTTTGTATGAATCAATATGCCGGCGAAACCATTTCACTGCATCTGAAATCTTTCCACCATGCAGTAACAAGGTTGATATTTTGAAATGCAGTTGCTCTGCAACAGTTTTAAACTCAATTAAACGCTGGAAAGTAGCCACCCTAGTTGATGTTCCAATCATCTGCATGCACATAAAAAACATTACAGCAGAGAATGGAAGTCCCTATGACACTTCAACATTGCATGGATGTAAATATTCAATGTTTCTTCAACATGACTTTTTTAATTGAGGAAAGATCCAGTAATTATCATATGCCTAGGAGTAAGACCAGTAATTCAAAGGGAATGGAAAAATAATTACACATGATTAGTATACCATACCTCTCTTACTATGTGATAGGCTTCCTCATATAACCTCAAAGCTTCAGGCCAATCTCTTCGAAACTCTGCATATACTGCAACCTAGTAATTTATATTGGAAAAACAAATTATTAGCTGCTAAAGGAAGGTCGGAAATAATATATATCATGGAGACATCATGTTGGTCCCATATAAACTTCTAGTATAGCTGTCTACATAATGAATTGTTCAAAGTGATAAAACCTCTGGCCTATATGCTAGTTGAAACCAATGGTATCCATAATCGCAAATAAGTCATGCATCCACTGTATAGAGCTGGCCCCATGAACAAAAGACCATTACCAAAAGTGGAAAGGCCCCGTGTTAACTTTACTTTTGTATTTTGAGCACTTCGGTCACTTTACTTTGATATTGTATACTTTAGTCACTTTACATTCATGATTGAAGTGGGGCAATTTAGTCATATTTGGTATTTTAGGGACATTATAGTTACTTTACTGTCCACCATGAATTCAAGCATTTTGTCAAATGAAATCAAACATCCAATAGCTCCTACTACTCAAGTGTCAAATCGATTCAACCTAAGTTTTTCTCAAAAAAATACAAAAAATGGAAAAAAAATTACCAAAGTGTCCCACCACTTCAAAGTAAAGTGGCCAAATTGTAACATTTCGAAGTTAAGTAAATAACGTGTTGAAAAGACAAAAGTAAAGTGCCCATTCCCATAACCCATAAGCAAACCTCTGTCTGCAAGGGCACCAAATGAACCACGCTGTGACTAACATTCCTAGTGGTACCTTTGCCAATAAAGAAGACCGTCCCCAGAATACTCCTAATTTCTGAATTCATGCCACTTAAGCAGATAACAACTTTTAATTAAAACTGAATACCCTTGGTATTAATTTGAACAATTTCATTGAGAAAACACCTCATACCAATCATAACTTATAGCTTTAGGAACTATCCAGCACTCCTCAATTACCTTGAAGCAATAGCGAATATGCAATTCAATTGAACTAATACTCTTCTTTTCGACTCGCGTCTTAACTTTTCGTCCTTCATCTCTATAATAGCTGCTTGCTAATTCAGCAAACATGCTCGCCAACCTGAATACGTACCAATTTATTATTCCAAAACATAGCGCACCGATATAGAATTCAAATCCAGTACCAAAAAAAGATCAGGTAAACGAGCTTACTTGTGAAGTGATTGTTTGAGCTCAGAATCATCATATGAAGCAAAATTGATAACGTACTTCGAATCCACTTCAGCTCTCTTACGCAAAGCCAGCATTCGATCTTCAGTAATATCATCTGCACAACAACAAAAAATTGAGGCAATGATAAAAAAAATATATATATATTCCCATTCAAATTCAGCAATGCTAAATAAAACCTTTGGATTGCGAATGAACCACAACCAGCACCAATCTAATATTCTTCGGTCGAATCACCGCTCTGCAACAAACACTTTCAAATTAAGCCCTTTTAACTAAGCACATTTCATAAACTCAATAAATAAAATTTGACTCTAATAAGTACTTGAGGTTGTCGAGATCCGAGCAGAGCTGGAGCCACTGAGCAGGATCACCGGAGATGCGATCAGAGGGGAAAAAAGCGGCGACGACAGAAGGGATTTTGGTGCGATGCTTGGGAAGCCAATCACGATTGAGAATTCCGGGAGAAGAATCGGCATCAGAATTCAAATCGAACTTGGGCTTGGGACTGGGAGAAAGGAGAAGAGAGATCTTGGCGAGGTCGGGAAGAGCAAGAGAGTTGATTGGAGGCTGTTGAGAGTAAAGGTGCTTTGAGATCAAAGAGTGTAGCTCTGAGCATCCAACCACTGCCACCAAACTCACCGGTGGGCTTCTTAATTCCTCTGGATATTCTTCCATTTCCAATCCCCCGAACCTTGAGCTTCTCTTCCGTTTTACTTTGTTTACAGCCTAACGAAACGAAAGCCAAACATTTTGTCAATACCTAATTACTGCATACGACATGTCGTTTTGAAATAGGATAATATTTTGGTGAGTTTGGCAGTGTCTACTGGATTGTGTACAGTAACGGGCTTGACGCCCAAGCCCATGTCGTTGTGTGAGCTCTTAGCCTCTTACCAATCATTGGGTAAACTTCATTAGTCTTTTGATTAGCAAAAAAAAAACCACAATTTGTTCTTTTTTCTTTTTGATACACTAACAAATTGTTCTTTCTAATACACTAAACAAATTTTTCTATGTGAATTATTACTCTAATTAGCATATATTCTGATAAATTAAGAAAAGGCTCTATAGAGAATAACTTTATAGTAAACTTTTTTGCTAAATTTTTCCCATTTTATTAGAGAAGGATGAAGAGAATTATTGAGAAAGCGATATGCATTATAGATATTAAAGAAAAATAACAAAGACATGATAATATCATAATGTATAAATTTATTGTCAAACACTATGCTTGGAATACACAGGTCCGCCTTTTTAAGGGTGGAAAAAGTCGATCAAAATAAATCAATTTTGGCAATTTTTAAGAGGTTGAATTGTTTGGCTCAATTTGATTTTTTAGGATGGGTTTGAAAATGATATTGATCCTTAATTCTTGATTTTTATTTATTTGCTAATATGTAGCAAGTAAAATAAATCATATCAACAATAATCTTAATAAAAATAAATAAGACTCAATAAATAAGTAATTATACATTAATGAAATTCTTATAAATCTGCCAAAACGCTTTTCTAAAATATTTTTGCATTACTTACATAAAAAAAAAGTTCAATTAACATTATTCATAGGGAAATAAATTTTATAATGGACAAAAATTAATAATTTTATCAAAATGTAAACAATGACCATACGAGTATAAAAACATTGAGTGAGGTGTGAAAATAGTGTCATTATTTACAAAAATGAACAATCTAATCATATTATTATTGAGTTAGGTCAAATTAGTTATATAATTTTAAGAGCAAAATCAATGAAATTCAATTCATGTTTTTTTATTAAGATATTGTTTCTTTTTTTTTTTTTTAATAATTTTTTTAAAAGTAACTTTTAATACAAAATTTGCGTTAAAATAATAGATAGAGCCTTATTAGAAATGCTTGTAGTTATCTTTAGCATGATCATCATTAAAAAAAAAAAAAAAAAAAAGTGCATAATAAATTGAAGTGCCATACATAGCAGTTATTTAGTTATTAATTTTAGCTACATAAAATTTAAAAAAAAATTATATAGTTTATTGTAAATATTTATCACAAACTTTAACGGCATGCTCTAATAACTTGAAATTACTAACATGTCTTTAGTAATATAGGATAGTTATAAAAAAATGACTATTTTTTTATTTATAACACTTGAATGTATTAGTATTATATTAATTAAATTAAATTAATTATATGCATTAAATTATAAAACTTAAGTAGCTTAATTTATCAAAATACATATTTTATAATAAGGAAAATTTTCGAGAAATCCCAAAATTTACTTCAAGACATCCCGTTAAATAATAAAATATTTAAAATAAAAGGAAATGACAAATTTATCCTTCTTACTTATAACTAAATAATACATCCCACACCCTACATCCCACATCCCACACCCTACATCCCACATCCCACTCTCTTAAAAAATTTCTTTAAAAAATTCTCATACATCCCACCCTATCTTCTTCACTCACCTCCACCTCCACCTCCAAATCTTAATTCAAAATATCAAAAATGAAAGATATGTACATGAAAAATGTAAAAAAAATGGAGTCAAAAAGCAAATGAAACAAGTATATAAAATTTTTTTTCTTCTGCAAATCGCACAGTGGTTCGGTAGGGGCTACCGAACCTATTAGATATGTTCGGTAGGGGCTAATAGGTTCGGTAGGGGCTACCGAACATATCAGATAGGTTCGGTAGCCCCTACCGAACCTATCTGATATGTTCGGTAGCCCCTACCGAACCTTTCTAATATGTTCGGTATCCATTACCGAACATATAATAAACGTTCGGTAGCCCCTACCGAACCACTGCGCGATTTGCAGAAGAAAAAAAAATTTTATATACTTGTTTCATTTGCTTTTTGACTCCATTTTTTTTACATTTTTCATGTACATATGTTTCATTTTTGATATTTTGAATTAAGATTTGGTGGTAAATATGGGAGTAGAGGTGGAGGTAGAGATAGAGGTGGAGGTAGAGATAGAGGTGAAGGTGAGTGAGGAAGAAAGGGTGTGATGTATGAGAATTTTTTAAGAGAGTGGGATATGGGATGTGGGATGTGGGATGTATTATTTAGTTATAAGTAAGAAGGGTAAATTTGTCATTTCCTTTTATTTTAAATATTTTATTATTTAACGGGATGTCTTGTAGTAAATTTCGGGATTTCTCGAGAATTTTCCTTATAATAATTAAAGAATTTATTGAGATTTTTTTTTAATAAAGTTGTGAATAAAAGGTGTCCTCAGTATCTTATCTTCTAACATATAAGTGAGAATTTTTTGCTTGTATTGTTTATAGTAATTAATTTAGACTTATCCTATAAAAATGAGTAGCAAAATATTCTAACAATGAAAATAAACAATTCGTAACAAAAAAGAAAAGAAAAGAAAAAGGGACATTGAAGTCATAAACCCATTTGATCTTTTTTCTATGTTTGGTAGCGCGATCGGATCATAAGCTGGTGTTGACTCTTGAGTCATGATTCGGTAATCAACAACAATCTATATAACTTTAGCTATATATAAAAAATAAAAATAAAAAAAACTTTAGCAAAACAACAATCTATATAATATCGAAAAGGCTTCTAGTCATTTCAAATCCAACATGCGAATAAATTGTTGGAGAAATATTGTTAGGTGAGCAGCCTAGCTAGCACCTCAATTAAACCCTTGGCGTGCTAATTACATTAATTACTAAAAAGTTAATTAAAGAAATTCAAAACTCTTTTCTTTATTTATTTTTTATTTATATAAAAAATGTGTAATTTATTTATTTATGAAAACAACTTATTTATTTTTAGTATCATTTTAAGTACCACTAATAATTATAAAACATGTAAATATAATGTTATTTTTTTTTTTTTTAAGTAAATAGATTTTTATACCACTGATGTTGTTATAAATATACCATCAATTTTTTTTTATTATATCTATACCATCAAACTTTTTAATTATTACGATTTTACTATTAACGTTAAAAATATAACAAGACTTAATAAAAAGCCACGCGTAACTCTAATAATTAATATGTTATTCTCCTTCTCTTTATAATTAATTTTTGAAATTAAAAAAAAAAAATCAGAAATAAAAACCCACAGCAACACCTCCACCATCCCACATTCTCAGCCCATAAACTCATCATCTAATAGCTTGCCACACCCTCCATCGTCCTGACCCCTTTTGCATCAGTACCCCTGCAAATACCTCAATGACAAGCCCACTCATAACCAACCACAAGCCTACCCTCACCCATCACGTGGCTATCAACTAGCAACCCATCCCACGCCAAACAAACCCAAACCCATTTTTACCTATAACTCGCACTCCACCAATTTATCGCATCACATAACTTATTTTCATCAATGCCTCCATCATTTTTGCCACTAAGAGACTATTGGTGGTTGTGGTTTTGTTCTACCTCCTCCATTTTTTAAAAATCTGGTATCTTTTTTTTTTCCCAACAAAATGGGCCAAGGATATTCAAATTGAAAGATGGTGAGTACTCGGATGAAAAATAATAGATAGCTACTCATATAAGAAGGCATCACATAGGTAAGAGATCTAAAAACTAGATAAGTAACAGAGAAAATAACAAAATTATTTTGATTTGTTGAACAAGGTATATAGACATCGGTATGTCTATATACATATTTACATCAAATTAGGGACATTAAATTGAGGCCATTAGACAAGGGAAGATATATAAATAAATAAAAAGGTGATAAAAATAAAGTTTTATATGTAATTTATTTTTGATTGTTGGAAGATCTTGCAAGGATGGATGAGTCCATAATTATAATGAAGATAAGTTAACAAAAAGAAGGTGAGATTATGAGTAAAGAAAAATATTTTGGTGCTACTTGATGGTGGTTATGTATCTAAGTTTAAATCTGACCGTGATGGTGCAAGGCTGAGAGATGAGTTGATGAAGGTTTTGTCATTATCTTCTATTTTTTTTTTCTTCAAAAATTAGTTATAAGGAGGGAGAAAAGAACAAATTAATTATTAGAGTCACACGTGTGGCTTTGATGCACGTGTGACTTTCTGTTAAGTTTGTTAAGATTTTAACTTCAATTACAAAATTGTAAAAATTGAAAAAGAATACACGTGTGACTTTCTTTTAAGTTTGTTAAGTTTTTAATTTTAATGATAAAATTATAACAATCGAAAAGTTTAATAATATAAATATAACAAAAATAATTCAATAATATATTTATAATAAATAATTTTTATAATTTAACGGTATAAAAATTTATTTATTTTATTTTTTATGCATTGAAAATTCATCTTTTTAATGACCTTCCTTTATATATTAACTACATGTTAATAAATATAAAGTGATATTTTAAAAACATGACAAGAGAATTTGACTTTTTTATCAAATAATAATTACTAGTTTTATTCATATTTCATATTTAGGTTGAACATATTACCGGTACAAAGGTAAAATGGACACACAACCATTACAAGCAAAAAGTCACCATATCACAACAAAATAAAATAAGAATTACCCACCAAAAATGCAAATCACTAGTGAGAAATTAAAGATTAGCTAATAAAGGATATTTATTTATCAAACTTTTTTCATTTATTTATCTTTTTAATTGTTGATCTTATTTATATTATATAAATAAATGTATGTTTAATTATAATCTCAAATCGTATATTATTCTTTATAATTTAAAGTTTATTTATATTAATTTTTACACTAAAATTTTGATGTGATATTTGACTAAACTTTCTATTTAACTTAAAAATAATCAACTTAATTATACGTTTATAATTACGATATTTATTTACTTATTATATTTTTATCTATTAAAATTTTTATTATAGTCTTATAATATGTTATAAAAAATTTAATTTGAATTAGTTAGAATCAATTACAGCCTTTATTAATTATATATTATGATGCTATTTCAATTATTAGTATTTAAATAAAATAATCTAGTTTTTTTAATAAAAAATTATGATTCAATCATCTTGAAAAATATTTCTGTCTGCCAATTAATATTATTAAACTATTCACCCCACTTCAATACTTTCCAGCTTGAACAACAGCATTTCTCTTGCT